>CM036760.1:28107965-28707965 GCA_020796225.1 Arion vulgaris
ATTGTGTGTGTATGTCTGTGCATGAGCAGCAATTGATTGTGTATGTCTGTGCATGAGCAGCAATCGAGTGTATCTAAAGATGAAAAATTGACATCATTGCACAGTGTTTCTCTATATGGCTCCATCCCTGTCTGCAGAAATGGCACACCATTTATCAAGAGTGTTGCACAAACTCCGTAGCTCCAGCAACAATCCTAGGGATCTCATGAAAATATTGCACATTTGACTCAGTCTGTAGTTGAACCACAACTTTAGAACGGCAGGCAAACACCATAAACCACTTTATATTGAATGACTATATAGTCAAAATCTCACTTTGATAGAGGATATCCAAACATTACATATCACATTTTATATGTAACCCTAATTTAGTGTTTTGTTGTGCATATGTGCATGATTAATTTAGTGTATGTGTGTGTGCATATGTGCATGAATTTAGTGTAGTGTATGTGTGTGCATATGTGCATGACTGATTTAGTGTATGTCATATGTGCATGATTAATTTAGTGTAGTGTGTGTGCATGTGTGCATGATTAATTTAGTGTATGTATGTGCATTGATGATTGATCTAGTTTGTGTATGTGTGTGCATATGTGCATGGATTAATTTAGTGTATGTTTAATTTGTGATATGCATGATTGATTTATGTTTGTGTGCATAGCATGTTAATTTAGTGTATGTATGTGTGCATATGTGCATTATTGATTTAGTGTTTGTGTGTGCATATGTGCATTATTAATTTAGTGTATGTGTGTGCATATGTGCATGATTAATTTTAGTAGTATTTTTTGTGATGTGGCATATGTGCATGATTGATTTAGTGTGTGTGCATATGTGCATGACTGATTTAGTGTGTGTGTGCTGCATTATGTGTCATTGTATTGATTTAGTGTGTTGTCAAGTCAATCAGTCATAGACATGCACATAGAGTCAGGTCAATAAATCATAGACACATATAGTCATTTCTTTTCGCGAACGTTCTTAAGGCCGTTTTTATCATTCTAATGTGATATATAAACAGCCAAACACCAAGAACGGTGTACATGCACAACCTTCAGTATCAATTGGAGCTCAGCTGCTTATCCTTCGGTAGTGTGATCGGTTTCAACCAGCGTTTACTGGGTTTGCTCTCTGTTAGCCCGTTGCTGTCCCCAGCCAAACCTGCAAGGCAGCAGGTTGCTATTTTCTTTAGGGCAGCGACCCTTAGACGGCCTGCCCTCCCGGCTTATGAGCGTCGAACCGATCGAAACTGCCCAGCGAACCGGTCGTTTTGTGGACACCTTGGTTTGTCGCCCGTCCAGTTTTGTGTACGGTTTGCTCCGCTAGCCTTTGATTGTTCCCAATCAAACTACAAGGCAGCAGTAGTTCCCTGCGAGCGGAAACACGCACTGGCTTCCCTTTGCTGGGCTTTCCAGTTTTTTCTGCATATTCGGGTGGTCCGCACACCCTCTTGCCTTCCACGCTTGCCGTTCCATGCACTTCTGCCCACCGGTGGGCCCACTCAGGCATAGTCCGCATGCGTGCTCGCTCTGCCCTGGTTCCTGCCTCATTGTCACCGTCAGTTTTCGCCGTGCTCACATTTGCCTAGACTATCCGACCCTGGGGCTTAAATCGTGCCCCATTAAACGAAACCGTGAGTTTCGCCCCATGTGGACCCACGTGCAACTTAACCCGGGGTCCGGCATATGGGGCTCTAGGGGGACGAAGGGGAGTGCTAGAGCTATACTGGCTCCGAGTTTCGCCCCACGTGGGTCCACGTCTCTTCGTTGGATGCACCTCTCATCCCTTTAATCCTGATGCGGTCATTTTTTACTCCGGGGAGTTTGCATTCGTTCGCTGACGCCTCGTACTTTGCTGTATTCGTACGTTTCTGCCAAACTTGGGTTTTGTTTCTACGGACATCGGCCAGGAGATGCGTGCATTTTGTTCGTTTTCGTGGACCTGCATTTATTTTCCGTGCTTGCACTGCTACTACTACTGGTAGTTCTCCCCAACACCTGCCCCCTCTTAGCCAGACCGGAACCAAAGTCTTTTACCAGGGTCACCACGTGGAGGTAGGGGCAGGGTCTTGATTGGCTCCCCTTCACTAACCCTGGCACATGTTGCCGCCATGCGCATTTGACACCCATTGTAAAGGCACAGTGACTTAGAATGATAGTCTTGTCCTGAACACTTGGACAAGAGTCTAGAGTATAGTAAAGCTCGCCACAACCAGCATGCAATCTGGTGGCGGGTAATGAGCACAGTGAACACTACATTGGCTGCTGTATCATAGAACAACATAGAAGGTACCCCCTCCCTCCGTCATCGAGTGCATGCGCAGTCCAATTCTGACTCATGTCCGAGGTGGGTAGAAAATCTACAGACATCCCTTCTGTGTTCTCTTCCTTACATAGCTTTCCTATTTTAAGTGCAGGAAGGGATATGTAGAGCAGATGAATTAAACCATTTGTCAAGCTGTCGCCACGCGTGTGAAGTCATTGGTTTATTTTCTACAGAGAACGACATTTCGTTTCTATTTAGAGTCAAGGAAGGAATTGAGACAGATGAATTAAACCATTTGTCCAAAGCTGTCGCCACGCGTGTGCAAGTCATTGGTTTTATTTTCTCACAGAAGAAAAAACGACATTTTCGTTTCCTATTTGAAGTGTACAAGGAAGGAATTGTAGAGCAGATGAATTAAACCATTTGTCCAGCTGTCCCGCTGTAAGTCATTGGTTTATTTTCCAGAAGAAAACGATATTTTCGTTGTGTTGAACACATGATAACTACATGTGAAATATGCTGCCTGCGAAAAGTTACAAACAACACCAGAAAAGACAGTCACCAACATCAGCATAGAAAGAGAGTTGGCACAGAACCTTGCTTGAATTAACATAGATAAACAAAGAATGAAGTGGTTTGGCCACTTAATAAGAATGCATCCAAACTCCACAGTATACAGAGTCTTCTACAACAAAACATCAGGAAAGAATGCGAGAGGAAGACCACGAAAAGGATGGTTAGATGGTATAGCAGAATCCTGTCAAAGAACAAAAATAACAATCACCAAAGCCACCAGAACAGTGCAGGACAAAAGCAGAAAACCACGACACTGGGTAACAACCCGGTAGCAGTGTGACGACAAAAGAAGAAAAAGAACACATGATATTTCTGTCAGGAGACACTATCTCGCTTAACCAAAATAAATACAACAGTTATGTTATGTTGTTATGCGATCGACGTCATGGCACATTGGGCATTCACATGCGTGCTCTGTCCTTCGCTGCAGCCGACATCCCAATGTCCATTTCTTCACCGTACCCATGAGATGTTGATTAGTATACCTTCTCTCTCTACCACGAAGACGACACTGTCTGGCATGTCCAAACTTAACTCTTAATTCTCTGACTCGTTCCAGTGGCTGAGGCTTGCCTATATCACATAAATGACAGCGTACCGCATTTATGACAAGTGTTGCTGGATGAATTAACAAAAAAGAATATTGGTTATGGCTACAAAAGGTACATCAACTCCGGGGAAAACACCACATATATTCACATTTACGTCCTTAATGCTGAGGTATGCGAGTAGTTCTATAACGTTATCAGTGACATTATAAATACAGTTCAGAAAGGGGAAGACTTACTTCGTTATGAGAGATTTCAATGCACATACAGGTTTTAAAAGGAAATTAGTGGAGGCATATCTAGGGCACTTCAAGAGATCACAACAGTTAAAAAACACACCCCGAATATGGCTGTAGACTTCTCGAGTTATGTAACCAGCATGATCTATTTATAGCCAAGACCCACTTCCAACATCGGCAGTCACATATATGTGGGCTCTAATCCTATGTACTTCTGACATGTGTGCTCCAGTCATGTGTGCTCCAGTCATGTGTGCTCCAGTCATGTGTGCTCCTGTCATGTGTGCTCCAGTCATGTGTGCTCCAATCATGGGTGCTCCAGTCATGTGTGCTCCAGTCATGTGTGCTCCAGTCATGTGTGCTCCAGTCATGTGTGCTCCAGTCATGTGTTCTTCAGTCGCGTGTGCTTCAATCTCACTTATACATGACGACCGTATCAGCAGTGCATGAATTCCGTAGCACATGCGAGGGTCCACGATGACATTTGGAAGATGTTGAAACTTGCAGAAATGTTATTTTACCTAGTATTAGCGATCTTTACCCGGACAGCGGATTTCCAACTTACTCTTGTCGACTTTCAACTGTCAAGGGTTCTTCTACGTGCTCAACTTTAACACCGGACCTACGTTTTATCATCCGTCTCCGATAAGACTGGACACTCGACCTTGCATACATTGAGATCAGGGATCATTGAAAAATAGCTTGATCACTCTACACGGGGCACAGGCACAAACCGAGTACTTTGGTAGCGAGAGGCGAGCACCCTACCCCCACACAACAGAGACACCCCTGATTGAATTTATGATATCAAATTTATGACTACAAATTATGTTACTTGTTTTCTGGTCAGGTTTATAAATAGATTTCTTCATTTAGTTAGATTGATCAAATTGAGACATTTGACGTCTCCTATATTACTTATCGCCCGAGTGGTTACCGGGGCCCACATTTGGGGTGTAAAGAATAGAACCACTGTTACCTGCAACCCACGTCGTAAGAGGCGACTGAGGAGGTTTGGCTGAAATCGGATGCACGTGTCCGCTAAGAAATGCTGAACCGAAACAAATGCTTGCAGAAAACGGATGCACCAGGTCGTAAGTCGCATAACATGGTGCAACGACCCTCACAATGAGGAATGGGATAACGGATTCTACGGTCGCCAATCTGCCTCGGAGATTTAGCCACGCAGTAAGAATGTCAGACCTACCATCACGAGGGTGGCCTAAACTTACTGCGGGAAGAGGTCGGCACAAACAGGGATGCAGAAATCATAGGAATTATATCCTTCATAACTGCGCCCAGTATGCAGACTTGAGAAGAAAGAGGTGGCCCACTTACACTAGCGTCCAAGACAAAGTGTATGGCGTGGCTGTAATCTGAGACAGACGGCTGCTTTTATTAGAGAATCCGAAATCCCAATCTAGTGAGAACGCAGAAGAAGAAAGAGGAATTACTGTAAGAGTTTGTGAGTTGAACTTTGCCACAGATAATCTATCACTTGCACACAAAATATAAAGCGTATAATTGTGACAAATTAGCGTATCATATTTGTCAAAGTTGATATAATATTCAAATTTCAAACAACAGAACTGCTTAAGTTATTTTAAGTCTTGTAAACGACCTTAATTCTGCCGTCAGTCAGTATGACTAATCTTGGCTCTAGAATGTTTGCTTCAAGTTGTCAGAAATAGGCAGTCATTTGTAAAGATGTCAATTGTGGGTATAGATTTGTGTGCGGTTGCAAGTTAGTCCGTCTTGTGTTCAACTGACATTTTCAATATTCATATACGTCATATATGGAAATAGAAAGAGAGACAGAAGAGAGACGAGAGAGAGCAGAGAGAGAGACAGAGAGAGAGAGAGACAGTTTCATGTATTCTCAAGCAAAAGTTACATTTCATGTGAAGGGTTTTATGTTACTAGATAGCGAAACACGTATAAATAAAAAACACACCAAAGATCTGAAGTTTTAGAAAAAACAATAACGATACACAGCAATGTTTCGGCCAAAAGGCCTTTCTCTTATTGTTTTTTGTAAAACAACAGTACTTTGTTTTTACGTGTTTCGCCATTGCTACATATTTTACTACAGTCTTCCTTATATTGATGTTACTAGATAGCCACAGTAACGTAGTTGTTAGTGAACTCACTTCTTAGGCTAGTGGTCCAGGTTCAATTCTACAGTGTACGGGGAATATCTTTCCGACCGTAGCAGGCTCTCAGGCCGACCCAGCCGCAATTGGGTACCAGGAAAAGCAATGGTAGACAGAGGCAACAAGCATGATGTTGACCACATCACCCATCGTGTGCCGACGATCAATGAAAAACACCGTATTACCCAATTATATCTCTAGGTATGAAAAAGGGTACATTCTTTCTTGCTACTAGAAATCAGTGGCGGCTCGTCATTAAGGGCCATTGGGGCCGGGCCCACCAAAAATAAAGTGTAACGTTTACTTATTACTTTATAAATTAAAATATAACCTAACCCAAAACCATTATTTTTCCGAAAATTTGTGTCTCGCCCCACCAATAAAAATGAGCAGGAGCCGCCACTGCTAGAAATGTTTTCATCCACTTTTGTTCATCTCCCCTCTCCCCTCCCATCCGCCTTACTTTAGTTTCTTTTCTAGTTAGTAAATAGTGATCTTGTTATAAACGTGCACCATAGCAGCTGGGGTAGGCGAGCATGCATCTCCACAAACGTATGTCTCAAGTAGTTAATTGATTGATTGATAGAACCATCATCATTGCACTTCAGTGAGTAACCATGTATGCTCCAATCTCTTTCTTACACAGGAATATTTCAGCTGCAGTGCACGAACTCCGTAGCACCGGCGAGGGTACCCGATGTAATTTTGAAGATGGTGAAGATATTTTGTAGGAATTCTATTTATTAATCTTTTCAATGAATGTTGGCCGGGCAGCGGCTTTCCAGCCTGCTCTTCTCGATTTTGAACTGCTAAGGGTTCTTTTAAGTGCTCAAATTGAACAGGGACCTACATTTTATCGTCCGTTTCCAATAGGACTAGGAATTCGATCTCACCTACAGGGATCAGGGATCTATGGAAAAATATCCAGATAGTTCCACGAGGGAGCGAATCTGGTACCTTTGTCACGAGAGACGAGCAGCTAACCTCTACACCACAGATTGGCACACGTTTTTGGTACAAGAGGTTTCCTGCTCATGTCTAACTGAAATTGATGGATATACTCGAAGACTGCACATATGAAGAACAATTGCGAGGTTGTATTTAAAATGTGCACAGAGGGATCAAGGATGGGATCAAGGATGAGGTCACTGACAGGGAAGATCATATCACGCTGCGTTAGTGACCACGTACCGTGGACATTTTCATCTTTAAGACTAGCGTGGCCAGAAATTCACGGTACGCACGAGGTACACTGTTCGACTACGGGAAACCATGATCTTTTTACTTGAGGATCTAAATAACATGTACCTCTGAAGTCGGAGTAATGCTAGCCTGAATAGTGAGAAACATTGAGGATAAGGAAAACGAACCTTCACGCAAAAATCAGCAAGAGACACGTCATATTTGGCGCTATGGCCACGCTTGAATTCATAACCGGCAAGCAAAAACAATCCACAAATTTCTAACAAATATTTATAAGTACATGTCTTCTTTTTCTTCTTCTTTTTCTTCTTTTGTGGTCATACTGTTACCGGGTTGTTGCCTAGTGTCGTCACACTGTTACCGGGTTGTTGACTAGTGTCGTCATACTGTTACCGGGTTGTTGCCTAGTGTCGTCACACTGTTACCGGGTTGATGCCTAGTGTTGTCATACTGTTACCGGGTTGTTGCCTAGTGTCGTCACACTGTTACCGGGTTGATGCCTAGTGTTGTCATACTGTTACCGGGTTGTTGCTTAGTGTCGTCACACTGTTACCGGGTTGATGTCTAGTGTTGTCATACTGTTACCGGGTTGTTGCTTAGTGTCGTCACACTGTTACCGGGTTGATGCCTAGTGTTGTCACACTGTTACCGGGTTGTTGCCTAGTGTCGTCATACTGTTACCGGGTTGTTGCCTAGTGTCGTCATACTGTTACCGGGTTGTTGCCTAGTGTCGTCACACTGTTACCGGGTTGTTGCCTAGTGTCGTTACACTGTTACCGGGTTGTTGCCCAGTGTCATGGTTTTCTGTTTTTGTTTTGCGCTGTTCTGGTGGCTTGGGTGATTGTTATTTTTGCTCTTTGACAACATTCTGCTATACCATCTAACCATCTTTTCGTGGTCTTCCTCTCGCCTTCTTTCATGATGTTCTGTTATAGAAGACTCTGTATGCTGTGGAGTTTGGATGCATTCTTATTAAGTGGCTAAACCACTTCATTCTTTGTTTCTCAATGTAATTCAAGCAAGGTTCTGTGCCAACTTTCTTTCTTATGCTGATGTTGGTGATCGTCTTTTCTGGTGTTGTTTGTAACTTTTCGCAGGCACCGCATTTCACATGTAGTTATTTTTGTTACTGCGCTCTGCTCATTGTCCATGTTTGGCTCTGGTAACATAAAATAGTTATGAAAATGCTGTTGAACATCTGTTGTCATTTATGAAGATAAAGATCAACTACAACATCGTATAAATTTATTGTTAGTAGCATGCAGGAAGTACAACATGAAAATCAAACACCCAGAGACTGAGAGCAGAAAAAGCAAAATGCATGATCATCCAGGTCTCGCTGGCGTTGATGCTGTCATCTGGTGTGATCCGGTGCTAAGAAGCATTTTGGTCCTGAAAAGGACTGATCATCCAGGTCCCGCTGGCGATGATTCTGTCGTCTGGATTGATCCTGCCGTAAGAAGCACCTTGGTTATGAAAAGGACAGATCATCCAGGTCTCGTTGGCGATGGTGCTATCGTCTGACATGATCCGTGGCTAAGAAGCACCTTAGTCCTGAAAAGGACTAATCACCCAGGTCTCGCCGATGTTAGAAAGTACATTGGTCCTGAAAAAGACTGATCATCCAGGTGTCGATTGCGATGTTGCTGTCGTCTGGCATGATCCGATGCGAAGAAGCATCTTGGTCCTGAAAAGAACTGATCATCCAGATTTTGTTGGCGATGGTTTTGTGGTCTGGTTTGATCCGATGCTAAGAAGCACATTGGTCCTGAAAAAGACTATCATCCAGGTCTCGTTGGCGATGGTGCTGTCGTCTGGCTTGATCCAGTCCTGAAAAGGACTGATCATCCAGGTCTCGCTGTCAATAATTCTGTCCTCTGGCTTGATCCGATTCTGAAAAGGACTGATCATCCAGGTCTTGCTGGTGATGATGCTATCGTCTGGCGTGATCTGGACCTGAAAAGAACTGATCATCCAGGTCTCGCTGGCTATGGTGCTGTCGTCTGGCTTGTTCCGGTTCTGAAAATGACTGATCATCCAGGTCTGGCTGGCTATAATGTTGTTGTCTGGCATGATCCGGTGCTAAGAAGCACATTGGTCCTGAAAAAGACTGACCATCCAGGTCTCGCTGGCCATGTTGCTGTTGTCTGGCTTGATCCTCTGCTAAGAAGCACATTGATCCTGAAAAAGACTGACCATCCAGGTCTCGCTGGCGATGATTCTGTCGTCTGGCTTGATCCGGTCCTAAAAATGACAGATCATCCAGGTCTCGCAGTGCAATGGAGCTGTCGTCTGGCTTGATCCGGTTCTGAAAAGGACTGATCACCAAGGTCTCGCTGGTGAAGCTGCATGCGTCTGTCGTGATCTGGAACTGCGAAACACCTTAGTCCTTTTATTAAGGACTAATCATCCAGCTCTCGCTGCTGATAGTATAGTCGTCTGCCTGGATGTAACACTGAGAAACACCTTGGTTTTATATCGTTTGTTTGTTTAGTAGGGGATTAAAGCCTCTTTAAGCCGAGGCACGCCCCTTTCAACCTAAGGCGAACCTTTTATTGGTTATATCAGAGCGTGTAGGCCAACAAACATGAAAAATAAGAATTAACTCCTTTCGGAGAATCCAAGTAGTATTTTATAATGCCGTACTATTTTTTATATCAACAATCGAACGTCCGAGAAAGCGACCTAATATACAAAGAAGAAAATTATTAGTTTAGAAAAATTCACAAACGGGCAAACATTTGTACTGACAGACATGAGAAACATCATATTTTACGACCAGCCATTCTTCATCACCATCATCATTGACCTCTTCGTCTCAAGAGACAATAGGTTTTGTGTCACGTAGTTCGTTATGGGCTGAACCATATCGTTGTGACATTAGCCATTCTTCAAACAAAGCGTAAAAGACGACATTATTATGATACTATTTTGTTCTGTAATTGTGCTTTGTCTATTGTCTATTGTCTATTGTCTATTGTCTATTGTCTATTGTCTATTGTCTATTGTCTATTGTCTATTGTCTATTGTCTATTGTCTATTGTCTATTGTCTATTGTCTATGTCTATCTCCAGGTGGATGATAGAATTGTTTGTACACTCTTGCCGTTAAGCGTAGGGGTGGGAGCTTTAATTTGCGTTCTAGGGCCAGATGAGTCGCCCTTGTTGTGTTATATCCGTGTTATTTAGTGTGATCTTGATATTATATATCCATCTTTTTCTCGGTCTTCCCTTGGTTCTAGAACATGATCTTTTTTTTTATTGTATGTTGTTATTGTTGGTTGGTTGTATTCCATTCTCATTAAATGTTCAAACCACTGCATTTGTTGTCTTTCAACGTATTCGGTGAATAAAGTTATGCCCACTCTGTTTCTGATGTCCTCATTTTGTAGTCTATCTTTCCTGGTGACCCCACTGCCTTCCTCAAGCACTTTATTTCACATGTGGTGAGCTTTCTGTGGTGTGTTGCTGTCAGATACCAAGTTTGGCACTCGTAACAAAGTGGTGGTAGAAACATACTTTTTATCATGTCTTTTCACTTCCATCTTGATCTTTGGGTGTTGTAGTAATGGTGCCAGCTGGTAGGTCACAGCAATTGCTTTTTGGCATCTTGTCTCTATTTCTCTATCGAGTTTTTCGTCCTCTGTGAAAATGTTGCCTAAATATTTCAGAAACTTGCTTTACTCTGGTGTTGTCTATTTGTATGTTTGCTTGGACTGGTGTTCTGCAGATTTTCATGGTCTCTGTATTTTTGTGTTGATTTTCATGTTGTACTTCTTACATGTTACTAACAATGAATTTATATAATGTTGTAGCTGATCTTTATCTACAGAAAGTGAACTTAATCATAGACATTCTATAGAAAGTGAACTTAATCATAGACATTCTATAGAAAGTGAACTTAATCATAGACATTCTATAGAAAGTGTACTTAATCATAGACATTCTAAAGAAAGTGTACTCAATCATAGACATTCTACAGAAAGTGAACTTAATCATAGACATTCTATAGAAAGTGTACTTAATCATAGACATTCTACAGAAAGTGAACTTAATCATAGACATTCTATAGAAAGTGTACTTAATCATAGACATTCTATAGAAAGTGAACTTAATCATAGACATTCTATAGAAAGTGAACTTAATCATAGACATTCTATAGAAAGTGAACTTAATCATAGACATTCTATAGAAAGTGTACTTAATCATAGACATTCTAAAGAAAGTGTACTCAATCATAGACATTCTACAGAAAGTGAACTTAATCATAGACATTCTATAGAAAGTGTACTTAATCATAGACATTCTACAGAAAGTGAACTTAATCATGACATTCTATAAAGTGTACTTAATCATAGACATTCTATAGAAAGTGTACTTAATCATAGACATTCTAAAGAAAGTGTACTTAATCATAGATATTCTATAGAAAGTGAACTTAATCATAGACATTCTATAGAAAGTGAACTTAATCATAGACATTCTATAGAAAGTGTACTTAATCATAGACATTCTAAAGAAAGTGAACTTAATCATGATTTCTAGAATTTCATCATAACATTCTACATGGTGATTAATCATAACATTCTATGAAGTGTACTTAATCTAGACATTCTATAGAGAAAGTGTACTCAATCATAGACATTCTACAAAAAGTGAACTTAATCATAGACATTCTATAGAAAGTGTACTTAATCATAGACATTCTACAGAAAGTGAACTTAATCATAGACATTCTAGAAGTGTACTAATCATAGACATTCTAAGAAAGTGTACTTAATCATAGACATTCTAAAAGTGTCTAATCAAGATATCTACAGAAGTGAGATTAATCATAGACATTCTACAGAAAGTGAGATTAATCATAGACATTCTACGAAAGTGAACTTATCATAGACATTCTACAGAAATGAGATTAATCATAGACATTCTACAGAAGTGAGTTCTAGACATCTACATGAAAGTGAATTATAAAATTCTACAGAGTAATCATGACATTCTACAGAAAGTGAGATTAATCATAGACATTCTACAATGTGAGATATTGGGTGAATAAGAGTATAATTGAGAGAGAGAGAGAGACGATATGTGAGAGGGGATGCTACAAAATGTGAGCGAAAGAGACATAATGTAAGTAAGTAAATAAATTAGATTGATAGAGAGAATGTAAGTGAGTGAGAGAACATGACTGATAGAGATAGAGAGAGAGAGAGACAGACAGAGAGACAGAGAGACGGAATGTAAGTAAGTGAAAGAATGTGAAAGAGAAAGAATAAAAGTGAGT
Source organism: Arion vulgaris (assembly GCA_020796225.1). Lineage (NCBI taxonomy): Eukaryota > Metazoa > Mollusca > Gastropoda > Stylommatophora > Arionidae > Arion > Arion vulgaris. The sequence goes on from CM036760.1 coordinate 28,120,233, forward strand.
GAGAGAACATGACTAATAGATAAAGAGATAGATAGATGAGATGGAAGATAGTAGATGAAAAAGAGAGAGAAAGAGGGAAAAGAGACAGACAAGGAGAGAGACGGCATAATGTAAGTAAGTGAAAGAATGTGAAGAAATAGAAAGAATAAAAGTGAGTGAGAGAACATGACTTGATAAAAAGATAGAAGATAGAGAGAGAGAGAGAGAGAGAACAGAGAGACGGAATGTAAGTAAGTGAAAGAATGTGAAAGAATGTGAAATAGAAAGAATAAAAGTGAGTGAGAGAACATGAACAAGAGTTGGAATAAAAGTAAGAGTGAGATAAAACACGCTTGTTTAAGTAACAACAATTACTGTTTAGTTGTTCATTGTTGCAAATCTCTAAATTGTTTCAATTCTCACCCAAGAAATCCCATCAGTCATTAAAATTGATGCAGTTGTCACAGACTAATCCCCTCTCCCAGGTCGGGAACTGTATAAATACTGGAACAGAACTGTTAAACATTGCAAACCTTCATCCTGAGAACTTGTGTTTCTGAGACTAACAAGTTTTCTAAACCAAGTTCAAACTTAACTGAAAACGTTGACGGAACAAGTTCAACTTTGACTATCACATCAATCTCAGGTGAGTTGACTATCATATCAATCTCAGGTGAGTTGACTCATCAATCTCAGGTGAGTTGACTATCACATCAATCTCAGGTGAGTACAATATCTTTCTGTTCATATTTAACTTCTTCTTTATTTCTTTATTCTAATTCTCTTTTGCCTCACAGCGTCCGGATATGAAGAGATTTCAAGAACAAACTTTTGTGTGGGCTATACAGTGTTTTTCGTCGCTCTTTTATCTTAAGGTTCACCTTTTGCGTGAACTGCCTTTTGATTTGTATCCATTGTATCGGAGTAACATTGCTCTTTGATGTGCACTGTCTGTTGCTTATGTGGCCGAACCATTTAATTTGTTGCTTCTGGATGAAGTTCAGTACTGATGTTGTACCCACTTTTGCCCCGATGTCTTCATTTCGAAACCAGTCACTTCTTGATACTCCTAACATTCTGTGTAGACACTTCATCTTTGTCGTGACTAGTTTTCTTCTATCATTAGACGTCAGCGTCCAGGTTTGGCACTGGTAGCATACAGACGTGAGAAAGATTGTGTTGAACATTACACTTTTAGTGTTCATCGTGATATGCTTGCGTTTTAAAATTGTACACTCTAAATAAATTAAATGAAATGTCCCGTAGCCTTTTCAGATCTTTAGTATGAAGTACATGTAACTTATATTTCTAAACCCTAGTATGCAGGAGGTAGGAGAACCGATTTCTTTAATCGCGTGCGGAACGTCGAGTTTGAGATTGAACTCAAAACCTTTTCTGTCCGGTCTATAGGAAAACGCTCGATCCAATACGCCAACTCGGCTCCTATTCTACAATCTATTTCCTTCTGAAGGTATGATGTGACTGTGCACCTATAGGTCTGCACGAAATGCTATATGCTATGACATCGGATGGGTAGTCAATAACCAATAGCCAATCATATATTCACCTTTACGACCGTGTTGTGCTGGGACTTGCAAGGGGAGCAAAGAATAGAACCACTGCGACCTATACGGCATATCGTAAGAGGTGACTGATGTAGGGCCTAGGAAGCTATCCTAGTAAATAAAAACGTGCAAAAATCGGATGTGCTGGCCTACTTGTAGGCGCATAACTGGCACAACGTACAATCGCTCTAAGGCTCAGATGACATACAAATCACAAAGAGTGGTTAACAAGTGGTCGATGTGGAGCGTTCAAGAAAAGAAGATTCACTTTGAAATGTATTTCTGACAGCAATTATTTCTCAAAGCAACTTCCCAAAAAAATGCTTTATTCGCAAAGGTTATTTTTATTAGAACAATTCTTTCCAAAAGTAAATCTTTCTTCAAATATTACTTTCCTGTTGTAGTTTTCTCTTGACAGTATTTCTTTCATAAAGTAAATATTTTTTGATAGGACAATCATCATTGCACTTCGGTGAATAACTAGTTGTGCTCCGAAATATTTCTTACACATTTCTCAGCGGCAGTACACGAACTCCGTAGCACCGGCGAGGATCCTCGATGTAATTTAGAAGATGGTGAAAATATTATGTAGAAATGGTATTAACAATTTTTGTTCTAATGAATTTTGACCGGTCATCAACTTTCCAGCCTGTTCTTCTCGATTTTGAACTGCCACGGGTTCTTTTAACTTGAACAAGGGACCTACGTTTTATTGTCCGTCTCCGATAGGACTAGGAACTTGATCTCACCTGCACGGAGATCACGGATCTCTGGAAACAAATATTTATAAGGCTTCACAAGGGAGTGAACTGACTACATTTGGTACGAACGGTCAATATTATTTTAATTATTGATTAAATCAAAGTAATTCTTTCTGAAAGTATTTCTTCTATAAAAATGTTTATATTTAAAATATTTCATTCAATAGTTTCTCAAGTAATTCTTTCTGAAAGTATTTAGTTTTTATAAATATTAGTCTTTATTTATATTCTTCTAGCTTTCATCATGAGTAATCTCTGAAGTATTTCTTCTATAAAAATATTTATATTTAAATAATATTTCATTCAATAGTTTCTCAAGTAATTCTTTCTGAAAGTATTTAGTTCTTAAAGTATTCAATCATTGAGGTCGCTTTTTTCTACTTGCTTCTCGCCCTTTTGGCTAGATCAAAGTGTAGTACCAACTTGATCGTGACCAAAGGGTGGGAGTCTTTATAGAGCCAATTGGCAACTAAATTAAACAAATTCTGAGCAGCTCTTATTCAAAAGAATGCAGAGGCGCTGAGTATTTACACGTTTCAAACGTACTTGGGTTCTCCCGCTGTGGCACTACAGGGTTTAAAAACAGCTGTCGTTACTGTCTGTAATACTATTTTTTAGGCGATGTTGGACAAGGAGGGAAAAACTGTGCCTGTAAAATTTAATGGCCGCATGGCTAGTGCAGTCGCCGAGAATCTTTCCAGGTTAACATTTTTTTCTTTATGCCCCGACAGACAAAAATCTGCGCTTTAATCTATTCGGTCGTTCCTCCGACTGCAGATAATGAGTGTAAAATAATAACAACAGAGATGAGATTTCTTAGAAGAGCTGCTGGGGTAACAAGAAAGTATAATATTAGAAATGAAGAAATTAGAAGAAGACTTAGATTTAGGCAAAGAGTTGACATCACTGTGCCCGGGTTTACAATAGGGCTCCGTCCCTCTCGACAGAAATGGCAAGTCATCTGCTTAGAGTGTTGCACAAAGCACAAACTCCGTAGATCCAGTAACGCTCCTAATTATCTCCGGGGAAAAAATGCACATGTAAAATGTGTGACGTAATACGGATTCGAACCCATAGCCTTTAGAACTCAAGAGAAGCCTCTTAACCACTTCACAAAAGAGATCACACCCCTCTTCCCCTACCAACATGGAAAATAACATTGGAAGAGATTGTCAAAGAATGAATATCTTAACATTTTGGCACGGAATGTATCAATAACATTTGTATCGTCTTTGTCGCCAACGCTGGGGACAGATAGTTGTCCAGAGTCATCATCACCAACACTGAAAGGCACATGATGCATCTTATAAAAGTAAAAGTAGAGGTTCACCAAAAGAAATTATAGGAATCATTTTTCATACCATGAGGCACATTGGGAGAGGGGGAAGGGCACACACTTTGTTAGGTCCGCATTTTCATTAACCATGACAGATGGTGATGTCAACATAGCTCAACATATGCTCAACATATGCTCAACATATGCTCAACATGTAGTCAACATGTGTCAATATCTCAACATGTGGTCAAATATGCTCAACATGTGGTCAAATTGCTCAACATGTGCATGGGACATATCTCAACATGTAGTCACATGTGTCAACATATGCTCAACATGTAGTCAAATGTGCTCAACATGCATGTCAACATCACCGACTGCTTTTACTTCTCAGTGCTTTTCTGGTACCAAACTGAGGTTAGGTTGAACTGTGAACGCTAACTACTACACTATAACGGTTCTCCATCTTAAAATAAGTTCATGTTATTTTTTCGTCTTCTTCTTCTTTGCGTTCGTTCTTTACAACCAATTTTAATCACTCTTTGTGATATGTTTGATCTTTGCCAAGAACGTGTATACGTTGCACATTAGGTTTGGTAGGCCCTAAACGCATAGACTTCTACACGTTTAGGACAGTGCATCCGATTTCAGCCAAACCTCCTTAGGCGCCTCTTACGACATGCGTGGCCGGTAACAGTGGTTCTATTCTTTACACCCCAAATTTGGTCCCCGGTAACCACTCGGGCGATGTTATTTTTTATAAACAAAACACTTGTGTGTGTGTGTGTGTGGTTACAAATGATATTCCTAGAACGGAAGCCATGATCAATGTGAAAATATAAGATTTGTTTTGATATTCCTAGACACAGGAAGCCATGATCAATGTGAAAATATAAGATTTGCTTGTTGTGATATTCCTAGACACAGGAAGCCATGATCAATGTGAAAATATAAGATTTGCTTGTTGTGATATTCCTAGACACAGGAAGCCATGATCAATGTGAAAATATAAGATTTGCTTGTTGTGATATTCCTAGACACAGGAAGCCATGATCAATGTGAAAATATAAGATTTGCTTGTTGTTTGAAGATATCAAAACTAATTTTGTTGAATTATTTCCTCTTTTAGAAATGAACCAAGTAAAAGTTTGCCTGTTTGCTTCCCTCGCTATCTGCTGTTTGCTAGAGTCTGTCATGTCTGTCCCGATGATTATTGATGGTATCCTGGACTATGATACAAACTTACCGCTCACTGACGGTAGGTGTAACATTTCACTTTACATACACTTAACCTGCAACATTTAACATTTCAAACTAACTTGCAACATTCAACAGTACATACTAACTTGCAACATTTAACATTTCAAACTAACTTGCAACATTCAACAGTACATACTAACTTGCAACATTCAACATTACACACACATAACTCGCAACATTCAACATTACACACTAACTTGCAACATTCAACATTACACACTAATTTGCAACATTCAACATTGCATACTTAATTAGCAACGTTCAACACTACACACTAGCTTGCAACATTCAACATTTCAAACTAACTTGCAATATTCAACATTACACACTTAATTAGCAACATTCAACATTACACAGTAAGTTGCAACATTCAGCATTACAAACTAACTCGCAATATTCAACATTACAAACTTATTTACAGCATTCTTGTATTCTATATGTATATCGAAATGCATCGATTGTTGGAGAGTTGAGGATGGATAGGAGAGATGTTCTTCTGTGTCTGGGCGACCTACTGTTGGATAGGAACACTAAGATATACATTGAAAAAACCCAGCGATTTAAGTAGTTTAGAATGACACGTTGTACAAGTAGAGATGGATGTTTAAGGGCAAAGAGACGTGTGTTTAACAAAGCACATGAACCATTAGTATGCATATCCCTCGACATCTGTTGGAGAAGACTGAGCACCTATGGGTCTGTCTAAGTGCTGTGCATCCTTTAGTAACCAGTAACCAATAACTGCAATATCAACATTTCACTTCGCACAACATCAACATTACATTCGCTTACAACATCCACCATTACATTCACTTACAACATCCAACATTCGCTACAATATCAACATTACATATTCGCTAAATATCAACATTTCCATTCGCTTACAACATCAACATTTCACATTCGCTACACTATCAACATTACACATTCACTTACAACATCAACATTCGCACAATATCCAACATTTCATATTCGCTTACAATATCCAACATTTCACATTCGCTTACAACATCCAACATTTCACATTCACCTACACTATCAACATTACATTCACTTACAACATCAACATTCCTACAATATCCAACATTTCATATTCGCTACAATATCAACATTACATTCACTTACAACATCCAACATTCGCTTACAAATCCAACATTACAATTCACTTACAACATCAACATTTCATATTCGCTTACAACATCCAACATTTACATTCGCCTACACTATCAACATTCACATTCACTACAACATCCAAGATTTACATTCGCTACACTATCAACATTACACATTCATACAACATCCAACATTCGCTTATCAACATCACATTCGCTTACAATATCAACATTTCATATTCCTACAATATCAACATTCACATTCGCTTACAACATCAACATTCACATTACCACACTATCAACATTCACATTCACTTACAACATCCAACATTCGCTACAATATCCAACATTTCATATTCGCTTACATATCAACATTACACATTCACTTACAACATCAACATTCCTACAATATCAACATTAACATTCCTTACAACATCCAACATTTCATATTCGCTACAACATCAACATTTACATTCCTCATATCAACATACATTCACTTACACATCCAGATTTCACATTCCTACACTATCAACATTACCATTCACTTACAACATCAACATTCCTACAACATCAACATTTACAATATCAAATTACCATTAATTCTTCACCTTTCAACTCCCAACAGACACAGTTCTTTCAAAGTTATTCAGTTTTCCTCCTCCTGCATCTCTTCAATTATTTCCATGTTTTACCTATCCTTTCATATCAGCCTCCAGTTCTCTTCTCCTGGTATGTCTAGGCCTTCCCCTACTCCTCTTTCCCTGCTGGTTCTAAAGCAATGCCTGCCTTGCAATGCTTCCGGTCGGTCTTCTCAGTGTGTGTCCATCGCCATCTTCTCTTCCTTAGCTCTTTCTCCACTCTTATCTCCTTAGTTCTTTCTCTGAGTTGCTCGTTCGTAATCGCATCATACCATCTCAGTCCCTCTATTCTACGTAACCATCCATTTACGAAGGTCTGCGGTTTTCTGGTGGTTTCTTTTGTTGTCTTCCATGTTTCCAAGCCATAGAACAGTACTGACTTTACATTTGATTGAAAGATTCTCAGCTTCGTATTTGTTTTGATCTCCATTGAGTTATATATCTTACTCAATGCAATCAAATTTCCTTGCTTTTGTATTCTTATCTTGAACATTACACATTATCGTATGTTACGACTATATATATTTCAACAAAACATGTCTTCTATCTAATCTGTTTATGTTTATCAATATTTCAACCAGACTTGTTAGAACTGAAGGAAATGAAGGAAGGATTTGATCCCACACTTCTCTTGAACCGCTTTCGAAGAAATGTTGCTCAATGGTCTGTAGGAAGCCACCACTTCAACGACTACAACCATGAGGGTACCGCACGACGATTTGCTCATCGCAGATACAACACTCGCCATCAAGGTGGAGGTCAGATTGTAGATGCCTAAGTCTGGACTGTTACCAACATCTCATCATTACAAGAAAGCAAACAACAGAGGATTGCAGACGTGATTAACAAACACAACTTTAAACCTGGACATGAGGTTAAACGTAAAAACAAAACAAATACAGTAGCCATAGCAACACAATTTTTTAATCTTATAGTTTCGAATTTTCCTCAAGTCGAGTAGAATAGAATTTGATGTTTATAAATGTAAATAAATTATTATGTTTAAAACAAAAATTAGCCAATCATTAACATTTCAGTTCAGAATCCAATATGTTTTTAGATTTCAACAGATTAAAGAGAAACACAATGTATTTTGTAGAGATTTGTAACTTGGTTTTGATCAATTAGTTTGTTCTTCCAGTATAACTGTATAAAATGTAGAGCTAAACTTTCAGAAAATAAATATCCAAATATTTCGCGAATTAATGATCTTGTTTTATGTAGAACATTGTATGTTTGTATGGACGTAGACTCACGTTAGAGACGGTTAAAAGTTGAAATAAAATATCAGAATACATTTTGTGCTTGACTTCATTATTATCCTTCATGTAGATTGATATATTTAAACAAAACATTTGTTGTTTAGTTTGGTTATTGATTACTGAGCCGACGTCATTTCACTCCGGAGACCCAGGTGCTCAGTTCCAACCGACAGCGAAGAGTAAGAATACTGATGGTTCCTGTGGCTCGCTTGTTAAACACACTTCGCTCTGCCCTCAAGCAACTAGTTCTACTAGTACAACGGTAACTCAAACTGCTTAAATCATTGATCGATTCATCATCTATATAGTGTCCTATCCAACAAGCAGTCTCGAAGAGACCGAAGAACTTTCCCCTTATCTATTTCAACTCCACAACAATCAATGCTATTAATGCAAGCCTGTCCGCTCTCTCATTACCGCAAACACCAGTATGCCCAGAACAGTAGATCCCATAAACCTCTGGGGTTATAAACTTCTATAGACGATATCCACTCATACCAAAACCTGCCCTTTCGAATCTTGTATGCATCGACTGAGAGTCAGTTACAACAACGGTCTCTAGTAAACGGAGTTATGGAGATCCAATGGAGGGCAGCAATAATGGCCTCAACCTACATTCTCATACTAGAAATAGTTGTCCTGTTTGATCCCTTTGTAATGCAACAACCCTACAATGCGGCTAGCCAAGAAACCTCGTCTGACTTGTTATCACCCTGCACAGACCCATCGCTATAAACAACTACATCACCACCACTTGCATTATCTTTTATCAGCTGCTTAATTGCGATATCAGCTTTCATGTTGCCCCAAATCTCTACATTTTCTTCCAAGAGTAATGATAATGTCGCGATAGTTGGTCATGCCACCATCTGTTGGGATCCATTCTTCCCTTTTTGGTAGGGTTGCAACTGTGGTCACATGGCCAATTGTTCTGTCAGCCTGGGCCATCCATGACATGCCACTCTTCATTCTCGTTCATTTGACATCATTAGTATTCGAAACATACAAAACAGCAAACTTCCTTTGCGACTACATTCAGTCCTGTAGGCCACACAAAGGGAACCACAAGATAATATAGAAAGAGAGCTGATACTACAGCTAAGCAAGCTCTCAGAACACAACAAAATTATTCTCCAGTGGATACCAGCCCACTGTGGCATACCAGGAAATGAGAGAGCAGACAGGCTGGCTAAGGAAGGAACAAAACTAACACAACACAAACACCCAGTGTCACTACAAGAAATCAAGACACATCAAGCGACAATACAAAGAGTTGTGGAGGCAACAAACCCACAGCAAACACCCACAAGATCCCATCAGCAGACTAAACAGAAAACAGCACACAACAATCTTTCGTCTAAGAACAAGTCACTGCAGGCTCAACCACCACATGCACAGAATAAAGCCTGCTCAGACTGACAGTGTGCATGCCAGACAGAAACACAGACTCCAGAGCACATCCTGCAGTCATGTCCATCATACATACACCAACGAAACGAAACATAGCCTCATGAACGAAGCTTACAGATCAAGCTATGGTGAACTCTCGAAGAACTCCAGCTGACATGCAGCTTCATAGAAGCAACCCATCTCATGGTTTAGACGAGCATACCAAACCGAAAGCAAAGAATAAGAAGAAGAAGATTAGCATTCTTGTACAGTTGATGTATCTTATCCCCAGTAACCAGCATAACTACTTTGGCTTGGGTGACAGCATGTCGAGAACTTAGTGACAGAATACCAAGCATATCTCTCATCTTCACAATTGGAGTATCTTAACTAAAGTCAAGAGCTATACGCATGTCTTCATTTTGAAAACGTTCGAGTCGCGTTCACGTTGCGATCTTGATATCGTCTTTCATGTAGATAGATTAATAAATATATACAGAGAGTTAAAGTTGTAGTTTAGGTTAGACAAATTCAATGTAACCATGTAACACTGACGACACTGACATTGGCAAATCTGGTACGAGACCATCCTTACTTCTTCTTCTTTGACGACCTCTGGTCATGTGCTTAACCCAAACTGGACCGCGAGCTTGGAGGTCAGATTCAAGTCTGTCAGGTTTCCCCAAAACTTAGTTTTCAGTTCGACGAGGTATGTTGATTCTCAGCTCATCCAGGACAGGACATGCTCCGATGTCGATCATCATTTGATGAAAAAATATATCATCAGTTGGTCTCTGTACTATCTCTTGGTCTCTGTACTATTCCATTTGTCTACCAGAGCAGATATGAAATTCCATCTGCTAGAGGGCAGAGATGAGATTCATTTGTCTACCAGCAAGGCAGAGATGAGATTTCATTTGTCTACCAGCAAGGCAGAGATGAGATTTCATTTGTCTACCAGCAAGGCAGAGATGAGATTCCATTTGTCTACCAGCAGGGCAGAGTTGAGATTCCATTTGTCTACCAGCAGGGCAGAGATGAGATTCCATCTGTCTACCAGCAGGGCAGAGCTGAGATTCCATCTGTCTACCAGCAGGGCAGAGATGAGATTCCATCTGTCTACCAGCAGGGCGAGAGCTCTGAGAAGCTAAAGGTTTAAAGCCGAAGGATTAACTTCATTGCACAGGATAGGAATTGGCCCTCCTACCTCCTGCACACTATGACCTAGAAATGTAAAGTGAAGGGACTTCATACCTTAAGGTCTGAAAAAGCTACGAGAAATTTTAGAGAAATCTACCAACTAAATATTTTATTCATTTTGCCCCTATCTTGAAAATGACAGTGGACGCCCATGACAACAAGTCTACAATAAGTGTGTTCAAAGAGAAACTGCCAACTATCTCAGTATCACACAGATATGTTCAGATTTATCACACAGATATGTTCAGATTTATCACACAGATATGTTCAGATATGTTCAGATTTATCACACAGATATGTTCAGATTTATCACACAGATATGTTCAGATTTATCACACAGATATGTTCAGATTTATCACACAGATATGTTCAGATTTATCACACAGATATGTTCAGATTTATCACACAGATATGTTCAGATTTATCACACAGATATGTTCAGATTTATCAAACAGATACGTTCAGATTTATCACACAGATATGTTCAGATTTATCACACAGATATGTTCAGATTTATCACACAGATATGTTCAGATTTATCACACAGATATGTTCAGATTTAGGATAGTATGTTCACAGAGTATCATCTAAACTAAAAGTATCTATTTCTCCCTCTTTCTCTCTCTCTCTCTCCCTTTCTCTCTCATTTCCCTCTATCGCGCGCTCTCTCTCGGTTTCTGTTGCTCTCTCGCTCTCTCTCTTTGTTTCTCTCTCTCTCGCTCTTTCCCTCTCTCTATCTTCTCTCTCTCTCTATCACGCTCTCAATATATATACAATATGTATATATATATATATATATGCCCTTTGCTAAATATTATAGTATGTTTGGGGAATCTCTGTTGCGTAGAGGTAAGGCAATCCCTTCTTGCTTCAAAGGTACTTGGTTTGTTCCCGGCGTGAACGATCGGGATATTTCTCCAGAGATCCCTGATGTAAATGTAGGTGAGATCGTGTTCCTAATCATAACGGAGACGAATAGTAAAAAAGCATATATCTCGTATTCTACGTAAAATAACTATTAGCTGTTGAAAATAGATACGAGTAAGCTGACTGCCTGGTCAAAGTTCATAAGGTCATAGATTCGAATCCAGACCGTTTTGTTCGCGTGTTCATTTTTTCCAGACTCCTTTGATGATTGATGGTGCTATGAATTTCATGCTTTATGTAATACTCTCGACAGGTGGTGTGCCGTTTCTACTGAAAGGGACCGAGCCCTGAGGGAAAACCTGGTGCAATGAAAATAATTAATCTCTAAAATTGTGCACTTTTAAATTCTGTAATGCTGTGATGCATATTTGTAAGATCACACCATAGATATTTGTAACGAAACACACCATAGATATTTGTAACGATACACACCATAGATATTTGTAACGATACATACCATAGATATTTGTAACGAAACACACCATAGATATTTGTAACGATACACACCATAGATATTTGTAACGATACATACCATAGATATTTGTAACGATACATACCATAGATATTTGTAACGAAACACACCATAGATATTTGTAACGATACATACCATAGATATTTGTAACGATACATACCATAGATATTTGTAACGATACATACCATAGATATTTGTAACGATACATACCATAGATATTTGTAACGAAACACACCATAGATATTTGTAACGATACATACCATAGATATTTGTAACGATACACACCATAGATATTTGTAACGATACGTCCATAGAATTTGTAACGATACATACCATAGATATTTGTAAGAAACACACCATAGATATTTGTAACATACGTGTCATGATATTGAACATCACACCATATATATTTGTAACGAACACACCATAGATATTTGTAACGAAACACACCATATATATCTCAAGACGTGCTTAAATATAGTTGAGTTTTGCATTGTTCAAATATTGATCTTTGTTAATCGAATGTTAGTTTGTTATTTCCATGCAAACATTCACGATGTGCTCATTCTGTCAAACGCATTGTTTTCTTTCTGTTGTATACGTACGTAATCTTGTCATGCTGTCTATCGTTTTCTGTTTTGTCTCAATAGTAAATATTTTTCTTGGTATGCTGGGCCAGGTACTAGTGGTCCAATTCTTTTAGCTTATCAAGCACGATTTTAGTATTATACATATTTCTATACTATACATATTTCTATACTATACATATTTATATACTATTCATATTTATATATTATACATATTTATATACTATACATATTTATATATTATACAGATTTATATACTATACATATTTATATACTGTACATATTTATATACTATACAGATTATATATATCTATACAGATTTATATACGACACACATTTATATACGACACACATTTATATACGACACACATTATATACGACACCATTTATATATTATACACATTTATATACTATACATATTTATATACGACACACATTTATATACGACACACATTTATATACTATACAGATTTATATACGACGTACATTTATATATGACACACATTTATATATTATACTTATGTATGGCAGCGAATCATGGACAATGAATAAACAATCAATAAGCCACAGAAATGTGTTTTTACAGAAGAATGCTGAAAATTCTATGGACAGCAACAATAACACATGAGATTTTAAAACAGGCCTGCACACAAGGAAACCTTATCAAAAGAATACGCATCCGACAATCAAGGATCTTCGGGCATATAGTGCGAAGAGGAGGTTTAGAACATTTGGTGACAACAGGTAAAGTTCATGGAAGGAGAGATGTGAAAGACACAGGGAGAAGATGTTGGATGGTCTGACATCGAGGTTCGACAAAAGATCGACGTCAGAACTGATTAACTGCGCCAAGGAGAGAGAATTGTGGAGAGACATGATCGCCAACGCCGGCAGGCTTGGCACCTGATTGATATTATACAGATTTATATATTATACAGATTGATATATTACACAGATTGATATATTATACAGATTTCTATACGACACACACACACATATACATATATATTGTAATTTGAATATTTCGGTTCACTGCAAACAAGAGATAGAAAAGGGATGAAGAAAATTTAAAAAAAAGAACAGGTATAGGCTCACAAAAATAAAAACAAATAAAAACGGTATGGGACTGATAGGAAAATAAAAAACAGAATACTAAGAGCATGCATATTTCCAGTGGCAGCATATGGGTGTGAAGCATGGACATTTAACAAGGCAGTGGGAAAACATATATGTGCTTTTGAATATAAATGTTACAGAAGAGTCCTCTATATATCATGGATAGAGAAGAGAACAAATAGATCTATACAGACATAACTCAAAATCAAAGAAAACTGACTGCTGCTACAAATAAGAATGAGAAAGTTGAAGTATTTTGGACATATAAAGAGACACGAAGGGTTGGAGAAGACCAGCATGGAAGAAATCATCCCGGCAAAGAGGAGAAGAGGAAGACCATGAAGATGGATTCAGGATGTAACTGATGATTAGAGCATGACGGCTGCAGAGGCAGGACATCTGGCCTATGAGAGAGAGAGAACTTCCGAAGGACTATTAGTGTGGCAATGTTCTGCTCATGACAAGCTACTTGATGATGATAATTTCACGAAAGTTATCTATATGTATTAATGATTTATTTGTTTCGCTATTTATCCACTATTTTCATTAGCCAAGTGTTTTCCAAGAATTTTTATAACTATTATTCCAAAACTGGTAGGACAATTTTCCGTGATTTCAATATAAAAAATATGGACAATACACAGATTACAACTGACTTAACGTAACAAAGCAAATCACAGTGAACTGAGATAAATGGCTGCAGTTTGACCTCTGATGCTGGAGTAAGGCTGGTCTGAAGGGCGAGGTACATTGGGGATAAGGAAAGAAAACGTTCACGCAAAAATCGACTAGATGTGCCGATTTAGGAGTTGTGTCTGCGCTTGAATTCACGAATGCCCGTGTGTTTCCGGGGCTTGCAAGGGGAGTTAAGAATAGTAACACTGCAACCTACAAGGCAAGTCGTAAGAGGCGACTGAGGTAAGGGCTTAGGGAAGCTGCCCTAGTAAATAAAAATAGAAATAGAATTTGCTGGCCTACTTGTAGGCTCATATGGTACAACGTACAATCGCTCTTAGGTTCGGATTATATACAAATCACAAAGAATGGTTAACAAGTTTTCGATATGGAGAGTTGGAAGAAGAAGAAGACTAATTCACGAATGGAAAAAGATGACTTTAATTTTAGAATAAAACAGTAATACGGCGATAACTACAACAGCAGAAACAGCTTCATCATCATCATCAACATGCCAACAGCAGCAATAGTAACACGTGTCCGATGTGGCCCACATGTAAATACGCCCCTACTCCAAATTATTAGTTCATCTTCGTTCTACCATGTTCTTGATCTACACGGAGACGCCCACTTTCAAGGTTCAAACAAAAAAATCAATTTCAGTGACAACAAACATATCTGAAGACATGTACAACTTTGTTCTAATGTTTCCCCGGAAACAGGGACTAGTAGTCTGCAACTCTCTGTCAGGAGCAAGTAACCTACAGTCGCAGACAACTGTCAAGTAGTGTTGTAGCCTGCACATCATATTCTGATGTCATGAGCTATTTCTAATGTAAGTCGAAGTCATGATTATATGAGTAATAGACAATAATATCAAATAAAAATTTTTTTTTATGTTTAGAATATAATGTTGAATTCATTTGTTTGCTAATTTCATTACTTGTATCGTCTTTTAATTATATATAAAGGTGCAGCCCATATTTATGTGTGGGCTTTTTTAGTCGCGCCTTTAAAAAAAAATCTACGTATTTCTGGCAGTGTACTTTTTTTTAATGGTTGTGAGACATGGAACATTGACAAAGCGGCAGAGAAGATCATTAATGTCTTTGAATACAAATGCTACAGAAGAATACTTAGAATATCATGGACAGAGAAAAAAAACGCTTCTGTTCTGCAACAGCTTGATATTAAAGAGAGTTGACTATTAAAGAGTATAATATCAGGAAAATTAAATATTTGGACACATCAAACGACATGACTAGAGAAGATCATTTTGGAGGGAATTGTACCTGGAAGAAGAATGAGAGGAAGACCTAGAAGATGATGCATGCAAGATGTCATTGATGATCTGAGAATAACGGCTGCTGACGCCGGACAACTTGCACAGAATGTAGAGTTTTTCAGGACTGCTGTCATAGGAGCCATGTTCCGGAACGGACAAGCTATTTGATTATTAATGTTTTTACGGTGTTTTTTTTTAAGTCACAGCAAATAATTATTTAAAAAAATATGTTTTCTATGAGCAGGTTTTTCTGTTTCTTGTTTCTAATAACTGAATTTTGTGTGTTGTTAATATGAATATTGTGCTCATTCTATACTGCTCATTTTTATTGTTCTGCTTTTTTTTTAGACATTACATTTTGTATGTTATTCTTACTGGGTTTTTCCAGTTGTGTATTTCCTAGACAACGAGTATTGTATATATATTTTTTATTGTGCATTTTTAAAGCACTGTGTGTTGTGTGTGTTTTCTTATGTTTACTGATGTGTTTTTGTGTGTGACAGTATACAGTGTCTTGGAAACTCGTTCATTCTCTTCTATGAAATTGAGTTCGATATTTCTTGCCTCTCACAGGATAGTTCGCTTCAAGGTTTCCCTAGGCCATCCTTTCTTTCTTGATAACTTTGCTTTATACTTTATTTAACACCTGTGTTGTGATTCTTTCATCCTTTCTTCTCAGAGTATGCCCAACGTATCTCCATCTTCTCCTTCTTATAACAGTTGTTACTAGTAGTTGATCAGACATTTCTCTGATTTCATCATTTCTCCTGAATTCATTTCATTTTATGTAATTAAAAAAAAAAAATTAATATCTACATACTACTTAAGAAGCGCCTGGCTGAATGTATTAGAGCGCGGGCTCCATTCGGGAGACCGGGTTTTCAATCCTGGTAAGGTCAATGAGTTGTTTTCTGTCGGAGCATAAAAATCCTTACCTGAACAGTTTCAGGCAACTGCACTAGCTATGTTAGAAGAAACAAAAGAGCATGTCTATCGGCTGGTTGAAGACGGGGAAAAGGCAGCTAAATTTGGAAACAGTAAAATGTTTTATAATACACTAAAATAGTCATAGATAAAGAAAACTGGATAGAGCTAACAAAAAAGAAATGAGAAAATTGATGTATTTTGGACATTTAAAGAGACACGAAGGGTTGGAGAAGACCATCATGGAAGAAGCTTCCGGCAAAGAAGAAGAGAAGACCATGAAGATCATTCAGGAGAAGAGAAGGAGAGAAAGAAGGGAGAGAAAGAGAGAGAGAGAGAGAAAGAGAGAGAGAGAGAGAAAAAAAGAGAGAAAGAGAGAGAGAAAGAGAGAGAGAGAGAGAGAGAAGAGAGAAAGAAGAGAGAAAGAGAGAAGAGAGAAAAGAGAGAGAGAAGAGAAAAAGAGAAAAAGAGAGAAGAGAGAAGAGAGAGAGAGAAGAGAAGAGAGAGAGAAAAGAAGAAAGAAGAAAAAGAGAAGAAAAGAGAAAGAGAGAGAAGAGAGAAAGAGAGAGAGAAGAAAGAGAGAAGAGAGAGAGAGAGAGAAGAGAGAAGAGAGAAAGAGAAGAAAAGAAGAAGAGAGAGAAGGGAGAGAGAGAGAAGAAGAGAAGAGAAGAGAGAGAAAGAAGGAGAAGAGAAAGAAGAAAAAAGAAGAGGAGAGAAAGAAAAAAAAAAGAAGGGAAAAAAAAGAAAGAAAAAAGAAAAGTGGAGGGAAAAGAAAAAAGAAAGATAGATGTTGTTGTCTACTATTTATAATAAAATGATGACGATATTGTGTCTACTATTTATAATAATAATATAGACGATATTTTTTGTCTACTATATTTGATAATAAAATGATAATGACGTTATTGTTTTGTCACACTATTTATAATAAAATGATAATGACTGAGTTTGATCTGTCACACTAATATTTGATATAATAATAATGAATGAGGAGAAGTTTGTTGTATACAATATTTGATAATTAATAATGATAATGACGGAGTATTGTTTAGTCACTACTAATATTTGATAATAATAATAATAATGATAATGACGTGAGTATTGTTTGTTGTCACTACTAATATTTGATAATAATAATAATGATAATGACGTGAGTATTGTTTGTTGTCACTACTAATATTTGATAATAATAATAATGATAATGACGTGAGTATTGTTTGTTGTCACTACTAATATTTGATAATAATAATAATGATAATGACGTGAGTATTGTTTGTTGTCACTACTTTTTTTAATATTTGATAATAATAATAATGATAATGACGTGAGTATTGTTTGTTGTCACTACTAATATTTGATAATAATAATAATGATAATGATGTGATATTGTTTGTTGTCACTACTAATATTTGATAATAATAATAATGATAATGACGTGAGTATTGTTTGTTGTTCTACTACTAATATTTGTTCAACTAATAATAATAATAATAATGACTGATATTTTTGTTTTGTTTCACTACTAATATTGTTCAACTTGACATTCACAGTTTACAATGGCAGAACTGTACATAAAGATAGATCAGCTTATATGGATGCTGTTTGTACTTCAATTGTGATGTTGGGTTTTCTAGTAGCTATAACCACACTATAACGTCTATAGATAGTAAGTTATAACAGAGCCAACTGTAAACTCATAGGGCCTGCGGACTCAGGTACAAATTATGGGAAGTCAGACCACAACCGGTCACGTGACCTAGCATTCCAGTATTGTTGTATATAGACGAATTCATTTTCAACACAAAATGCTAAATCGAAGTTATATTATGCAACAAGTTAAGTTTAACAATAAGGAATATCAATATTATGAATATTTTCATCAATAAATAACCATAGACTCACAGAATTGAGTAAAATTGCAAAAGCTAGCAGTGTTCTATCAAACACATATAAATTCCAGCCCCCAAACTAAACTAGGTCAGGGTTTTCCCTCAGTTATGCGGCCCAGTATTTAGAGTTGGTTGTGCTATAACCAGTATCTTCTTCTTCTTCTTTTCTCGAATCATGTTTTGCCTCATAACGTCAGGATATGAAGAGATTTATAGATCAGGCTTTGTGTAAGACAAGAGAGAAGAGAGAGAGAGAGAGAGGAGAAAGAGAAGAGAGAGAGAGAGAAGAGGGAAAGAGAAAGAAAGAAAAGAGAGAAAGAGAGAGTTGTATGATTGTCTCCGCCGTCAGACTTGATTGATGATAGTTATTAGATCTAATGTTTCTGTTTCTTCAGCTTCTATTCTGTCTGTTATTATTGATACATTCTCCACTAGGTCTTCTAGTAATAAAAGTATTTGTCTGTAAGAATCGTTTGTCTGTAAGGATCGTTTGTTTGTAAGGATCGTTTGTCTGTAAGGATCATTTGCCTGTAAGGATCGCTTGTCTGTAAGGATCGTTTGTCTGTAATGATCATTTGTCTATAATGATCGATTGTCTGTAATGATCGATGTCTGCATTTGTCTGTAATGATCGTTTGTCTGTAATGATCGTTGTCTGCAAGGATCGCTTGTCTGTAAGGATCGTTTGTCTGCAAGGATCGTTTTCGGCAAGTATCGTTTGTCTAAACAATATACTATACAAAAGAAATTGATACTTTGGTCACATCAAGTGTCACGATGGCCTGGAAGGAACAATATTAGAGGGCAGGGTCCCAGGACGCAGAGGCATACCAAGAAGAAGATGGCTACAAGATATTAAGGAAACCATGAATATGACCATGGGCGAAGTGGGTGAACTGGCTAGAGACAGAGTGAATTTCAGATATGCTGCAAAGATAGCAACGTCCTATAAAGGATACGCACCTTGATGATGATCTTTTGACTGTATTGTGAAAGCGTTACATTGAATCAACTAAGCCAATTTATTTAATCTTTAAGTTTTATTGTTGCCGCTCATGTTCTCAATAGACAGATGTGGCGCAGCAGAGTCTCAGACAGACATTACATATAGTAGTAGTTCTTCACGTCGCTTACAGACTTTCATGGAGAACTTGTATTCGCTGTCCCAGTTAGAAGACACAGACGAAGAAGGAGACCCCCACTTGTCACGTGTACGAAGGGCAACTAATAGCACTAGCGAGAGTAAATCTATTTGGCAGAAGATCGAGGTAAATATATTATATTATCATTAACATTATCTTCTTGTTCTTCACCCTCACCCTCCCCTTTCCTCCTAGGAAGGCATAGGTTTGCAACTAAAGCCTTCAAAGCCCACCTATCCAAGGCCATCTTTTCCAGATCTCTCCGCTCTCTCCCCATTTTCTTGCATCCCGTCTCCAATTCCCGCCTGAAGGTGTTCCTGTGTCTTCCCTTTCCTCCATTACCTTGGTGGTTCCATCGGAGAGCCTGTCTCGTGATGCTGTCAGGGGTTTCTTCAGTGTTTGTCCTACCCACCACTACCTTCTTTCCCTTATTTCGTGTTCCACTTGTCGTTGTCTCGCTCTATCCCACAGATCCCTGTTTGTGGTCCTGTCATACCATCGCAGATGGAGAATCCTGCGCAGCCATTTATTGATGAGTGTCTGCAACATTTTGGTGTTCCCCTAAGTTGTTCTCCATGTCTCCGCTCAATATAGAAGGACAGATTAACGTTATTACCCCTTGGTGAATTTCTTTTTTTTATCAGCGGTTCCCAAACTGTACATTGCTATGCATCCATGAAACCTCATCCATAATACATCTTGAGCTTCACTATTCGGCTTAGTCACATTCTTGATGTAACCAGTTTCAAACATGTTCTATTATGTCAGAACATAACAAAAATAATTATTATAACATTTTAGTTTCTTCTGCTTCTTCTTCTTCACCCTTCACACAGAAGGAGGCATAGATCCGCAATTAACGGCTTCCTATCCAAGACCATCTTTTCCAATCTCTTCACTCTCTACCCATTTTCTTACATTTCGTCTCCAACTCCTGTCTCTATGTGTTCTTGTGTCTTCTCTTACTTCTATGTTTTGTTTTGTTGTTAGTTTGTTTGTTTATATATTATATTATTTCTAATTCTATTCATGGATCTAATGCCCTGGACATGCCTGTGTTCAAGGTAAAATGGGGGAGCGGACATGCTTACACTAGTAATCCAGTTAGATAGCTT
This sequence comes from Arion vulgaris, assembly GCA_020796225.1. Taxonomy (NCBI): domain Eukaryota; kingdom Metazoa; phylum Mollusca; class Gastropoda; order Stylommatophora; family Arionidae; genus Arion; species Arion vulgaris. The sequence continues at coordinate 28,140,807 of CM036760.1, forward strand.
CAGATAGTCCAGATAGATTCATGGATCTACTCTCCTGGACTTAATGATGTCTGTGGCAGCGAGAGAACAGACAGGCTTGCAAAAACATCATTGATCCTCAGGGAATTGAGAATATATAAGGGTGATGTTCATCAGTTGCTGAGCGATAGCCTTTTGGGTGGAGACACATCCGTTGAATCTATTTATCGATTGTAGGAATTTCTTCTTTGCGTTCGTTCTTTACAACCAATTTTAATCACCTTTGTGATATGTTTGATCTTTACCAAGAACGTGTATACGTTGCACATTGGTTTGGTAGGTCCCTAAACGTATAGACTTGTACACATTTAGGACACGTGCATCCGATTTCAACCAAACCTCCTTAGTCGCTCTACGCATGTGTGACAGGTAACAGTGGTTCTATTCTTTACACCCCAAATTTGGGCCCCGGTAACCACTCGGGCGATTGAAGTAATTTGAAATCATACGTTTTACAAACAAGACCAGAATTACAGAGATGTAGTGTTAAAAGTGTGTTTAACCAGTGGACCACGGAAATCATTAGCTATGTTGACAGTCTATGTTGCGTATCGTAAGCATATCTTAGTTCAGGTATTTCTCTTCCTCCGGTTATAAAAGGATCATATTGTTCTTTTCCGCTATCTTCTGTAACATTCCTCATGATGCTTTCTGCATAAATACACAGACAAGGCGACAGAGTGCAGCCTTGTCTGACTCCCTGCCTTATGTCAAACCAATCTGATGTATCATCGCATGTTCTTACAGTCGCTATGTGATCACTATAAAGTTCTCTTATGATCTGTGTTAAATGTAATGGAAATCCCATTTCATCCAATATATTTTCCAAAATTCCTGAAGTTCTACACAATCAGATGCCATTGAGTAGTCAAAAAAGCATGATTATAAATAGTTTAGTTTATCGGATCATCATCATTACACATTGAACCAATTGATCCATAAGTGTTCCGATCTTCTCCTTGGTATGTCTCTCAGCGTTTCTGACACTAACGACACCGGTTCTTTGTTGGTTTCCTATTCTTCTTTGGCTACCAGTACATTGATCTTATCTAGCTACACCACATTTAACTTGGAATTCTTGCAGTGTGGTTAGTGTTGTAGATTCACCAATATTACCTGAATCATTTACACATTCTCTTCCTTAGGAATTTATAATATCAGCCTGGTCCAATCGGTGGAAACCAACTCTGATGTAGCGAAGACTGTGTCCTTCGGAGTTTTGTTTTTTATAACATGAAACTGAGGAGACGACTGTGTTTTCTACGGTCGGCACGTCTGGGAGATCATAAGAGTGATATTATTTTGTTGTGCTAGTTGTAACTAGTAAGGGAAATGATTTATGGTGCTGGAAGTACATAATGGGGAGGGGACGTTGAATAGTGGTCAACATTTGTCAAAAACGACATAGAATGTCAAGAAAATGATCAACATTTGTCAAAAATGACATAGAATGTCACGAAAATGATCAACATTTGTCAAAAATGACATAGAATGTCAAGAAAGTAATAAAAAGTGGGCAACAAATATTCTACTTTACAGGAAAGATTGATTGATTGATTTATAGAACCGTCATCATTGCACTTCTGTGAGTAACCATGTGTGCTTCGATCTCTTTCTTACACGGTAAGATCTCAGCGGCAGTGCAGGAACACCGTAGCACCGGCGAGGGTCTCTGATGTAATTTAGAAGATGGTGAAAATAATTTGGAAGAAATTTAAAACAAAAATCTTTCTAGTGAATTTTGCTCAGGCAGCGGCTTTCCTGCATGCTCTTCTCGATTTTAAACTACCAAGGCTCTTTTACGTCAACACAACTTAACACGGGACCTACGTTTTATCGTCCGTCTCCGATAGGACAGGAACTCGATCTTGATCAATTTCCCGATTTTCGAACCGAGTACCTTTGAAATTAGAGGAGAGCACTTAACCTCTACGCAACAGAGGACCCCCATCTCTCCAGGAAAGATAGATTGCCGATAACTTTTTATTGTGTACCGTGATGTTCACCAATTAACTTGATATCGCATTACAGTTATCAACACATCAAGATAGACCACTGTTCAGATATAAGAAAATCTGCAAGGTTTCAATAATAAAAAAAAAAACAATTTTCTATCGGTCTCAAAAAATTGGCAAAACTAGCTGAGACCGATTATATGGAAAACAGCATTACGCAATAGTGCAGAGTCTTTTGAAAAGAGACTTAGGGATGGGATTATGCCAGAGAGACAAGCGCAAAGTCAGAAGTTATCACAGTAACTTAATCTTTCTTTCATCCTGTTTTGCCTCACAGCGTTAGGATTTCTATAACGGGCATTCGTGTGGGCTTCATTGTGTAATTAATTTTAGAACTCTTTGTCTCCCACTTCAATGCCTGCTCTGGTATTCTTTGAAATTTTCTTCTCAGAATATGCCCAACATATCTCCATCTTCTCTTTATTATTACAATTGTTACTAGTGGTTGACCAGACATTTCTTCTCAGAGTATGCCCAACATATCTCCATCTTCTCTTTATTATTATAATTGTTACTAGTGGTTGACCAGACATTTCTTCTCAGAGTATGCCCAACATATCTCCATCTTCTCTTTATTATTACAATTGTTACTAGTGGTTGACCAGACATATCTTCTCAGAGTATGCCCAACAATCCATCTTCTTATTATTACAATTGACTGTGGTTGAACTTTCTTATATGCAACCATTCCATCTTCTCTTTATTATTACAATTGTTACTAGTGCTTCGTCTGGCCGAATGGATCAGAGTGCGGCTCCCACACAGGAGACCCATATTCAATTCACGGTAAGACAAAGGATTTTTTTCTGGTGTGGGCATAAATGAAAAATCCTAACCTGAACTACTTCGAGGCGCTGCACCAGACATGCGGCCATTAAATTCCTCAGAATCTCGTCCCATCTATCCTACACCGCCCTAAAAGCGGTACTACAAGCAGTAACAGCCTTTTTTCTTTACTAGTTGTTGACCAGACATTTCTTCTCAGAGTTGCCCAAATATCGCCATTTTCCTTCTTATAAAGTTGTTACTAGTGTTGACAGACATTTCTTCTCAGAGTTGCCCAACATATTGTCACTATGTTTCAACTTCTTTCTCTATAAATCATATATTTGTTTCATCACTTCTGAACTTCATTTGTATTTTGCCCACATCTATTGTTGCATTCAACTTGCTTTCCTTCCTTTCGTTGGCTTGATGCGTTAGTGCGCGGCAACCTGATTGCTATAGTGCGCCTCTTGGCTGGTTGCCTCCGACTTCAGCACTTTTATTGCTAGAGGAGACAGTGGTCTAACTCGAAGGATAGAAAAGTTGTAATAGAAGTAGGATATAAGACAAGAAAAAGATGCCCTCCTCAAGAAAGAGGATGGCTGCCATTTAACCCATAGCTGGGGAGTGAGTTGGTTTCAGCCAGAGCGACTACAACTCGCCGGTGGTTTCTGCACTGCCTCACTACGCTCCCCGCCTTTTAGTCTGGCCTTTCACCTTCAGTCTGTTCGGTTTGGTTAGACCTACCATGAGTTAAGACTCCCACAGATATAGCCTGAAGGATTGTAAAGACACACAAACCCTCCAACCACGATAAGGTAGGCTAATATGGAGGGAGCTTGGTTTATATAATAAGAGCATCAAACACAACTAAAACATGACAACATTGTCTCTACCAAAAAACACAACTAAAAACATGACTAATTAATCTACATTGTTCTCTCTACCAACAAAACACAACTAAAAACATGACTAATGTAATTCACATTGTTCTCTCTACCAACAAACACAACTAAACATGACTAATGTAATTCATTGTCTCTACCAACAAAACACAACTAAAACATGACTAATGTAATTCACATTGTTCTCTCTACCAACAAAACACAACTAAAAAAACATGACTAATGTAATTCACATTGTTCTCTCTCAACAAACACAACTAAAAGCATGACTAATGTAATTCCATTGTTCTCTACCAACAAACACAACTAAAGCATACTAATGTAATTCACATTGTTCTCTACAACAACACATAAAGCATGACTAATAATTCATTTTTTTCTACCATCTTTGATTGTCTTCCCAACTCTCGATTGTACATTGATTTTACTTTCTGCTAGAACAGAAATGTGTCCATATCCGCTTCCTTAGCAACCACCATTGTTTGCTTCTATCTGGATAGTATCTATTGTTCGACAGTATCGATTCTATACATCGGTCCGTAGTTCTCATTCACAAACGATTATGTAGAGATCGACATATTAGAATTTCGAATATCTGCTTAGTGTAGACCAGATATATTACCACATTAAATGGGTTTTTTAGCTGAAGATTTGACTTCATTGAACCGAGTTTATCCCATATGGATCGGTCCCCCACCAGAATTGCTGACACCTACCAAGAGTATTGCACAAAGCACGAACTCCGTAGTTCCGGCAACAATCCTCGGGCTCTCTGAAAAAAATGCGCACATGAACAGGACGTCGCAGTCCGGATTCGAACCCACATCCTTCCGATCTCAAGGCAAGGGCGTAATCACTTAGCCACAGAGAACCCGCGAATGACACATACAGCTATCAACTATTTGTTCTTGTCTAAATCTGGGTACTTCGTAGATTGTCGAATCTAGATCTATTCGTTTCAAAAATGGTCTTGTTTCGACGTGGGTACATTCAAAAGCAGTCTAAGTCTAGCTATATGTACATTCATAGATTGTTCTATCAATGTCCGCAGAAAGAACGTGATTGTCATGAAGGACATTCATAGATTGTTCTATCAATGTCCGCCGCACAGAGAACATGATTGTCATGAAGGACATTCATAGATTGTTCTATCAATGTCCGCCGCACAGAGAACATGATTGTCATGAAGGACATTCATAGATTGTTCTATCAATGTCCGCCGCACAGAGAACATGATTGTCATTCTGGAATCGCTTCTCATATCTTTTCTCCCGGTTTGAACAAATCATCAAATTATACGTGATATTTTCATTTCCCTTGTGAACAAACCGTCGATACGCCCCTGAAGGTTGTAGATGAAGAGATAACATAACAGGAAACAAACCGAGTGTCCATTTACGATCAGTTTCAGACATATTTTCCTAGACAAATAAAGACAGACTGCTATGAAAGTAAGGGACATGGAAAATATGATCGATTAACATCTAACGATCAAATATAGATTTGTCTTGAGTTCCGAGATATTGATTGGACAAAGTTTAAGAGATGAGAATCGATCTGGAAGAGTTATATTATATATATATATATATATATATATATATATATATATATATATATATTGAACAATTCAACGCTCTGTGTTGACAAGACTCTCAAAGGAGCAAAGAATAGTAACACTGCGACATACGTCTTCTTCTTCTTCTTCTGCGTTCTCACTAGATTGGGATTCTTCTTCTTCTTCACCCTTCGCCCTAGGAAGCATAGGTCCGCAACCAAGGCCTTCCAAGCCCGCCTATCCAAGGCCATCCTTTCCAGATCTCGCCACTCTCTCCCGGTCCTCTTGCATTCCATCTCTAACTCCCGTCTCCAGGTGTTTCTGGGTCTTCCCTTACTTCTATTGCCCTGCATCCGATTTCATTTTTGATTTCAAGATTGGGATTTCGGATTCTCTAATTAAGGCAGCCGTCTGCCTCAGATTATCAGTCAGGCCATAGTTTGTCTTGGATGCTGGAGTAAATGGTACTAGGTATGTCGTAAGAAGCGATTGAGGTAGGGGCCTAGGGAAGCTACCCTAGTAAATAGAAAACGTTGCAGAAATAGGATGTGCTAGTCTACTTGTAGGCGCATAATTGGCAGAACGTACAATCGCTCTTAGGCTCGAATCACATACAAATCACAAATAGTGGTGAAATATTCTGAAACACTGAATTCAAATATTCATTTTGTTTTGTCAACATTTGATAAATGTTTTGTTTACTCATTGACTTGTTTGTTGTTGTCTATGAAACTAGGTCAAGTCAGATTCAATGTGTTCTGAACCTGGCTGCTCTACATTCAATAGGTGAAAACTCTGAATTGAGAACTCTAAAGTGAGAACTCTAAAGGGAGAACTCTAATAAGAAATGTTTGTCACAGTTACTCGAACATTCATTTGCCCTCATTGTTCGAATGTTATATAAGGGATTAAAGCTTCAGTTATCAGTTATATGAGGACTATCATCATAGCACTCCGGACATGTCCATATATGCTCCGATCTCCGCCTCAGCAAATCCAGCAGCGTCCAGCGACACAACACGCCAGTTCGATGTTGATTAATCAATCTCTTTGCATATTTAGTATGTCGTTCTTTTCTGGCTGCACCAATATTGACACCCATCTTTTTCAATTTGGTCAGCGAGTGGGATTCACAGCCCTGAAACTCCTCTGTTCGGAAAGACTCTCGCAATGCGTGAAGAATGTTATTTCGATCCATGGCTGCTCCCTCCGATATTGTAGCCAAGCCAGCCAATCTATCAGCTCGTTCATTACCCTAACTCCTGCGTGCCCAGGAACAAAAATGAAGGTGATTTCTCTGATTATTGTCTGTACCAGTACCTCCACCCAGTTACGTCTCACCATTCCTGATTCGACTTTACGAATCATGCTCATAGAGTCACTGAGTATGAAAACACGAGAGTAGTTGTGAGATGCCAACCATTTCACCGCCTCCGTAACCGCCCGAACCTCCATTGTCAAACTACTTGTGGTTGTTGCGTAGGCCCTACTGGCCTCTCTTATTTTTATAATAAAGCTTCATTAAGCCGAGACATAAGGGGTAGATGCTTGAGGCGCAGAGAGAAAGTAGTGTGTTTAACCAGCGAGCCATAGGAACCATCAGTATGCATACCCTTCGACATCTGTTGAGGGAGACTGAGCACCTATGGGTCTGCCCGGAGTGCTGTAACTTCAGTTCAGTAACCACTAAATATATGTCAACTATGTCACGTAGAGAATAGAGAACCATATACCTATATATGTAGTAGGTCTGTGTGGCTAAGTGACCTTTGCCTTGCGAGTTAAAGGTCATGGGTTCGAATCCGGACTTTGCACCATTCTGTTTACGAGTGCATTTTTCAACAGAGATCCCTAGAATTGTTGCAGGAGCTATGGAATTCATGCTGTGCGCAATACTCTCGGCAGGTGGCGTACCATTTCTGCGGAGAGGGCCCGAGCCATATGGGATAAAACCCGGTGCAATGAAGTCAATCCGTCGGTTTTAAAACCCGTTATACCTACATTTGTAGTACATGTGGTTGAAATACGTTATGTCGCTGTCACCAAAGATCTGTTGAAGGTACTAAACGTACTCGCAATGAAACACATTCAAGTTAATAATCTTCATTTTGTTTTTTGCTTGCAGGATTTCTATTCAGACAAAAATAATATGGCCATGTTCTGTGTCCTGCCAATCATGATCCTCATCTATGGAGGATGTTGCGCGATCTACTGCATTCACAGATGTCGCCAGTATATGAGGAGAAGGAAGAGACATAAGAGGTTGAAGGAGGACGATTGTGAGTCTCTCAACTCTGATAAAACTGACTTAAATCAAGGGTTAAACGGTACGTTACACAGACCAAGATTAGATGTATGATGGATTTTTTTTGGTTTTAAGCATCTTCTTTCAGAAAAAGAAAAGAAAAGAAAGAAAGTTAGGGAAGAAACTTGTTTGAATAACCCTGAGCAACGAAGAATGAAGTGATTTAGTCACCTGATAAGAATACAACAAAACTCCACTGTATAAAGAGTCTTCTACAACAGAATATCAGGAAAGATAGTCACCAACATCAGCATAAGAAAGAAAGTTGGGACAGAACCTTGCTTGAATTACATTGAGAAACAAAGAATGAAGTGGTTTGGCCACTTAATAAGAATGCAACCAAACTCCACTGTATTCAGTCTTCTACAACATAACATCAGGAAAGAAGGTGAGAGGAAGACCACGAAAAAGATGGATAGATGGCATAGCAGAATCTAGTCCAAAAAAAAATAACCATCACCCAAGCCACTGGAATGCTTCCGTTCTGCAACAACTCGATATTAAAGAGAGTTGATTATTAAAGAACATAAAAACAAGGAAAATTAAATATTTCGGACACATTAAACAACATGAGTGATGAAGAAGATAATTCTAGAAGAATGGTGAATGGAAGACCTAGACGACGATGTGTGCAGGATGTCATTGATGAGCTGAGAATTACTGCTGCTGACGCCGGATATTGTGCACAGAAGAGTTTTTCAGGACTGCTAACATGGGAGCCAAGTTCCAGAAGAGACAAGCTACTTGATGATGATGATGATGAAGCCACTAGAGCAGCGCAAGACACAAACAGAAAACCACGACATTGGGCAACAACCCGGTAACAGTGGGATGACAAAAGAAAAGGCATCTTCTACCAAGTATAAAATCTGGCTTGTTCTTCTCTCAAGATTGTATCCACTGCTCCTTTGATTTTATTGAGAATGATTTAGATAAAAGTCTTGGTCATTACTTATAGTAGGGTGATCCTTTTGTAGTGTGATCCTCTAGTAGGGTGATCCTCTTGTAGGGTGATCCTCTTGTAGAGCGTTCCGCTTGTAGTGCGATCCTCTTGTAGAGTGATCCTCTAGTAGGGTGATCCTCTTGTAGTGTGACCCTCTTGTAAGGTGATCCTCTTGTAAGGTTATCCTCTTGTAGGGTGATCCTCTAGCAGGGTGATCCTCTAGCAGGGTGATCCTCTAGTAGGGTGATCCTCTTGTAGGGTCATCCTCAAGTAGGGTGATCCTCTAGTATGGTGATCCTCTTGTAGGGTGATTCTCTTGTAGGGTGATCCTCTAGTAGGGTGATCCTCTTGTCGGGTGATTCTCTTGTAAGGTGATCCTCTTGTAGGGCGATCCTCGTGTAGGGTGATCCCTTTCCAGTTGTTACAATCTTAGATATCACTTTTTGGGGGAAGCGGTGTATGTGATATGTGATATTGTAGAAAATGAAATGTCAATAAGTGTAACATTAGCAAATATTTTCATTAAAGTAAATTGTGTCAAGTTCAGGTGTCATCGATGATACAGGCCGACCGATCAGTCAGATCAGTCAAGCATGGACCGACCTACAAGTGGATCCAGGGGTAGAAGTGGTCGGGACATCAGAAGGAAATCCTCTTGGGAAGTCCTCCCATTGCCCTGGCAGGCACCTAGTACAGCAACTGCAGCGGTGATACTTGCTCACGTAAGTATTTCTATATTTGCTAAACACATAAGTATTTCTATATTTACTAAATACGCAAGTATTTCTATATTTACTAAACACATAAGTATTTCTATATTTACTAAACACATAAGTATTTCTATATTTACTAAACACATAAGTATTTCTATATTTACTAAACACGTAAGTATTTCTATATTTACTAAACACATAAGTATTTCTATATTTACTAAACACATAAGTATTTCTATATTTACTAAACACATAAGTATTTCTATATTTACTAAACACGTAAGTATTTCTATATTTACTAAACACATAAGTATTTCTATATTTACTAAGTATTTCTATATTATATATAAGGTGTGTATGTGTGTGAAGCATTGTCATTTAACAAGACAGTGTTAAAACATATATGTGCTTTTGAATATAAGTGTTACAGAAGAGTCCTCCGTATATCATGGACAGAGAGGAGATCAAATAGATCTATACAGACAGAACTCAAAAATCAAAGAAAACTACTAATGCTACCAAAAAAATGCCTGAGAAAAATGAAGTATTTAGAACATATACAAATCACAAAGGGTTGGAGAAGACCATCATGGAAGGAGGCATTCCGGCAAAAATAAGAAGAGGAAGACCACAGAGAAGATTAGTTCAGGATGTTACTGGTAATTTGAGCATAACGGTCACAGAATCGGGACATCTGGCATATGAGTTAGAGCAATTTCAAAAGACTGTTAATGTAGCAAAACTTTGCTCCGGATAAGCAATTGGTAGTTGAATTTCGAATGAATCCCATTTCTATTAGATTCTTCAATCGTAATGCAAACTTCAGTACCCGACTTCGTGCGTGCATTTATTGTATGTGTTAAAAAAAACAATATTCGATTGAAACTCAGGAATAATACCCACATCATTATCAGATAATTGAACATAGAATACTACAAGTTTCAAGACCTGGCATTACTTTTTCTAACTTTATCTTAGCTTTGTTTTCTAGCATTTATGTTTCAATATTTCTCAATTATTTCTCAATACAACTTGCAGACTGGACATCCTGAGAGTTCAAGTGGATCCAGTGCCAGTAATCATGACAATCAACTTAGAGACAACGATATCCGTTTTGTAGAAGGAGGCGGAGGCAAGCTGTTAGTGGATGTTCGCGACCTCAGGTAGGCAACATGACAAATGACTGAGGTAGATACTAATACATGACAAATGACTTGCCAGGTAGATACTAATACATGACAAATGACTTGCCAGGTAGATACTAATACATGACAAATGACTTGCCAGGTAGATACTAATACATGACAAATGACTTGCCAGGTAGATACTAATACATGACAAATGACTTGCCAGGTAGATACTAATACATGACAAATGACTTGCCAGGTAGATACTAATACATGACAAATGACTTGCCAGGTAGATACTAATACATGACAAATGACTTGCCATGTAGATACTAATACATGACAAATGACTTGCCAGACATATACTAATACAGGAAATATGACTTGCCAGGTAGTTTTGAAATTACACGTTGTACAATTAGAACTGGTTGCTTGATGGGTGTAGAGAAGTGTTATTAACCAGCAAGTCAAAGGAACCATCAGCATACCCTTCAAAATCTGTTGATGAAGATTGAGCACCTATGGGTCTGCACGGAGTGCTGTGACGTTAGTTCAGTAACCAATAACTATAACTTGTTCAAGGTCTCTGTGACGTAGAGATTAGGTGATCTCTCTGTGTGGTGTAGAGATTAGGTGATCTCTCTGTGTGGTGTAGAGATTAGGTGATCTCTCTGTGTGGTGTAGAGATTAGGTGATCTCTCTGTGTGGTGTAGAGATTAGGTGATCTCTTGGGGGTAGAGAGTTAGGTGATCTCTCTGTGTGGGTAGAGATTAGGTGATCTCTGTGTGGTGTAGAGATTAGGTGATCTCTCTGTGTGGTGTAGAGATTAGGTGATCTCTGTGGTGTAGAGATTAGGTGATCTCTGTGGTGTAGAGATTAGGTGGTCTCTCGTTTCAAAGGTACTCGGTTCGCTCCCTAGTGAAGCCATTGTCAGATTTTTCTCAGAGATTCGTGATCTCAGGTAGGTGAGATCGAGTTCCTGTGGTGAGAAGTCCTATTGGTGACGGACGATAAAACGTAGGTCCCGTGTTCAAGTTGAGCACGTAAAAGAAGCCTTAGGAGCTCAAAATCGAGAAGAGCAGGCTGGAAAGAAGATGCCCATGTAAAATTCATGACCAAATTTGTTTTAAATAAAAAATTCCTACAAAATATTTTCACCGTCTTCTAAATTACACCGGGGCCCCTCGCCGGTACTACGGAGTTCATGCACTATCGCTGATATTTTCCTGTGTAAGAAAGAGATCGGAGCACACATTGTTACTGACCGAAGTGCAATAATGAGAGTCCTATTAATCAATCAATATCTTTTCCCATGATCATTAGACGGATGTCAAAATCAGGGACACACTGATGACCTGAGTAATCTGCATCACCCACCACCAGCTGCAGCAGCTGTTAAGACATTAGATCCCCAAACATTTGACGGAACCAGAGCTCAATTCAACATGGCGGATTATGCTACAAACAGGTATACATAAGAGAAGGCATAGATGGGTATGTGTGTGTGTGTGTGCGGGTAGGAATATGTGGGTGTGGGCTGTGTGCGTATAAGTGTGTGTGTGTGTGTTTATGTATGGGTGTGTGAGTTTCTGTGTATGTAGGTATGTGGAAGTGTGTGTATGTGTGTTGGTGTGTAGGTGTGGGTGTAGGTATGGGTGTGTGTATGTGTAGTGTGTGTGTATGGGTGTGTGGGTAGGTATGTGTGGGTTGTGTGTATAGGTGTGTATGGCTGTGGGTCTGTGTGTGGTTGTATCTGTAGATATTGAATGTGTAGGTGTGTGGGTCTGCGGATCTGTGTATGGGTGTATCTATAGATATGTGGGTCTGTGTGTGGGTGTGTGTGGGTGTATCTGTAGGTATGTGGGTGCGTGTATATATGTGGGTGTGTGTAGGTATGTGGGTGTGTGTATGGGTGTGTGGGTGTAGGTATGTGGGTTGTGGTTGTATGTGTGCAGGTATGTGGGTGTGTGTGTGGATGTTTATGGTTGTGGGTGGATGTCTCTTTCTCAAGTTGATGTATTGTGCGCGCCTCAGGCTTCAGAGGCACTGGGATCGTGCCCCACGTGATGTGATCGAACAATTATTCAGTGATCCGGGATCACAATGTAGGTGAGATCAAGGTTCTAGTCATACTGTAGACAAAATAACAGTGTAGGTCAGGTATTCAAGATAAGTACGTACAAGCTGCTGAAAGTGTAAAAGATAAGATTTCAAGACTTAAATGTATCTTGTGCTGTATAGATATATTGTGCTATATATGTATCTTGTGCTATATAGATATATTGTGCTATATATATATATCGTGCTATATATATCTTGTGCTATATAGATATATTGTGCTATATAGATATATTGTGCTATATATGTATCTTGTGCTATATATATCTTGGGTTATATAGATATATTGTGCTATATAGATACCTTGTGATATATAGATATATTGTGCTATATATATATCGTGCTATATAGATATATCTTGGGCTATATATATATTGTGCTATATATATATATATCGTGCTATATATATCTTGGGCTATATATATTGTGCTATATATATATCGTGCTATATATATCTTGGCTAATATATATATTGTGCTATATAGATATATTGTGATATATGGATATCTTGGGCTCTACGGATATATTGAGTTTTATGGATATCTTGAGCTATTTATATATATATATGCTTGTGTCCGCTATAGAAGTCATATTCTCTGCTTGTATCCGCTATAGGTCCTCAGCTGCCAAAGCCACAGACTTCTCTCGATTTTCAGACAGTAGACCAATCGAAATAATACCACTATCTGCTGATCCGAATTTACGGTAAGTAAATTGTTTGCAGACAAAAAAATTAAACAACTAAATACAATATGGAATGGAACTGATAGGAAAACAAAGAGCAGAATACAAAGAGCATGCATATCCGCAGTGGCAACGTATGAGTGTGAAGCATGGGCATTTAACAAGGCAGTAGAACAATATATATGTGCGTTTGAATATAAGTGCTACAGAATAGTACTTAGTGTATTATGGACAGAGAAGAGAACAAATAGATATATCCAGAAAAACTTAAAATCAAAGAAAACTAGCAGAGGTTACAAATAGTAATGAGAAAATTGAAGTATTTTGTACATATAAAAAGAAACGAAGGGTTGTAGAAGACCATCATGGAAGGGGGCATCCCGGCAAAGAGGAGAAGAGAAGACCCCGGAAGTTGGATTCAGGATATAACAAATGGTTTGTGCATGACGGCTGCAGATGTCTATAAGAGAGAAATTCCGAAGGATTGGTAGGGTGGCAAAGTTCTGATCCAGACACGCTATATTTTGTGATAAATTGTTTGCCCATAAGGAGATTCACAAATATACGTGGCAGTCACCTGACGGAGTGACCAGCAATCAGATTGACCATATGTGCATAAATACACAATTTAGAACACCATTGCTGGATGTCCGTACACACAGAGGGGCAGATGTAGGAAGTGATCATAACTTGAAACGGAAAATAACAATTTATCATACTAAAAAACCAACAACGAACAAACAGACAAAGGCTACAAAATAAAACAGTAAAACAAGAATATGAGCTGGAACTTTAGAACAGGTTCATTTCAGTTATCAGTTATCAGTTATATGAGGACTATCATCATAGCACTCCGGACACCTTCAATAGGTGCTCCAATCTCAGCCTCAGCAAATCCAGCAGCGTCCAGCGGGACAACACGCATGTTCGATGTTGATTAATCAATCTCCTTGCATACCTAGTATGTCGCTCTTTTCAGGCTGCACCAATATTGACACCCATCTCTTTCAATCTGGTCAGCGAGTGGGATTCACAGCTCTGAAACTCCTCTGTTTGGAAAGACTCTCTCAATGCGTGAAGAATGTCATTTCGATCCATGGCAGCTCCCTCTGATATTGTAGCAAGCCAGCCAATCTATCAGCTCGTTCATTACCCCTAACTCCTGCGTGCCCAGGGACAACAATGAAGGTGATTTCTCTGATCATTGTCTGTACCAGTACCTCCACCCAGTTACGTCTCACCAATCCTGATTCGACTTTACGAATCATGCCCATGGAGTCACTGAGTATGAAAACACGAGAGTAGTTGTGAGATGCCAACCATTTCACCGCCTCGGTAACCACCCGAACCTCCATTGTCAAACTACTTGTGGTTGTTGCGTAGGCCCCACTGGCCTCTCTTATTATTATTTTTCCTCCTGAGCGTGCTGAAAACCCCACGCACAGCGTTGTTGGCGAATGACTGAATCATCGGTGTAAATAACCACATCTGTATCATTGATGATGTCATTCAAGAGGGCCTCCACCTCCACGTTAATCAGTGATAGATTATTTTGTTCGCAGTTTTTCTTAATTGATGTAATAACGGCGAAAGCAGTCTGAAATTGAGGTGGCACAACAATTCATTCCTCTCCTGTATCAATTCCGGAAGGATCACATATTTTCAAAGAGTATCTTCCGCCTGACCTAGCCATGATCTGCCTCTCTTGAGTCTACACCCTTTCTCCTTAATGAGTTCTTCATAGAAAGGATGTTCCTTGTTTGCATTGATTCTTAGATATGATCGAACCCTCCAAGTTTCAATTCTGTTAGCAATAGTGGGGAGGTCAAGAAGGAATCTCAGTGATGGTGAAAATGAGTAGATCTTTTTTGAAGAAAAATGAATTAAGACACAGAATACAGTTTGAGACGGCAAGTAGTAGGGCAGGATTAAAGACGATAGACATATATAAATGAAAATCATAAGATGAACAGTTTCGCGATGACTGAACTAGCCATGTGTGGCCATTAAATTACTCAGACTCATGTCCCCCATGTCCTACATCGTGCTAAAATGCAGTAGTACATGCAGTAACGATGACGACATGCCTTGGATAATTGATGACATCTGGAAATGTATTCAAGAAAGAAGAAGAAGGATGAAACGCGATATTCAATACTAAGAATGCAACAGATGAAATCAAAGCTAAAGAAGAATATAGACTAAACGACAAGGGATTGAAAAGGGCTGCTAGAAGAGATAAAAGAGCATATGTCAATCGGATGGCTGAAGAAGAGGAAAAGGCAGCTAAGACTGGAAACAGTAAAATGCAATAAAAGGCAGTAAAATGCAGCTAAGACTGGAAGTAGTAAAAACACTAAAACAGTTAACTGTAATTTTTTTTCAAAAGGTTCCCAATCTTCTTCTTCAGCGATCTCTGGTCATGCGCTTAATTTACTGTGGACCACAAACTGGGCAGTCAGCTTCAGGTCTGTCAGGTTTCCCAAAGCTTAGTTTTCAGGTGGACTGGGTGTGGCCACATGTTGCTTCTTAGCTCACACAGGAAAGGACAGTCTTACAGAATATGTTCCGGTGTCTGTTCCGCCTGCGGTTTCCAATCAAGAATAAAGATGCTAAAGTGCTGACATCAGATTTTGCAGTGAGGAAACTTATATCGATTGGCTAGAAAATAGTTTTAGAAAGTAGAAGATTCCGAGTTTTGGCAGATGATATTGTCTTAAAAGGGTTTAAAGCCTAAGGTTGAATTCATTGCACCGGGTTTTAAAGCCAAGATTGAATTCATTGCACCGGTTTTACCCCATAGGGCTCGATCCTCTCCGCAGATATGGCATGCCGAGAGTATTGCACAATGCACGAACTCCGTAGCTTGAGCAACAATCCTAGGGGTCTCTGGAAAAACTGCACTCGTAAACAGAACGAGATTCGGATTCGAACCCACGACCTTCGACTCACAAGGCAAAGGGCGTAACCACTTAGCCACAGGCGCTCCCTAATATTGTCTTGTTAAGTAAAAACAACCAAGATATTCAAAGAAAAACAGACAACTTGTCATCTATAGCATCAATAGTTGGACTTGATAAGCTATGAAAAGACAAATATAATGAAGATACCTATGGCAAGTAATGCAGACATCACCCTGAAATCTAAAATGATGAAAATAGCAGAGCAGTCCACCTATTTAGGTAACAATTTTGTTTGTACAGGAAATATGAAGAAAAAAGAAATGATGCTACGAACTGTGCTCTGTTGGGAGTTGAAAGAAATGATGCTATGAACTGTGTTCTGTTGGGAGTTGAAAGAAATGATGCTACGAACTGTGCTCTGTTGGGAGTTGAAAGAAATGATGCTACAAACTGTGCTCTGTTGGGAGTTGAAAGAAATGATGCTAAGAACTGTGCTCTGTTGGGAGTTGAAAGAAATGATGATATGAACTGTACTCTGTTGGGAGTTGAAAGAAATGATGCTATGAACTGTGCTCTGTTGGGAGTTGAAAGAAATGATGCTATGAACTGTACTCTGTTGGGAGTTGAAAGAAATGATGCTATGAACTGTACTCTGTTGGGAGTTGAAAGAAATGATGCTACGAACTGTGCTCTGTTGGGAGTTGAAAGAAATGATGCTACAAACTGTGCTCTGTTGGGAGTTGAAAGAAATGATGCTACAAACTGTGCTCTGTTGGGAGTTGAAAGAAATGATGCTATGAACTGTGCTCTGTTGGGAGTTGAAAGAAATGATGCTATGAACTGTGCTCTGTTGGGAGTTGAAAGAAATGATGCTATGAACTGTACTCTGTTGGGAGTTGAAAGAAATAATGCTATGAACTGTACTCTGTTGGGAGTTGAAAGAAATGATGCTACGAACTGTGTTCTGTTGGGAGTTGAAAGAAATGATGCTACAAACTGTGCTCTGTTGGGAGTTGAAAGAAATGATGCTATGAACTGTGTTCTGTTGGGAGTTGAAAGAAATGATGCTACGAACTGTGTTCTGTTGGGAGTTGAAAGAAATGATGCTACGAACTGTGTTCTGTTGGGAGTTGAAAGAAATGATGCTACGAACTGTGTTCTGTTGGGAGTTGAAAGAAATGATGCTACGAACTGTGTTCTGTTGGGAGTTGAAAGAAATGATGCTGCGAACTGTGCTCTATTGGGAGTTGAAATAAATGATGCTATGAACTGTGTTCTGTTGGGAGTTGAAAGAAATGATGCTACGAACTGTGTTCTGTTGGGAGTTGAAAGAAATGATGCTACGAACTGTGTTCTGTTGGGAGTTGCAAGAAATGATGCTACGAACTGTGCTCTGTTGGGAGTTGAAAGAAATGATGCTACGAACTGTGTTATGTTGGGAGTTGAAAGAAATGATGCTATGAACTGTGTTCTGTTGGGAGTTGAAAGAAATGATGCTACGAACTGTGCTCTGTTGGGAGTTGAAAGAAATGATGCTACGAACTGTGTTCTGTTGGGAGTTGAAAGAAATGATGCTACGAACTGTGTTATGTTGGGAGTTGAAAGAAATGATGCTACGAACTGTACTCTGTTGGGAGTTGAAAGAAATGATGCTACGAACTGTGTTCTGTTGGGAGTTGAAAGAAATGATGCTATGAACTGTGTTCTGTTGGGAGTTGAAAGAAATGATGCTACAAACTGTGCTCTGTTGGGAGTTGAAAGAAATGATGCTACGAACTGTGTTCTGTTGGGAGTTGAAAGAAATGATGCTATGAACTGTGTTCTGTTGGGAGTTGAAAGAAATGATGCTATGAACTGTGTTCTGTTGGGAGTTGAAAGAAATGATGCTACGAACTGTGTTCTGTTGGGAGTTGAAAGAAATGATGCTACGAACTGTGTTCTGTTGGGAGTTGAAAGAAATGATGCTATGAACTGTGTTCTGTTGGGAGTTGAAAGAAATGATGCTATGAACTGTGTTCTGTTGGGAGTTGAAAGAAATGATGCTACAAACTGTGCTCTGTTGGGAGTTGAAAGAAATGATGCTAAGAACTGTGCTCTGTTGGGAGTTGAAAGAAATGATGCTACGAACTGTGCTCTGTTGGGAGTTGAAAGAAATGATGCTACGAACTGTGTTCTGTTGGGAGTTGAAAGAAATGATGCTACGAACTGTGTTCTGTTGGGAGTTGAAAGAAATGATGCTATGAACTGTGTTCTGTTGGGAGTTGAAAGGTGAAGAAGAGGAGGTTGGAAGAGAAATTTTTAACTCGTTACTAAACGTCAAGAACTGTGAGACCCCCAAAAATGTATACACCTGTGACATTATATGTGTCTATATTTATCTACCCTACCCTACACAAACATGTGTAGAAATGTCACATTATATGTGTCTATATTTGCCTACCCTACACAAACATGTGTAGAAATGTGACATTATATGTATCTATATTTATCTACCCTACACAAACAATGTGGAGATTGTTTTTGTTTGCAGCGCCTGGGATCCCTTACACAATCGTCATGTAGGAGGGAGAGGCAATGACCGTTACTCGCGAGACAGAGCTGACCTCAAAGGTGAGCAAGGAGCTACGGGAGGACGTTCTCAGAGTGTGCAGGCAATGAAGGAAGAAATCATGGCCAGGTGAGTTAACATTATTGTATTATAATCAGGTGAGTTAATATTATTGTATTATCAATCAATCAAGTTCCATGCCTGCTGGCGTAGGCGATCATATCTCCCCACAACTCCCTCTCCTTGGCGCAGTTATTAATTTAAAAGTCGATCTTTTGTCAAACCTCGATGTCAGACCATCCAACATCTTCTCTCTCTGTCTTCCATGATCTCTCCTTCCCGAATTTTTATCCATTGTCACCAAGTGTTTTCTCTCTCTCTCTCTCTGATCGTTCTAATGCCATTTTATCATTCTATTGTAATATATAAATAGTCAAAACATCAGAACGATGTACGTGCACAACCTTCAGCACCTATTGGAGCACAGGGGTTGCTTATCCTTGGGTGGTGTGTTCGATTTCAGCCAGCGTTTGTGTGCGGTACGCTTTCCGATAACCTTTGGTTGTCCCCAGCCGAACCCACAACCCAGCGGGTTGCCATTTTCTTTCATGGCAGCGACCTTTAGACGGCCTGCTCTCCCGGGCTTATGAGCGCCATCCGCCCAGCAAAACCGGTCGTTTTAATGAACACCTTGGTTTGCCGCCCGTTCAGGTTTGTTTACGGTTTGCTCCGCTAGCCTTTGATTGTCCCCAGTCAGACTACAAGGCAGCAGTAGTTCCCTGCGAGCGGAAACGTGCAATGGCTTTACCTCTGCTGGGCTTTCCAGTTATTTTGCTCATGTGGGTGGGACGCACACCCTCTTGCTGCCATGCTTGCCGCTGCCGCGCTTGTCGTGCTTGCACTGGTTTTGCTTCTGCTGGGCTTTCCGGTTGTTCTACTCTGTGGTGGGACGAACACCCTCTTGCCTGCCATGCTCGCCGCTGCAGTGGTTGTCTCGCTTTCCGCGCTTGCCGTGCCGGCCTGCCATTCGATGGGGCCCACTATGACTTTGCCAGCGTGCGTGCTCGCTCTACCAAGTGTTCTAAACCAGAGCCAACTATAAACTACTTATAGCCGGGCTATAGCCTGGCTGTGTCTAAACCCTCTCTTCGCATTATTGCATTTAAGAACCTTGATTGTCTGATTCTGATTATTTTGATGGTTTTGTGCTAGGCCGATTTAAAAACCTCATCATTTGTTTTCTTCGCTGTCCATGGAATTTTCAGCATTCTTCTGTAAACCACATCTCTGTGGCTTTATGTGTATTATATTATAACATGGTAATATAATATTATTGTATTATAGCCAGATGATACAACATTACGATCCTCCTCTCAGCTGTGTACTACCAGTGTCAAACTTGGACACTTACGGTTAATGCAATAAGAACAATTACAGCAACAGAAATGAAATGTCTGCGCAAAATAGCAGAAGTAACAAGGAGAGATAAGATTTTTTAAAAACAAGACTATTAAATACTTGGTAGGAACAACACCAGTACTAGAGCATATTAAGAAACAACACCAGTACTAGAGCATATTAAGAAACAACACCAGTACTAGGGCATATTAAGAAACAACACCAATACTAGAACATATTAAGAAACAACACCAGTACTAGGGCATATTAAGAAACAACACCAGTACTAGGGCATATTAAGAAACAACACCAGTACTAGAGCATAATAAGAAACAACCAACCAAATGGTTATTCCATGTAACACGATTACCGTCAACATAGACCACAACGACCACTATTCAGGTAGACGGGTTTCACGGCCAAATGGCGCCTAAACAACAGATGAACCATAGACAGTTCGTGGTGGTAGGAAGCACAATGAAGTACGAAGACAGACAGTTGCATAAGAACAACAGACGAACCATAGACAGTTCGTGGTGGTAAGAAACACAATGAAGTACGAAGACAGACAGTTGCATAAGAACAACAGACGAACCATAGACAGTTCGTGGTGGTAAGAAACACAATGAAGTACGAAGACAGACAGTTGCATAAGAACAACAGATGAACCATAGACAGTTCGTGGTGGTAGGAAGCACCATGAAGTACGAAGACAGACAGTTACATAAGAACAACAGATGAACCATAGACAGTTCGTAGTGGTAAGAAACACAATGAAGTACGAAGACAGACAGTTACATAAGAACAACAGATGAACCATAGACAGTTCGTGGTGGTAGGAAGCACCATGAAGTACGAAGACAGACAGTTACATAAGAACAACAGATGAACCATAGACAGTTCGTGGTGGTAAGAAACACAATGAAGTACGAAGACAGACAGTTGCATAAGAACAACAGACGAACCATAGACAGTTCGTGGTGGTAAGAAACACAATGAAGTACGAAGACAGACAGTTACATAAGAACAACAGATGAACCATAGACAGTTCGTGGTGGTAAGAAACACAATGAAGTACGAAGACAGACAGTTGCATAAGAACAACAGATGAACCATAGACAGTTCGTGGTGGTAGGAAGCACCATGAAGTACGAAGACAGACAGTTGCATAAGAGGCTTTGATGGAAAATGTCTGGTACAAGTAAATACCAAATACCGAGATCACCTCGCACATACATCAACAATATCAATGAGGAAATAAAACATAGGCGATGGAAGTGGCTGGGACATACATTAAGAATGCAGAAAACCAGACACCCACATGTGGCTTTGAAATGGAATCAGAAAGTCAAAGTAAGAGTGGTAAGGGAGACCTAGAGAGACATGGAGACGAACTGTAGAGAGAGAAAGAGAAGGGATGGGAAAGACCTGGAATGAACTAAGCTGGCTTGCTCAAGACATATCTGGTTGAAGAACATTTATTGGTGCCTTATGCTTCAAAGGGATCTGAGAGAAGAAAAAAGGAAACACCATATACGATAGATACTTGCCAGAACTCTTCGCATACCCTGAAAGTGCACAACCGGAAAAAAAGAAGAAGAAGAAGAGTCCACATTATTGAATTATAGCCAGATCTGTCAGGAAAATATGAATATGACTATCAGTACCGGATTAAGCCAGCGGGGAGACCTGTAGCAAATGTTACCAAGAGGTCCTAGGTTTTGTATGATAATAAAATAAAACACAACTTTTACAAACAAACTTGTCTCCATTTAATGTGAGCAAACTTAGAGATAACACTAGACAACTCAATTTCTCTAAGTAAATTACATTCAATGATCATTAAGGGGATGTTATTTAGACGATCTTGTCCCATCATGTTTCTTAACTCACTTTTTATTTGCTTTAATGTCGAAAAAGAACATTCTCCGCTTGCAAGCGTTCTAGAATTCCGTTCCATAAAATGGTCATTATTTCGTTTCAACTTATTCATCTTCGAAACTAGTCTGTACGCCTGATTACGATACTTTATCTTTTGATCCATGTTATTTGAGATGCCATCCAAAACTTGTTTGATAGTTTTACGAGCTAAACATTTTCTGCTCTAGGCGCGGGGCCTCCAGAGACATATGTTTCTTCTGCTAATCCGGCACTGATGCACATATGTTTCTTTTGCTAATCCGGCACTGATAGACATATACTTCTTCTGCTAATCCGGCAATGATGGACATATGTTTCTTCTGCTAATCCGGCACTGATTGATGCACATATGTTTCTTCTGCTAATCCGGTACTGATGGACATATACTTCTTCTGCTAATCCGGTACTGATGGACATATACTTCTTCTGCTAATCCGGCACTGATGACTATATTCATTGCAGAATTTTAGTCGATTTTTTTCTTTCTATTTTCTTCTTCTTTTATCTATCTTTAATTCATTCAATTCTTTTCTTTTTCTTCTTCTTTCGTTTGAGAGCAATGACCTGTTAGTCGCACTGTAATTTCGATGTTATTTCAGACAAAGTGTGTATTGTATGTTATGCATTGGGTTGCTGTGACTATGCTGCGTTATTTGGCAACTTTCGACACATCACGTGCGATTTCAGTATGTGCATTCTTTGTGTTCGCTTTCCTAGCTTGTGAAAGTCTCCATACACTACAACAAAACGTAACAGCTTGCATTTGTTATAGAGTAACTGCTTTCTGGGATTTATATGTGATTTATGTGTGAATTGTATGTAATGTGTATGGATTTGAACCAAAAACGGGAGCACTGATGGACTGTAGAGCAAGGAGACAGGTTTGGAAAAGGAACATCCTTCTGATATTCCTTAGGACATACATCATTTCCGTCTTCCTGAGAAATTATTCCTATTTTACTCCGTATTGTTTCTACTGTCGGGAGTACGGAAACGACGGACACGCGCCGGATATGCTGAAATTAGATGTAATGAGAAGACTAATCAGTCTGCTATCTTCTCGCCACGTTACATTGTAGCGCCGGCAACGCTTATGTTGCTCAGCACAAGACTTGTGCGAGTTATCTTCTGCTTCTAACCAAGGAATTATCAGTTTTCACTCTCTAATGTTGACCTGTAGGAAGTACGGCACCTGCAGCCACTAGCACACACTGCTGGGATTTAGTCTTTTTTTTTTAGTTGTAGCTTCTCTGTTTTATCCCTACTGACTTAGCTGGACAGCAGAGTTGCTGCCTATGTAAGGTAGGGACTACGTCAATGCTTAATCACTGACCCTGACTCTGAACCGACATTGTGATCTCTTGTATTGTCTTGTGTTGTCTTGACATTGTGTTGTCTTGTGTTGACATTGTGTTGTCTTGTGTTGACATTGTGTTGTCTCGTCTTGACATTGTGTTGTCTTGTGTTGACATTGTGTTGTCTTGTCTTGACATTGTGTTATCTTGTGTTGACGTTGTGTTGTCTTGTGTTGACATTGTGTTGTCTTGTCTTGACATTGTGTTGTCTTGTGTTGCCCATTGTGTTGCCGTTGTGTTGCCTTATGTTGACACTGTGTTGTCCTGTGTTGCCGTTGTGTTGGCATGTGTTGTCTTGTGTTGTCATGACTTGACATTGTATTGTCTTGTGTTGTCATGTGCTGTCTTGTCTCGACATTGTGTTGTCATGTGTTGTCTTGTGTTGTCATGATTTGACATTGTATTGTCTTGTGTTGTCATGTGCTGTCTTGTCTTGTCATTGTGTTTTGTGTTACTTGTGTTGACATTGTGTTGACATTGTGTTGAAATGATATTTCTTTTATCCCATAGATACGATGCGCTGTCCACACTTCAGATGGCAAAAAGAGCTGCTGAAATATTATCAACTAGTGCAGCTGAAAAGAATCCATTTCAACGAAAACCAAACAAGAAGAAAAACATCTTCATAGCTGAGTAAAGACTTCTAGAATTCTTGTGAAATCTTTACTCAGCGATTCTAAGCACGAGAAGAGAGAGAGTCACGAGCGTGCATATATTTCTTGATAGAACTATTTAACATTTCATGTTGTGATATTTCTCTGAAAATGACTAACTTTCTTAGAGTTTTTGGAAACTTGTCTTTTACTTCTAATAGTTTTTTCATTTTTTCTAGTAGAACTTAACGATGCATCTATCACTTGAATCATCTTGTTACTTTGTTTGTCACCTGTTTGCTACCTGCTGTGTCACCTTCCTTGTTTGTCACTGTGTTTGTCACCTTATTTGTCAAATTTTCATGATGAAATCTACTGTTGTATGGAGCTCATCTCTGGTATCATGTAATTTTTTTAATTATCGTAGTAGAATGTTGTAGGGCCAGCATTCCTTTCTATGGAGCATACACAGGGAACAGTCTTGTAGGACATGTTCTATGGTTTGATCAGAGATACCACAGAGACATAGAGGGGATGGAGACAATCGAAGCCTTTGGAAATATTTTGTCTGTCTGTAATGCCCTGTCCTGAGACGGAAGATGGTGTTTGTCTTGTCTGTCAAGTGTATGATAGTCCGCTGGATGGTTTAGTTACAAATTGAAGTCAGTTACTAATTCTAGTTTTTTTTTAAGCCGATGGTTTTACCCCATATGGCTCGGTCCCTCTCCGCAGAAATGGCACGCACCTGCAGAGAGTATTTCACAAAGCATGAACTCCGTAGCTCCGGCAACAATCCTAGGGTCTCTGGAAAAACTGCACTCGTGAACAGAACGGTCCGGATTCGAACCCACGACCTTCGACTCGCAAAGCGAAGGGCAAACCACTCAGCCACAGAGACCCTCACTAATTCTACTGTTTTCAAGAACAGTATACGGAATGATGCGGCCTCTACGGATTGACTCTATAACTTTCTGCAATCAAACATCTGATAGTGTTGATCAGTGACGGCTCGTGGTCCTTTTTGGTGATGGGGCCAGACATAAATTCCCGAAAAATCATGGTTTTTAGGCTAGGTTTATATTTTAGTATTTACTATTGTTTGTCTATTCCGCGAAGTTATTCCCTCTTTACTATAATGATTTGGCGACGCATGCGCAAATAATAAACGGAACAACGTTGCGCCAGGGTAAGTGAGCTTGCACTGATCAAGACACTACTCCACCTCCTCGTGGTGACCATGGAAATAGACAAAAGATCATGTCTGGCTAAGTGGGTAAGGATCGAGAGAGAACTACTCTGGTATAGGTAATAAAGCAAACGCAGACACGCCTCTTGGGTCCTAAATACTAGTGAATGCACGCATCTTCTGCTGATGTTTAATCAAAAAAGTTGCATAAATGCAAAACAAATGTAAGAAATAACAACGTACGAGTCGCGTGTAAGCGTATACTCTCCTCCTGAATCAATTGTCAACCATAATTGCAGCTCTTATTGCACGAAAGCCGGGCACTCTCCCCACGCACTATAGGCAAAATGGTGAAACTCATAATTCCTGGGGTTCAACAACAACTAAAATATATACCATATAACTAAGGTACAAAAGAGATCACTACAACCTACCGTTGACCACAGTCCTTCACCATGAAATAACAAACAATTAAAAAAAAAAAACTTTGCTTTTCTTCACTGACAGTTAACCACGATATTTTACTAAACCACTTATTATTGAAAGTCCTCTTTTTCTTGCCATCTTGTTGCACATATACAAAGCTATTTGGCTGATGTGCACCTAGCCGTTTAATTTCAAGCTTTTCTTCTATCTTTAACGAAGGAAACGGATTTCATAATAAATAATCCACCTGATTCATTTTAAATTTATAGTAAGCCACAACTTCAAAAGTAGGTAACAGCTTGTCAATCGAAAACGAGTGTGCGTTGTAGAAGACTTATGTATATTGAATACGAAACGGACGATTACTGTTAACGATTATAATAATAGTTAGTTACATATTTCTATTAATGCATATCCTTTTCTATTATTTTATATATAATTTGTGATTCAATCGATAATTATACAAAGTACTATTTAATCAAGAGTTGTCGTTTTACTGTTAATTGGTTGATTGCGTAGGAACGTAGCTTCCGGTGAATAAAATGACATAAATTGTTTTGGCAATTATTATTAAAGGTAGCGGTCAAAGGTCAGAGGTCGCAATGTTACATCGTCAGTAGAGAATTTTAAAACGACCCGATAAAACACAGAGCGCTGATATATATGCCAAGCGTTATAGAGATAAGCTGAATTGGAGACCGTATATAATAGTTTTATTAATAATAATGTTTATATATTATTATGATTGTTATATTATTATGATATAATATTTATATTTAGTGTTAAATATTCAACTTTCAAAGCTAATCAGTGGCAAGTTAACAATAATAATTACAACAATTTTAAAAAATAAAGTACACGTTAATTATTTTTGGTTTGGTAGGCCTGTTCTTACTAGCCCTAATGACCATGGTGTATACTAATTGGAGGAAAATATGTTGAATTTTAGATTTCAGAATGTGTGTGATATTTTAGCGCTACATATTAAATTTCAAAGCTAATCAGTATCCTGTTGAAAGTAATAATTATAAACAAATAATGTCTGAAATAATAAGTACACGTTACTCAATATTTTGGTGGGGCCTGGCCTGCTAATGACGAGCCACCCTGGTGCTGATGATGGTGTATATACCAGCGGATCTATGGATCGTTATGAGAAGCCAGGTTAGGGTTTTACTAACGAGCACATATGGTAAGAGTCATTCAATCAATCAATCAATGCTGCCTGCCGGCTAGGGATCATGTCTTTCCACAACTCTCTTTGCTTGGTGCATGTAATCAGTTCTGACGTCGATATTTTGTCGAACCATGATGTCAGGCCATCAACATCTTCTCCTCTGTCTTCCACTATCTCTCCTTCCTGAATTTTACCTGTAGTCACCAAATGTTCTAAACCTTCTCTTCGAATTATATGTCCGAAGACTGATTGTCGATTCTTATTCTTGTGATAGGTTTCTTTGTTAGGGTCATTACAGAACTTAATGAAGAATACGGGACATGTATTTTACGGAATGAAGTTACCGCTGCCGCCCAGTGGCTCTATGGGACTTTGTTTACTGGAACGATTGTTGTGTCCGACTCTCAGTGGATACTTGGAAGGTTTCTATGGCAGGTTGCAGTATTAGTGTATGTCGTTCATTAAGATTTGCAGCCTCCAGAGGCTTACGTTGATATATTGTTCATGTTTTTGCGGTAATGCGAGAGCGGACAGCTTGCATCAACAGCATCGATGAGTTAAAGATGGATAGGGCAGACGTTCTTTGGTTTCTCTGCCACTTCCTGTTGGATGAGAACACTAACAGTGGGTCTGTGAGTCCACGGATGTTGAATCTACCCAGCGGTTTGGGGAGTTTGTAGCTAATCTTGTACAAGAAAAACTGCACGTATTAGGAGCAGATTGAGGAGTGTGTATAACAAACGAGCCACATGACCCAACCATCAGTACATATACACTTTGACATCTGTTGCGCGAGACATGGTGTTGTCCGAAGTGTTATGATCATTTCAAAACCAATTATCAATAACGAAAAGTTGAGCTGGCAATCATTAAAACCATATCTATTTATATCTTCTTTGTGCCCAGTTTGACACAAACGTTTTCCACAAATTATTTCCACTGTTCCCGTTCTGCCATCTTCATGTTAACTGTTTTTCACATCAAGCCACACACAATCTGTCAATTCTCTTTCTACAGTTCTTATCCATTTTCATTTGAACGACCATGATTTTTCCCATCTGCTGTCAACAGAGAACTGTCCTAGTCAATGCTCTACTGACATACGACATAATACCTCAATCCTCTCTCTATCATTGTCTTTTGAATGATTGGTCTCCATGCCAGTATGGAGGCCATCGCTGGACGCTGACGCTGGATTTTTGAGGCGGAGATCGGCACCTATGGACATGTCCGGAGTGCTATGATGATAGTTCTCATATAACTGATGATGGTCTCCAATTATGCAAATTTTATTTGGTTTTTTTTTAAGCTTTTCATTTGTTATTGTATTTGTTATTGTATTTGTTATTGTATTTGTTATTGTATTTGGTATGAAAATTTGAGTTTTTTTTAAATCATTTATTTATGAGATTTTATTGTATTTGTTATTGTATTTGTTATTGTATTTGCAGAAAATGCAGGTTTCTTTTTAAACATTTATTTTGGAATGTTCCAACTTATAAAAACCAAATTGAGGTCCCGAAATATATGTAATAAATAGAACTACTGTTTCCTTGTTTACCAATGTTTTTGTGTCTGTGTGTACGATACCTACAAGTCTGTGAGTGACAGGAGAAAACGCAATGTACTAGGTAGAAACGTAGCCTTCGATAGCCATACGGCCGGCAGACTCGGGTAAAAATTC
Source organism: Arion vulgaris (assembly GCA_020796225.1). Taxonomy (NCBI): domain Eukaryota; kingdom Metazoa; phylum Mollusca; class Gastropoda; order Stylommatophora; family Arionidae; genus Arion; species Arion vulgaris. The sequence continues at coordinate 28,169,145 of CM036760.1, forward strand.
TAGGTAATAAGACCACAACCATCTCGTGACCTCACATTCTAGTATTGTTGTATAAAGACAAATTCATTTTTAAAACAATACAACATGCTAAATTATGGTTATATTATGTTACAAATTAAGTTTAACAATAAGGAATATCAGTATTATTCATATTTTTTAGCAATAAATAACCATAAACTCAGAGAATTGAGTAAAATTGCAAAAATGCTTGCAGTGTTACTATCAAACATATACAAAATCCAGCCCCCAACTCAAAATTAGGCCAGGGTTCCCTGGTATGTTCTGTGGCCCAATTTAGAGTTGGCTGTGATAGAAACAAGAGAACAAGTAGAAGATGCATCTGTCAGGCCACACCTCTATCACGACTCAATTACAACAGATCGTCACAGTCACGACATACTTGTCTATTCCACAGGGTGGTTGTAAAGTCTCACAACACTTTATATGTAGAACAAATGTGTAAAACAAAGTACATGACATCATAAAAAATGTGTACCGTAGTCAATTGTGATGTAATACGCAGTGAATGACTGTTGTCTACTGGGGTAATTCTTCTCAATCATAATGGTGTTTTCAACAGAAGAAAGAATATTTGACAATATGAAGAAACGTGTACAGACATATCTTGAAGCCTGTGGTGGATATTTCCAACATCTGCTATGATGAATATTTCATTTGTTCTTTCTAGTTTACCAAGAACAACAGTAGACCATAGCAGTAACTATTGTGACTAATTTCACTACTTTGTTTTAGCCCATTTTTATGACGTCATGTACTTCATCTTTCAAGCTGACCTATGTATGAAGTACTGTGAGACTTTAGAAATACCATGTAAGAGGAATTAGGACCAACAGTAACCTATCAGTGATAACCAACTTGCTCCAATTGTATCATAGATATCGTCAAAATTGGGATTTGATGATCAAGACCTTTAATTAAGCTTTCCCACAAATCTGATATCTTTCTCGGAAATAATTCACTTTATCTAAAGTATTCAATTTGTTTTAATCGTTCCTCATTCGTTGTTGGTTACTACAACTTGTCAGTATTCTCCTAACTATGCAAACTTGACCATGATGACAGCTTTCTATGTGATCTTTGCCTGTGTCTTGATTCTTGTTGGTAAGTTTGAATATATTTCATCTTTTATGAGATACTTTAAGGTTGGCTTTACATGGATTCATCATCATCTTTCTTATCGGTATCATAAACCTTTACATTATAATCACCATCAATGACATTCTTAACGCAGTCGTTTCAAACAGCGGTGTTTCAGGGTTGTAAATCCCAGTCGTTGACCAGATTGAGAGTATCTTTTCAAACAGCGGACTTTCAGGGTTGTAAATCCCAGTCGCTGACCAGATTAAGAGTGTCTTTTCAAACAGCGGACTTTCAGGGTTGTAAATCCCAGTCGCTGACCAGATTGAGAGTATCTTTTCAAACAGCGAACTTTCAGGGTTGTAAATCCCAGTCGCTGACCAGATTGAGAGTGTCTTTTCAAACACGGATTTCAGGGTTGTAACCATCGTCCAGCTGAGAGTCTTAGACAGAGAAATAAACTTGTCTACAAATCGGGACAAACGTAGCCATAATAGACTCGTCTACAAGATCTGGACAAACGGGTAGCCATAATAGACTGGTCTACACAACCTGGCCAAACGGTTAGCCATAATAAACATTCTATGTGAATACATTAAACAAACTCGTCTACACTGATGCCATTAAACAACCACAATGTCAATACACGTGATGTCATTATCTCTCTCTCTCTCTCTCTCAACTCGGATTGGGACATAGGCCATCAACAAACTCATGCGAAGTCTTCCTATCTCTAGCTATCTCCTGCAACTTCCTCCAGCTCTTCTTTTGTATTGTCTCTATCTCTAAATCCCGTCTCCATGTATTTCCCCTTCTTTTGTTGTCCCTGCGAGTTCCAGAAAAATACCATTCTTGTTATATTCCCGTCCGATTTTCGCAAAGAGGATCCTATCCAGCGCCAGTGCCTTTTATACCTCTTGGTTCACTGGAATCTGCCTTGTTTTCTCTCGATACGTTCCTCACTTGTGACCCTATCATATCATCTCAGTCCCTCTATTCTGCGCAGACACCAGTTAATGAATGTTTACAATTTAGGCGTTATTATTTTAGTCGTTCTCCATGTTTCTGACCCATACAGCAGAACTGCTTTAACATTGGAGTTAACTATCCATATTTTTGTTCTAGATTTGATTTCTTTAGACTTCCGTGATATTATTAAACAACAACAATGTCAACAAACGTGATGTCATTAAACAACAATGGTATATATTTAATGTAGTGTTGCTTGCAGTTCCTCTAAGACATAGAATCCCAAACTTTTTCGGCCAAACCATCCACTTTGAACGACATAAGCTTTGTAACGCCCTCCTACCCATTATAACAGTTTGCCAACGCCCCCATATATATATATATATATATACACATATATATTTATTTGACATAGAAAATTTATATATATATACACACATGCTCTATTTTCACTTTGACATAGAAAATTGATATATATATTTGTCCTACATGGTCAATTTTCAAAAGATTATAAACATGAAATAGAAAATTGATGAAAAAGTGGATCGTGTAAGATGGGCATAAGATGAATTCAATTGCAGAACTCAAATTTTTAATAATTATTAAATCGCAAAATCACGATAAAAACTCCCCAAATGCTACTTAGCCCCCCACCACCTTAAAAGGCTTCAGTGCCCACTGGGGAGGTATTGCCACTTTGGGAACCCATGCTCTAAGATATTATCTTCTTAAGCATGAAAGTATAAACTTCACTGTCTAGCACAGGGAATAAGGATGCGAACTCATACTCTCTTGTGGACAAGCAAACCCAGACAGTATATTACATATCTGCTATTTTATTGAGTTAATGCTAGTAACACAATTCTTAGAAACATCTTGAACAGAGAATAAAACAAAGACATACTACAAGACGTACATATCGTGGAATATAAACAACATCATGTCCCGTAAAATGAAGTATTTTCATCACTGTAAACGACATTACACAAAAAACAAGAACGAAAATCCAGTCATTCGAAACTAAATGCTACAGAAAGATCCTACGAATACCATGGACAGAAAAAAGAAAGAACACTGATGTCCTGAAAGAACTAAATGTTAAAGAGAATTGGCAGATAAACAACATACTATACAGACAAATTAGATACTTTGGTAACATCAAGCGTCACGATGGCCTGGAAAGAACAATATTAGAGGGCAGGGTCCAAGGACGCAGAGGCAGACCAAGAAGAAGATGGCTACAAGATATTAAAGAACCATGAATATGACCATCGACGAAGTGGGTGAACTGGCAGAGACAAAGTAAATTTCAGATGTGCTGCAAAGAGAGCAACGTCCTATAAAGGATACGCACCTTGATGATGAAACGCCACGGAGGTTTGAAAAGAACAGTAATGGAAGACATGGTTCCGGTGGTAGAGGCAGGGAAGATCAAGATGAAGGTGGCAGCAGGACATCAGCGAAATCTTGGACATGATGTTAGAAGATACGGGAGAACTTGCTAGAGTTTTTCAGACAGGCTGTGATGAAAGCGACATTCTGCAAGGGGCATGCTACTTGATGATGATGATGAGAACAATCTGGCCAGCAATGGCGGAATGTGGGATGGCCATTCAGAGTCAGAACTATTTGATTCTGAACACGACTTTGCTAGCGCATTTCCGACATGTTTGGTCGGGTATTTTCCGGTTTCGTTTGCCGAGCTACTGAGTTAGTGCTTGAGCAACGCTGTGAGCTATGACTGTTACATGGAATGCTTTTTGCTGTGTCAACCGTGCGTTTGTTGTGTGTATTCAGAAAATGGCGGACAGCGGTTATGACGAACAAGCTCAATCTGCGTATGCAGTTATATTGCGAGTGCAGTAACTGGATTTTGTCATGATTGATGTTCCTTCGACAAGAATTGCAATTCAAGTGATGAACAGTTTTGTGTTGCTATATTAGCGACGGCCATATGCATTTTATGCGGTGCCGGTTTCTTTTGATGGCGGCACGCGGCTGTTTCATTCTGGAATTAGTTCACACAGGAAACGTTTCACAGTTGTTAGCATTTCGTGTGATTTTCATTGGCACAGGAACGGAGCAATTATGGGGTGACCCGTTGCAGTGAAGTTGGAACAGTACTTATGAACTATGATGATGATGAACGCGGGTAATCTTGTGACGTCATTTCTCTTACTTTAAATCGCTTTCATAATCTCTAATCAAACTACAAAATCGGATCAATGTCTCTTGTAGTAGTATCATGCGTTCGCACAACAAACAATTTTACTATTTTCGAAATTAAATTTGTTGACATTATCAAATGTCAGTAAAAATATTTCTGATACTACAAGACTTTGCAGTCTATCTAATATTATCTACCTCAAATATTTTATAGATATCTTCACTCTGTGAGAATTACACCATTCATTTATGCAATTTAATAACACAACATAAAATGTACATATACATTATAACGATGTCAAATCTAGCACATCAATCGTAAACCTCATTCTACTGGATTCTCCGAAAGGAGTTAATTCTTATTTTCATGTTTGTTGGCCTACACGCTCTGATATAACCAATAAAAGGTTCGCCTTAGGTTGAAAGGGGCGTGCCTCGGCTTAAAGAGGCTTTAATCCCTATAGTGAAACACGTACAAACAAAGTACTATAGTTTTACAAAATACATAAACAGTGACGATAAACAGCAACGTTTCGACCAACAAGGCCTTTATCAAGCAAACGAACAAACAGGAGTGACAAATTAAAATGAAACACAAATGGACGACCAAATACCAACGTATCTAAGGAAAATCTGGAATAAAAACGAATAACGAAATAAATGTAAACAAAACACACATAAAAACTAGAAATAGAAAAGAAACAATGAAACATCTAGTAAATATATAACTTGAATACATGCAACATATACCCATATAGATTATAAAGCATGGGAAGAGAAAGTACTAAGAAGCATAAGAATGTAATACGTTGAGCCGCGTGGTCGCAAGGTACCATACAAAGAAATCAACCGATTCTCCAGAGCAAATCGACTACGATCATCAGAGGAACATGATCGGATGGCTGTGACCGGGACATCGCAAGCTCCTGAATGGCCAGTATCATTGAAATGGGTAGCTACAGGGTCACAGAGCATTGGCGTATATCGCGCAAGTGTTGGGCGAATCGGTCACTGAGTCTCCTGCCGGTTTCCCAATATAGGCCTTGTTGCACCGCTTGCAGATAATGGCATAGATAATATTACGGACTCGCACGTGAAACTGTCTTCAACAACGAAAGTGGCTTTTGGAAAAGACACCGTGCGGGTCTGTATTACATAAGCACAAGTGTTACAGCGCCGACGGCCACACTGGATGGTGCCAAAATTACTCTGGATGTTAGGCTTGAGGCGACTGTGAACTAACATATCCTTAAGGCTTCTGTCCCGTCTGTACGCCACCAAAGGATAGTGTTGGAAGATTGAACGTCCAACCCCTACTAATCCCCTACTAAACAAACAAACAATCGTAAACCAAAACATTTTAGAAAGGAATTTATCAAGAGGGGAGTTTTATGGCTCCCCACAAATACAATGAATTTGATTGGCTTATTCTCTTGTCTTTCTCTGTGAAAATTCCTCTTGTTTTCTCTAATTCTGTTTTGCCTCACAGCATCAGGATAAGAAGAGATTTATGGAACGGGTTTTTGTGTGTAATTCATAAAGTATTTTTCACTGCTTGTTATTTCTGAGTTCCGTCTTTTGCGTGGACGGTAATGCTTTATATATATATGGCCTTTTTTCGTCTTTACAGAAACGAAGGTGGAAATATTTAGGTCATGTTCTTAGATCAGACGAAAAGAGACTAAATCGACAAGTCCTTAAGTGGTCACCAGTTGGGAAAAGAAAAAGTGAAGACCAAAGACTACTCTTTGAAGAACCATCCAACAAGAAAATAAACTATTGGGATGTAAAACCATACAAGATCTCCAACTGCTAGCAACGAGCCACATCACATGGAGACCTAAACCCTGTGCCCTATGGGCCGCCTTTGGCACGAAAGGAACAAACTAACTAACTTTACAGACAGTAAATTGGCAAGTGTCTTACTGTGACAACTTCTGAGTTTTCGCTTTTCTCTCTTGTCTTTCAGCTCATACATAAGTCTCTTCTCAAAAGACTCTGCGCCCTTTCACAATTTGGCTTTCCACACAACTCTGTCATGAACTAGTTTTTTCCATGTGCAGGGACCTATAGAAAAGTTTTTCATTGAGCCTTTGCAGACATCTTTATATCTTCTTCTTCTGCGTTCTCACTAGATTGGGATTTCGGATTCTCTAACAAAGGCAGCCGTCTGCCTCAGATCATCAGCCACGCAGTTTGTCTTGGACGCTGGTGTGAGTGGGCCACCTCTTTCTTCTCAGGTCTGCATACTGGGGCAGTTCTGTAGGATATGTTCTGTTGTCATACTTGCTAAGCCACAGGGCACAGGTCGTTGGTGCCTATCTTGAATTTGGTGTACAGGTGGTGTCTCATTCTGTTGTGACCCGTCCGAAGGCGAAGTATAGCTGTCTGGTCCCTTCTGGACAGTTGGTAATATCCATCATTTTTGTTGTGTTTTGGGTGTTCTTTATCCCACTTTGCCCTGTAGTGCCCTTTGGCGATGGTTTTGCTTCTTCATAGCTAACCAGGTTGTTTTCTTGGAGCATTTGGGGCAGATCCAGAATGGCAGGTGGCGGTATAAGTGCATGTTGTTAATAGAGATTTTCAACCTCCAGAGACGCACTTGGATCTACTGTCCTGAGCATGCGGGTGTTCGCGGCAACGAGAGAGCGGTCATGCTTGCATCGATTGTTTGGGAGTTTAGGATGGATGTTCTTCGATCTCTGGCGACCTACTGTTGGATGAGGACACTAAAATAGGCGTTGAAAAAATAACGCCATTTAATGAGTTTGGAAATACATGTTGTCCAAGTAGAACTGGATGCTTGAGGGACAGAGAGAGCAGTGTGTTTAACCAGCAAGCCACAGGAACCATCAATATGCATACCCTTTTACATCTGTCATGGGAGACAGAGCACATATGGGTCTACCCGGAGTGATGTCAGTTCAGCAGTAACCAATACACTGTATCGGAGTAGCATTGCTCTTTGAGGGACACTGTCGATAAACTGTTTATGTGACCGATCCATTTAATTTGTTGTTTCTTGATGAAATTCAGTACTGCTGTTGTACTCACTTTTTCCCTGATGTCTTCATTTCTAAATTGGTCTCTACTTGATACTCCCGGGATTCTGCGTAGACACTTCATCTCTGTAGTGACTAGTTTTCATCATTTGTTGTCAGTGTCTAGGTTTAGCACTGATAGCATGTCAGGTGAAAGATTGTGTTGAACAATGCTCTTTTAGTGTTCATGGTGACATGTTTGCATTTCAACATTTGTGTAATTTGTCCTATGATTTGCTTAAATGTATCCATATTGTATTTCGTTAATTATTCTTCCATTTGCTTAAATAATGCTCCCCAAGAATGTAAAGTCTTTGACTTGTTTAATTGATGTTTGTCGATGGAGATATTGGTAACATTTTTCTCTCTAGCGAATGCCATTACTTTGGTTTTGTCATTATTTATCCTCATATTGTATCGAATGCTGGAGTCTGTTAATGTGGTGCTGTTCCTCTGTTGTTGATATGATTGCTTGATCGTTGTCAAAAAGAAATTAGTTCAAGAGTTTCCCAAGTCTGCTCTCTTTTTGTTGAGACAAAATCCAAAGTCATAACAAGGAAGAAAATACAAATCTGATAGAATAGGAAGATCAAAATTCATCAATTGTATTTTGTGGAGAGAACTTGCACTTAAAAGTACACAGTAACTCTCCAACTTTCGGTTACATACTGGGCACAATAGGCTGATGTATCATCTGTTTAACAAGTACAAGATAGGCTCTTCTGACATATGCATATGTGGCATCAGCGAGGTGACAGAGACACATCATGCAACTGTCCAACATACAATGAACAGATGAAACACACATCGTCAACCCTCATTTCAGTCCAAAACAAGCTACATGGAGATGTACACAGACTATAGTTGACCACTAACTAGAAGTACACAGGTCCATGTCAGTCCAAGACAAGCTATATAGAGACATACACAGACTCCTGCTGACCACTAACTAAAAGTATAGCAAGCCCATGTCAGTCCAAGACAGGCTATATGAAGATTACACAGACTACAGTTGACCATTAACTAAAAGTATAGCAAGCCCATATCAGTCCAAGACTAGCTATATGGAGATGTACACAGACTCCAGTTGACCACTAACTACTTTAGAAGTATACAAATCAATGTAAGTCCAAGACAAGTTATATGAAGATGTACACAAACTCCAGTTGATCACTAACTACTTTAGAAGTATACAAGTCGATATCAGTCCAAGACTAGCTATATGAAGATGTACACAGACTCCAGTTGATCACTAACTACTTTAGAAGTATACAAGTCGATATCAGTCCAAGACAAGTTATATGAAGATGTACACAGACTCCAGTTGATCACTAACTGAAAGTTTAGCAAGTTCATGTCTGAAAGCATTGGAAGAATAAGGATTGTTGATGCTATTTAATGACATCATGTTGATATAGTTACCAATGGGACAGCACATATCCCAACCACACACTGAACCACATCTGCTATCACTTAGAGAACACATCTGCTATCACTTAAAGAACACATCTGCTATCACTTAAAGAACACATCTGCTATCACTTAGAGAACACATCTGCTATCACTTAGAGAACACATCTGCTATCACTTAGAGAACACATCTGCTATCACTTAGAGAACACATCTGCTATCACTTAGAGAACACATCTGCTACCACTTAAAGAACACATCTGCTATCACTTAGAGAACACATCTGCTACCACTTAAAGAACACATCTGTACCATAAAGAACACATGAACATTGACAGATAAACTACATAAAAATTAAAACAAAACCAACAAAAATGTTTCAAATATTATTTTAATTTCCTTTATCATATCCTTCTCTTCCTCTTCTTTGTGTTACAGTATTACAGTTGTTATGTTTTTTAAATACCTGTTTATATCAGTTTTACAGTAATGCTACTTGATACAGTTGATACAAAGCAAAAGGATGTACACTCAAAAGGTGGACATCAGAAATAATATAGGCAATAAAATACATTGTTATGAAGCAACACAAAAGTTTGTTCTAGAAATCTTTTCTATCCAGATTGTGAGGTAAAACCGGAATAGAGTAAAGAAAAGAAAGAGATAGGGTGTAGTTAAAAAAAAAGATAAAAGGACACATCAAATGATTATATCAGTGCACAGAAAAGAAACAGGTTTTTAAAAAAACAAATGTGTGTTTAAATTGCTATATAGAGTGGTTGAAAAAAATAAACAAATTTAAGCAGATTTTGAAATGATTGAACATAAATAATTTTTTGACCAACAAAGCAGGCAGTGATCGTTCCAAATGAGCCATCAGTGACCTTGACCAACAGAGCAGCATGTGGTCATCTTATGATCTTCAACAACAGCAACCCTTACCACAGATGCTTCTGTGTGTGACTATTACCATATTATTCCTCATGTTAGGACAGTTTCATTATTCTGCTACTTGGTTTAGTGCTTGGTGCAACACCGTGGTCTTTCAATTGAATTTAAAATGTTTTTGCTTGTACCTATGGTCACTGAACTTCATATTTGGAAAATGGTGGATGGTGACTTTCTAGTGGCTGCCATATGCAGCAATGCTGACTGCTCATTTTTGCAGTGACGGGCACATGGGTATCAATAAGAGAGCATATCAGAGGGTCAGCTAATGGATAGAGCTGACATTCTGAATGCCATCATAGAATGTGGCTCAAAGAGGATTTCCATCCAAATTAATCCACGTCAATCACTAGATTGCAAGAGCTTGGATTAAAGATTGGAATGGTCAGAAAAGAACAGCACAACAGGTATATGAGTAGGCTCATCAATCAACATCAAACAGGTACGGTCAGTCACTGTTTTAGATATTGTGAAGCACCCGTGTGGTGCCGGGGCCTGCAAGAGAAGCAAATAATAGTGCCACTGCGACCTACATGACATGTTGTAAAAGGCGACTGATGTAGGACCTAGGAAGCTACCCTAGTAAATAAAAAGCATCGCAGAAGTCGGATGTGCTGGCATACTTGTAGGCGCATAACTGGCACAACCACTATTAGGCTCAGATCACATACAAATCACACAGAGTGGTTAACAAGTAGTCGATATGGAGCGTCAAGAAGATATTGTGAAGGAGATCGGATCGCTTATGGACACCTCCGAGTGCAATGAAGATATTCCAAACTGAAAATGAATTGCAAATTTAATTGGCAGGCGGTTGGTGTTGACAGTCTGGTGTCTGCCCTATGCATATAATGCCTGTGCACGCTGATTTTTTCTGTTCCTTTCACAAGAAGCAATATAAGCATTTTTAGGGTTTTTAGGGGCTAAGCGTAGGCACAAGAATGAATCTTTTATGGGGATAAGTCATTATTTTCCGCCTTAGGACACAACATATGCCCTTGAACGCTCACCTACATTGCATCCAACCAAAGATTTCCCCACAATGTCAACTGTGTGACTATTCACAAGAAACTGATGCACACCATCTCTTACAGTGCCCTGCTCTCAGTGACCTACACCACAAGTACCTACAAACATATGCAGATGTTGAAAAAACTCTCTATGCTAGAACACCACAACTCAAGACAGACCTGTAAATTCACTGCCATGGCCTCAAGTCGAAGGGCAAATTCTCAGTTGACTGCTGGATCGGAAAAGTAAAGTATGGGGATACGACCATTGTCATGAAGTTGGTACAGTGACTAACTAGCAATCTGCAAATGTAAACTGGAAAAATGTATGCAAAACAATATATTTTGTACAAAAATTTAGGAATAATGATACCGAAAAGAAGTATTAACAGACATCATGAATATTAATGTTGTGCACTTGTTTAACCTGCTCAGCAAAATCTTCAGACAACTTCCAAGGGTTGAGCGTAACAGATTTGGTACTGTCGTACGTCTTGTATATGCCCACTAGTCTGTCGGCAAGTTCAAACATGTTGTTACGAAGCGAGATAATGATGAACTGTGCATTTTTGGTGCGCTCCTGAAACCAGAGATAAAATATGAACATATGAATTTGTATCAATAAGACCTGGAAATAAGAAAATTAAGTATTTCAGTTTGGAATATCTTCATTGCACTCCGGACATGTCCATAGGTGTCTCGATCTCCTTCGGATAAATTAAGTATTTAACAGGCAAATAACAAGAACTGAAAGGTTGGAGAAGACCATTATGGGAGGAGGCATCCTGGCAAAGAGGTAGGTCACGGAGAAGTAGATTCGGGATGTAACTGTTTCGTTTGAGCATGACAACGGTTCAGTAACCAATCTGCAGTGTCCAGGTGTAACCAATCTGCAGTGTCCAGGTGTAACCAATCTGCAGTGTCCAGTGTAAAACCAATCTGCTGTATCCAGTGTAAATGTAACAATGATGTCTACCCAAGTGTCCAGGAGTAACCAATCTGCATTGTCCAGGTAAAATCAAACAAGACAATCCAAATAAATACCTTACCCAGATCAATACTTGAGCATCACAAGTACAAGTACCTCTGAAGTTGGAAAGGACACCCGTATTGCGGGGGAACTCTGATAAGTAAAGCATGCCTTCAAGCAAAAATCAGTAAGAAGCGACAAACTGCTTCTTCTTCAAACACTCCATATTGACCCCTTGTTAAACCACTATTTGTGATTTGTATATGATCTGAGTCTAAGAGCGATTGTACATTTATGCGCCTACAAGTAGGCGAGCACATCCGATTTCTGCAGCTCTTTTTATTTACTAGGGTAGCTTCCATAGGCCCCTACCTCAGTAGCGTCTTACGACATGTCTTGTAGGCTGCAGTGTTACTATTCTTTGCTTCCTTGGACCCCGGCAACACATGGGCAGGAAGTGACATACTAGGCACTCTGATTATGCATAAATTCGTGGCAGCAAACACAGAAAAAGATACAAGACAAAATCTATGTTCTAGTAACAGAACACAACACACCTCTTAGTATCAAGACCTGGCAGAACTGAGAATACTTTACGACCTGGAACACCATTGTACCCATGATCACCTTCGATACAAACGCACCTAATTGTGACGTCCCCATTGAAAGATGATAGGCCAAGCATTCCCAGGATGTCACCCATATCAATCTTTAAATCCTCAATGATTGATACAGCTATAACAATACTTGAGGATCTAAATTACAGGTACTTCTGAAGTCGGAGAAGATACTCCTGTATGGCGAGGAACACTGATAAGGAAAGCAGATCTTCATGCATAAATCAATCAGAAGCACCATACTATGCCAGAATTCATAGTGGCAAGTTTGCCTGAGTAGTTACCGGGACCCAAATTTGGGATGTAAAGAATAGAACCACTGTTACCTGCCACGCATGTCGTAAGAGGCGACTAAGGAGGTGTAGCTGAAATCAGATGCACGTGTCCTAAACGTGTAGAAGTCTATGCGTTTAGGGGCCTACCAAACCAATGTGCAACGTATACACGTTCTTGGCAAAGATCAAACATCACAAGAGTGATTAAAATTGGTCGAAAGAATGAACGTAAGAAGAAGAAGATAGCGGCGAACACAGAAGAAGAAGATATCTTACCTTGATGTAGTTGGCAACAATGGAGACATTCTTGAAGTCCAGTGCAGCATCAATCTCGTCCATTACATAGAATGGGGTTGGCTTGTAATGGTGAAGGGCAAACACCAAGGCCAGAGAAGACAAAGTTTTCTCACCTCCAGACAGGTTCGATATGTTCTTCCAGGACTTCTTAGGGGGACGGACACTGTACAAGGTATGAAATACATGGGTCATGTCAGGTGTATACTTATGTAGGTCTGTCAGGTGATACATTAGTCATTAGGTGTGTGTTCAATTTTGCACCAGGTGTATAAATTTCATGGCAGGTGTGTATGAAATTTTATACTAGGTGTATAAAAATGTATGTCATGTAAGGCGTGTGCACAATTTTGTACCAGGTGTATACATACGTAGTTCATGTCAGATGTGCATGCAATTATGCACCAGATGCATACAAATGTTGGTCATGTCAGGAGTGTCTGTGCTCCCTTGTTGTAATAACTAAACAATGCTGCATCTATCGTTGTATTAATGAGCTGCCAAGGAAAAACTCACCTGAATACTATTCCTTCTGAAAAAGGATCCAAAGAATCCACAAGCTCCAATTCAGCATCTCCTCCGAGAGTGATCATCTGATACATCTCCTTCAGCTTGTTAGTGATTACCTGTGTACAGGTAGGACATACACAAAATTGGTAGAGATTCTGGTACAAGACATACAACAATTGGGTTAATGATTACCTGTGTACAGGTAGGACATACACAACAATTGGGTCACACTTCATTTTGTTATGCATATTTAAAAAATTTCAGTAAATAATTTTTCATTAAAAAATATGCACACTAGATGCCAATGCAATGATATACCAACTGTCTCCACAGCTCACTCATAGACATGGCAGTCAAGCGACAACTGATACATTTGCATATTTCTACCAACTCTCTGTTTATCAATCATTTCCTAACTAAATCCCAAGACAGAAAGATGTGTGAAATGAACTGTTTAACCCGTAAACTATTAAGAATATCTCATTTATAAATACTTCTTCTTCTGCATTCTCACTAGATTGGGATTTGGATTCTCAATAAAGACATCCGTCGCCCTCAGATTATCAGCCACCCATACAGTTTGTCTTGGATGCTGGTGTAAGTTGTCCACCTCTTTCTTCTCAAATCTGCATACTGGGAGCAGTTCTGTAGGATATAATTCCTATGATCTCTGCTTCCCCTTTGTGTCGACCTGTTCCTGCAGTAAGTTTTGGCCACCCTTGTGATGGTAGGTCTGACATTCTTACAGCGTGGCTAAATCTCAGAGGCAGTTGGCGACCTTAGATCCGTTATCCCATTCCTCATTGAGAGGGGTCGTTGCACCATGTTATGCGCCTTACAGCCTGGTGCATCCGTTTTCTGCAAGCATTTGTTTCGGTTAGCATTCCTAGCGGACACGTGCATCCGATTTCAACCAAACCTTCTTAGTCGCCTCTTACGACATGCGTGGCAGGTAACAGTGGTTCTATTCTTTACACCCAAATTAGGGCCCTGGTAACCACTCGGGCGAAAAGCTATTCAATAATTTCTGTAAAACCCTTATCCCAAGACAACAAAGTCTACATTCAAAACAAAGCTTACTTCAAGACAGCAATGCCTTACTACAAGGCAACAAAACTTACCTCAAGACAACAAAGCCTACTTCAGGCAAAAGGCAAGAAAAAGAGCTATGAACAAGCCTACCTCATGGCAAATAAACAAGACAACAAAGCCTACCTTCAAGGCAACAAAGCCTTACCTGAAAACCTGCCATAAATTCTTCCAGTCTCTGTTTACGTAAGCTGTCATGGTAACGTCGCTGCTCATCTCTAAAACTGGTGATTTGATCTAGCTCTCCGACACGCTGCAGATATGTCTCTTCCTGGAGATGGGCATAAAATCAATCAACATTTGTCCCGACTATTTATGTAAATGTTAGAAAAGAAATTATGCTACAAATTGCCAAATCAACATCAGCTTTTAAAAGTCTAAATAAAATATGGGACACTTAAGTTCTTTAGTATTAAAACTAAATTGTGAATTTTCTATTCCAGCAATATATCAATCCTAACATAACTAACAGCGAGAGTTGGAAAATGACTAAAGATATAGAAAGCAAGTTGAATGCATTTGAAAATAAATGTCTGCAAAAATAATGAAAATAAAATGGGACGAATTCAAGAGAAGTGATGAAATCAGAGAAATGTCTGGTCAACTACTAGTAACAACTGTTATAAGAAAGAAAAGATGGAGATATGTTGGAAACATCTTGAGGAGAAATGATCAATGAATATCAAAGCAGACATTGAAGTGGGATGCAAAGGGTTCAAGAAAGAGAGAACAACCAGGGACACCCTGAAACAAACTTTGCTGAAGAGGCAGGAAATATTGGACTCAATTCCATGGAAAAGATTGAGAGAGTTGCCAAGGACAGAGAGGTATGGAGAAATTGCTTGCAGGCGGTATATAGCATATAACGGTACAAGAGGAATATATATATATATATATATATATATATATATATAGTAGAACACAGCAAAATCCTAACTAGTATTTGATAAACATGTCTTTTTCCTCTCTCGCTATCTGGTGCCAAGCAAGAACACCAAAAAATTGTGACCTGACTATTCTTCTGAGCGATCTCTGGTACGCTTGGTTTTCTGTGGACCACAAACTGGGCAGTCAGCTTCAGGTCTGTCAGGTTTCCCAAAACTTAGTTTTCAGGTCGACTGGGTGTGGCCACATGTTGCTTCTCAGCTCACACAGGAGAGGACAGTCTTGCATGACATGCTCCAGTGTCTGTTCTGCCAGCTGACACATAGTTGTTTCACTTATTCCTAGTCTATGTAAGTGTTTGCAGTGTCTGCTGCATTGGCAAAATATAATGAGCTGGTCTGTTCTACTTGGGTCTTTGAGAAAGCCTTTTCCATAATCATATCCAGTGTTTGTCTTCCAGTTTACTGTAGATTTTCTCTCTGATTGAAAGCAGTTTTGACCTCTTGAAAAAGCAGAATTATCAACAGTGAGTCTCAAAGAGCAATGCTACTACAATACAAGGGAAATATAAAGCAAAGAGATTGTCCATGCAAGAAAGGTTGCTGATGACCTCAGAAATAACAGAGGCAATGAAAAACTGTTTATGAAGCACACACAAAAGCCTGTTCTAGAAATCTCTTCTTATCCTGAGTCTGTGAGGCAAAATGGGTTAAGAGAAAATAAACAATATTCAGTATCAGACTCAGAAAATAAATGAATCAACTTGCTAGATCTCCGTCAAGCATATCCCCCTACCTTGCTTCGGTACTCTGATATGGCAGCCATGTTTGGTTTCATCTGCGCAAGCTTTTCTTCCTGAACAGTGATCTCAATCTGAACTTCCTGTTTACTCAAGGACAGTAACTCTTGAGCATCAAGCGTTGGTAAAACTAGTTCTAATTCTTGTTCATCTCGAGTGACAGGGGTCAGCTTCAGAATGGACAACTGGAAAATATTCAAAGAATTGTCTTTGCATTAAGTATCAATAGAACATTATTATATTCTTTATATATAGACCGATCATACATCATCTATCTATAAATGGCAGTTACATTTCTATCTATAAATGACCCTCCCTTTATCTATCTATAAATGTCCATCACATCTATAAATGCCCCTCCCTTTATCTATCTATAAATGATCCTCCTTTATCTATCTATAAATGGTCATCACATTATCTATCTATAAATGGCACTCCCTTTATCTATCTATAAATGGCCATCACTTTATATATCTATAAATGATCCTCCCTTTATCTATCTATAAATGGCATCACATTATATATCTATAAATGGGACTACTCTGGATTTGACTAAAAGAGCAAGAGACTAAACACTACCGAATTGCTAAAGAAGAATCATGTATATATTAGTTGTTAGTTTACCCTACCTCTTTCTTCCAATGTTTGAGCTTGCTTCTGTTTTCTTTGACAATTCCATCATACTTCTCTGCCTCATACTTAATGGCTACACCTTCCTTGGCCAGCTCAGTCTCCTGTTCCTCTACTTCTTCTATATCCCTCCTCATTTCCTCCAGTATTTTCTCTTTCTCATGCACATCTTCCTATTAACAAAAATAAATTAAAATCATAAAGAAAAACCAAAAAATAGAACAGGATACAATTGACTCTTCAGCAACATGGATAAAAAATTTAAGATTGCAATTCAGTCTGGTGTACAGGCACCCCAATCGACAGAACACATTCTTAAAGACTGGCAATATAGCAATGCGTCATCAGACATCCAGACTGCAGAGCACATACTTCAAAACTGGCAATACAGCCATGCATACAGACATCCCAGACTGCAGAGCACATACTTCAAGACTGGCAATACAGCCATGTGTACAGACATCTCAGACTGCAGAGCACATACTTCAAGACTGGCAATACAGCCATGTGTACAGACATCCCAGACTGCAGAGCACATACTTCAAGACTGGCAATACAGCCATGTGTACAGACATCCCAGACTGCAGAGCACATACTTCAAGACTGGCAATACAGCCATGTGTACAGACATCCCAGACTGCAGGGCACATACTTCAAGACTGGCAATACAGCCATGTGTACAGACATCCCAGACTGCAGAGCACATACTTCAAGACTGGCAATACAGCCATGTGTACAGACATCCCAGACTGCAGAGCACATACTTCAAGACTGGCAATACAGCCATGTGTACAGACATCCCAGACTGCAGAGCACATACTTCAAGACTACCCTAAATATGATAAACTCAATAGACTAGTGAAACAACACTGGTAAGAATAAAACTACAGAGCTGTGTGAGCTATAAAAGACTGAAGTTTATACAACAAAGTCTAAAGAGAAAGGATTGACTTCATTGCACTAGGTTCGCTGCCTGGTAATATTCATTAGAAAAGATTAAAAATAAAATTCATACAAAAATATCTTCACCATCTTCAAAATTACATCAGGGACCCTCACGGTGCTATAGAGTTTGTGCACTGCAGCTGAGATATTCCTGTGTAAGAAATAGATCGAGCACACATGGTTACTCACTAAAGTGCAATGATGATGGTCCAATCAATCAATCATTCTCCCAATCACTTACCTGACACTTCCCATACAAGTTTAACAAGTTTGTTGCCTCGCCTTCCATATCTTTCAACCCCTGAGACAAAGATGCAACCAGTTTCTTGGCATCTTCAAGTTCTTCTGTCACTGAAACAACTTTCTCTTGGGCTCGTTTTAAGTTCCTGTCAAGAATAAAAGACAAAAGTATTTGATGTCTTGAATGTAGAGAACACTGAGTGGAGGCTATCTCTGGCAAAGCAGTTACTGATGCTTCTGAAGGTAGAAGTTTAAATCTAGACGATGCCATTCGGTTCATGAGTACTTTTTTTTTCCAGAGATCCATATCTTGCTGTTGATAGAGAATTTCAGCTTCCTTCCTTTCTTTCGCTCTCTTGAAATATTGTCTACATATTCAATGCTGTCTCTTGTATAACCTATCCCATCTTTTGTATCTCAGACAAGTCTGAGAAGTTTTTTCCAGTGCTGTTTCCCTGGGCCAGTGACTTTGTCTCAGTTTATCATATTATCAGAATACTAAGTGGATACATATTCCCAGTGGGTTACATATGGGTGTGAAGTATGGACATTTAACAAGGCAGTGGAATGACATATATTTCCTTTTGAATATAAGTTTTCCAGAGTCCTCCGTATATCATTGATAGAGAAGAGAACAACTAGATCTATTTAGAAAGAACTCAAAATCAAAGTCCTCCCAAAGTCCCCCCATGAGGCCATTACCTTGTAGTGGTGGGGAGGCTTGCGTGCTCCAATGATACAGTGAGCTATGACGGCGGGAACTTATGTTCCCGGAAGGGTTACCAAAGCCGGAAAGGTCACTGAAGAGGGACAGACGAAGCATGGTCTCCTGGTCCTCCAGGTTGGGGTTGGGCTTGGGACTAACGATCCCATCCTTTAAAAAAAATTAAAGTTACGGAAACAACAACAAACATACAACCTATCTACGGGCATGAAGGGCTACCAGAGTCATTGACTCACATGACTGGAAGTGGTGAAAGCCGAAAGGAAGCTACTTTCATGAGGACGGAAGTCCTGAATGCCAAAACCAAGACCAGAATTGGATGCTGGAATGTAAGAACAATGTACGAAACCGGAAAACTATCACAAATAACAGCAGAAATGAGAAGATATAATCTACATATCCTAGGGGTTAGCGAGAGCAGATGGACAGGAAATGGAAGAAGTACCACTGCAACAGGTGAAACAGTCCTTTTTCTGGACGAGACGATGACCTACACCATGAAGGAGTAGCAGTAATCCTAAGAAAGGGCGTGGAAAAGTGTCTGTTAGAATGGAAACCTATCAGCAGCCGCTTGATTAAGATCAGACTAAAGGGAAGCATACAAACATCACAATCCTACAATGCTATGCGCCAACTAATGATAGCGAAGATACAAAGAAAGACTCGTACTACGAAAACCTACAAGCAGAATTAGACAAGTCACCATCCCATGATGTTATCATTGTTATGGGAGATCTAAATGCGAAGGTCGGACAAGACAACACGCATAGTTATAGAACTATGGGAAAATATGGATATGGTATGATGAACAAAAATGGGGAACGTTTAGTAAACTTCTGCAGCATGAACAATCTCGTTATAGGAGGAACCCTATTTCAACATTTAGATATCCACAAATTAACATGGTATTCCCCTAATGGCAGAGATAAAAACCAAATAGACCATATAATGATCAATGAACCCTGGAGACGTTCGCTGCTAGATGTTGTAGTCAAGAGAGGTGCAGATGTTGGTAGCGACCACCACCTAGTCACAGCTTATGTCAAACTTAAACTAAGAAAAACAGGACAACAGAAAAACTTCCAAAGAGGTTCGATGTGGATAGACTAAAAGACACTGAAGTAAGGGATAAGTTTATAATGCAGATAAAGAACAGATTCCAAGCCCTAGAAAGTAATGAAACTACGGATGAAACTGACAACATAGATAGAACATGGGACAACATAGCATCTATATATAGCAAGAGCAGTGAAACATGTCTAGGGTACCGCACAAAGAAAAGAATGGATAACACCAACAACATGGAAAATAATAGACAGCCGAAGAATATTAAAAAGAAATTGTTAGAAGCAAAGTCCGAAAGACTGAAAGCAAGATACCTAGAACAGTACAAAAGCGCAAGTAAAGAAATCAAACGGGCTGTGAGAGCTGACAAAAGAATGTATGTTGAAGACCTGGCAGTACAGGCAGAAGAAGCAGCAAAAAGTGTGATCAGGGAACAGTGTACAAAATTACAAAGCTAATAAGTGGGAAACATTACAGGAGATCAAATACTCTCATAAAGGATAAGAATGGAATACTATTGACAACGGAAAAGGAACAAGAAATACGATGGACAGAGCATTTTAAAGAATTGCTAAACAGACCACCTCCAACGGTAGTAGCAGACATACCAGAACCAACAGAGGAATTAGAAATTGGCATTGAAACACCCAGCCTGGATGAGATCATTACAGCAATTAAATCTCTTAAGAATAACAAGGCACCAGGGAATGATAACTTAAACGCAGAACTATTCAAAATAGACCCAGAACTTGCAGCTAATATATTGCAACCCTTGTTTACTACTATATGGAATGCCCAAATAATACCTGATGCATGGAACAGAGGAGTCATCATCAAGATACCAAAAAAAAGGGCTCCCTTGCCGATTGTAATAATTGGCGTGGAATAACACTGCTTTCTGTCCCAAGTAAAATCTTAAGCAAAATCATCGTACAACGTATTACTGACGCTGTGGATAAGAAACTGAGAAAGGAACAAGCAGGATTTCGAGAGGACGAGCTGTATAGGCCAAATATTTGCTCTTAGAAATATCATAGAGCAATGCACAGAATGGCAAAGCAAACTCTATATCAACTTTGTAGATTTTGAAAAGGCTTTTGATAGCATACACGCGAAAGTCTATGGCGTATCTTAAGATGGTATGGAATCCCACTGTGTTTTATAAATATTATAAAAGCTGCTACAGCAAGTTTGCATGCAGTGTTGAAACTTCAGAACTAAAGTTTGAAGTCAAAACAGGCGTGCGACAAGGATGTGTTATGTCAGCCCTATTATTCAACACTGTCATAGATTGGGTGATGCGTAAAACAACGGAAGATAAGGCAAGAGGTATTAGATGGACGCTCACATCCACTCTGGAAGACCTAGATTTTGCAGATGACATCGCACTCCTATCTCATACACATAGAGATATCCAGGAAAAGACCTGCCGCCTTAACCAATATAGTGAGATGGTTGGGCTGAAAATAAATCAGAAGAAAACTGAAGTAATGACTCTGAACATAGCAACCCCAGCACCAGTCAAACTAGAAGGTAAAACCCTCCGAGATACAACCGCTTTCACATACCTTGGAAGTGTTATTAGCAATGAAGGAGGCGCTGGATCTGACATTAAAAACAGACTGAGTAAAGCACGAAGTGCATTCATGACCCTTCAGACCGCCTGGAAATCTGCCCAATACAGCATCAGAACCAAGACTAGTATCTATAACAGCTGTGTGCTGTCAACTTTGCTGTACGGATCGGAATGCTGGAGAATGACAGAACAGGATATGTCCAGACTCTCCGCCTTTCATACAACTTGTCTGCGAAAAATCTTACGTGTGTACTGGCCGACTACTATCTCGAATCAAGAATTGCTTGCACGATGCCAACAAGAGAATATGGGCACTATCATCCGAAGACGACGCTGGAGATGGATTGGACATGTGATGCGCATGGAGCCTGGCTCCGACACGAAAACTGCACTGAGATGGACTCCAGAGGGTAGGCGAAAGCGTGGAAGACCCAAGATGACCTGGAGGAGAACGATAGAGCAAGAGCTGAAGGAAATGAATCATAGCTGGAACACAATACAGAGGAAGGCCATGAACAGGGAAGAATGGTGTACGTTGTTGCTGCCCTAAACGCCAAAGGCGTAACAGGCTAAAGAGAGAGAGAGAGTCCTCCGTATATCATTGATAGAGAAGAGAACAACTAGATCTATTTCGAAAGAACTCAAAATCAAAGAAAACTAGCTAATACTACAAATAAGAAAATTGAAGTATTTTGGACATATAAGGAGACATGAAGGATTGGAGAAGACCATCATGGAAGGAGACATACCGGCAAAGAGAAAGACCATGAAGAACATGGATACAGGATGTATTTGATGGTTTGAGCACGACGGCTGCAGAGGCGGGATAAATTGCATTCAAGAGAAAGAAAATTTGAAGGGTTGTTAGGTTGGCAAAGTTATGCTCAGGACAAGCTATTTGATCTTCGCATTCGTTCTTTACGACCAATTTTAATCACTCTTTGTGATATGTTTGATCTTTGCCAAGAACATGTATATGTTGCACATTGGTTTGTAGGCCCCTAAACGCATAGACTTCTACATGTTTAGGACATGTGCATCCGATTTCAGCCAAACCTCCTTAGTCGCCTCTTCGACATGCGTGGCAGGTAACAGTGGTTCTATTCTTTACACCCCAAATTTGGGCCCCGGTAACCACTCGGGCGAGCTATTTGATATGATATTTGGGGCAGTCTTGAAGTATGTGTTCTGCAGTCTGGAGCGTCTGTACACATGGCTGAATTGACAATCTTGAATTGTGTACACATGCTGCTTGGAATTGATTGTGTCCTATTCTGAATCATAGATTGACAACTTAATCTACTACTATTTTAGTTATTTAAGGAGTTTGGAGTGGAGCATCTGGCTAAATGGATTAGAGTGCGGACTACCATTCATGAGACCCGGGGCTCAATCCCTGGTACAGCCAACAAAGTTTTTTTCTGTAGGGCCATAAAGAAAAAATCCTAACCTGAACAGTTTTGTGGCGACTACACTAGCCATGCGACCATTAAATTCCTCTGCTCATGTCATCCCCACATCACCCTAAAAATGGTATTATAGGCAGTAAAGAAAGTGGTTTTTAAAAAAATGAGTTTGGTTGGAATTACACATCGTACAAGTAGATCTTGTGTACATGAGAGAGAGAGAGAGAGAGGCAGAACGTACAATCGCTCTTAGGCTCAGATAACATACAAATCACAGAGTGGTTTAACAAAAAGTCGACATGGAGCATTCGAAGAAGGAACAATATAATTACCTTTCTGATGCTTTTACTCCAACGTTATTCTTAGTTATCTGTCCAGTGACTTTGTCGATATCATTTATGATAACTTTCAGCCGAGACTGTACAGCGCTTAACTTTGCTCCTCCAATTTCAATTATCTGATCGTGCAAACTGTAGGAAAAGAAAGCAAGACAGGTCAGTGGATGAACACAAACAAAGCAGCTAACAGTGGATATCTAATATGTACACAAACACAGAGATGCATATAAATAATACTTCTTCTTCGTCCGTTCTCATACTCCCGCTGGTTATAGCAGGATACAGTCTAGAGAATAAAATGTGTTGTGCCACAGTTTTCAGCTTGAGCTGTGGTATCTGCACCTTTCAGTCCAACATATCCAACTTCAGCTAGTCTTTTTTGGGTACCGGGTTAGCTTCTTCCGCTACGATCACAAACTTAGCCAGACTTCTTGGTAGTTACCTGTTTCTGGGGGTCGACACAGGAGAAGAGGAAGGGGGAGGTGGACTCTGCTCAATTTTGCTCTTACACTGACCCTGACACTAGCAGTCAGATATGAGTTGATAAATGCTACAAGTCCATGCAGATTGTGTGTAGTCCCTCAAAAGGTGACGGAACATCTGGCCCCATATAAATAACACAGGGGGTCTGTGTTGGTGATAGTGGTGAATTTCATTAATTTTGTCCACTCCACATTAATCTAACGTATTGTGGTTGTAGGGTTTGTGTGTCTTGATGATCCTTCAGGCTATGTTGATGGGAGTTTACCTCTAGGCAGAAACAAGCCCAAACAGACTGACAGTGAAGGGCCAGATAAAAACGCAGATTAACAAGATGTAACTCTATAAAGTGACAGTGCAGAACTCGCTGACGAGTGATAAATGCTCTGGCTGCTACCAACCCACCCCTCCACTAAAGGATAAATCTCTCTCTCTCTCTGCCTTTTTACCTCGGGTTGGGGCATAGGTCCTCAACCACTCATGCCAAGTCTTCCTATCTCTAGCTATCTCCTGCAGCTCTTCTTTATATATCTAAAATTATATCTATCTTATTATATCTAAAAGATAAATAGCAGTCCTTTATTCCCTTGAGGAGAACATCCTTTTTCTAGTCTTTTCTACGACACATTCCTTAACTATTTAAGGATTAAGCTATAGTGTCCAGGAAACACACCATGCAGAAACGCCTGGACTGGTAAGTCCGATGGCAGAAACCAAATAGAGTAGAACGACTCCAGAAAAACCCAGGAAGACAGATCTTGCCACCTTGGGACTGCAGCTATCTGGAGAACAAACTCTTCTCAGATGTCCCCAGAAACGGAATGTGTCAGCAAATATTGGCATTGAGTAATCGACATGTACAAATAACTTAATGGCCATTCATTGTGTTCTCTTATGAATGTAGCCAGAGATTTAAGGAGTTTGGAATGATATGTTGTACAGGTAGAAATGGATGGCAGAGAAGCAGAGTGAGTTTAACCACCGGAACCATCAATATGCATACCCTTCGACATCTGCTGGAGGAGATTGAGCACCTGTGGGACTGCCCAGAGCATGGGCAATTGAATATGGTAGTCTAGGATTCTGGCGTAACAATTTGCGGCTAACAGGTTGGGAACAACTGATCATAAATGTCTTGACATCACCATGCAACAATTCTTGGCTATCAGGTTGGGAACCACTGATCTAGTTTGACTATTGGCTAGAACACAGAATCAAATCAACAATGTACATTACCTCTTGACTTCTTTCTCCAGTTTCTTAGCTGTTTCAGCAATTTGTTCATATTCTGAAAAATAATAGCATAGCAAGAGTAACGACTAATCACGAAGCTATGTTCATATGAAGCTATGTCCGTGTACAGCATATGTCAGTGTACAGCTTGTGTTCATATCCGCAGATTACACAATTATACGTTACATAGGGCATGCAAGCAATTTCTCCATACCGCTATATCCAGGAAAACTTGTTCAACCTCTTCATTGGAACACTTCTTTCAGTAAAGTTCATTTCAGGGTTTTCCTAAGTCACCCTTTCTTTCTTAAACGCTTTGTCTCTCACTTCAATGCCTGCTTTCTGATCATTTCTTCTCAAGGTGTCTCTATTTATCAACATATCTCTATTTTCTCCTTCTTATAACAGTTGTTACTATTGGTTGATCAGAAGTTTCTCTGATTTCATCACTTCTGAATTCATCCCATTTTATGCTCATTATTTTTTGCAAACATTAAATGTATTCAACTTTCTATATCTTTAATCACCTGTATGTTGCCGGGCTCACAAGGGGAGCAAAGAATAGTAACACTGCGACCTACAAGGAAGGTAGTGAGAGACGACTGAGGTAGGGGCCTAGGTAGGCTACCCTAGTAAATAAAAAGCTTCGCAGAAATCAGATGTGCTGGTCTACTTGTAGGTGCATAACTAGCACAACATACAATCGCTCTTAAACTCAGATCGCACATAAATCACAAAGAGTGGTTTAACATATGGAGCGTAAGAAGAAAAAGATATCTTTAGTTATTTTTCTCGTTGCCAATGTTGATGACCTAAATTCCATTCAATATTTCCAGATCAATAAGATGGTGTACCAGTGGGGAGAGTGACGGTCAGAGTGTACCACTAGGATGGTGGACATGCAACCTTGAAAAAAGAGACATCCTAGAATTTGAAAATTTAGCCCACACTTCATGCAAACCACACACACGATGCCAACTTATACACCCCATCTCCACACAAGAGACACCATACCACCTTCTTCATGCCAAGGCACAGACAACAGACAGCATGCCAACATACCTGCCCCATCTCCCCACAAGAGACACCATACCAAGGGATTCTCCATTCTGACCCACAATTCATACCAAGGAACTCCGCCCCTTCTCCATGTCAAGGCACACAGAGGAAGCGCCATGTCAAAAAACTCTCCCATTTCTGCCCACACAGCAGAAACCGTGCCAGAGACTGCCCCCTCTTCCCACTGCAGCCCAAACTCCCTACCAAGTCACACACAACACTGTGTCCAGAAACTCTCTTCTCCATGCACAAACACACATCTCAGAGACAGATATCAAAGCTAACCTTTACGACAGATATCCACATGGTCTTGAAGACTGTTCAGCTTAGTCTGATCTACAACAACAGATTTGAGAACATTCTCCTGCTCTTTCTGCTGATGTTTTAAGGCAGCAATTTGTTCCCTCAGTCCCTGTAAGAAAACTTCACAATTAAGCACAACAATAAAAACATTTTCAGTTTTAGAAATAATGAATTTACGAAGACAAAATAATAAACTAAACATCCATGTCAAGGGCACTATAATCAACCAAGTGCAAGAATTCAAATATTTAGGAAACATATTCACAGAAGATAGAAGACTAGACAGAGAGATAGAGGTTAGATTGCAAAAAAACAAATGCTGTAACCTACCAGCTAGCCCCATTGTTACAGCACCCAAAAATCTCACAGGCAGCTAAACAACAGATGATCAACAGCATTTTCATACCTACTCTGTGTTACCAGATCCAAACATGGACAATAAGCAAATTAGCAAAAAATTATGTGATACCTACAAAAAGTTACCAACACCAGAAAAGACAAGAGTCACCAACATCAGCATAAGAAAGTTTGGACATAACTTGCTTCAATTACTTTGAGAAACAAAGAATGAAGTGGTTCGGCCACAATAAGTATGCAACCAAACTTCACTGTATATAATCTTCTACAACAGAACATCGGGAAAGAAGGCGAGAGGAAGACCACGAAAAGATGGTTAGATGGCATAGCAGAATCCTGTCAAAAGCAAAAATAACTATCACCCAAGCAACTAGAGCATCACAAGACAAAAACAGAAAACCATGACACTAGGCAACAACCGGGTAACAGTGTGACAGCAAGTGGAGAAGAACAAAGAAATCAAGAGTTCAAACTTTTTAAAATTAAATTATGCTCATCATCATCAAGTAGCTTGTCCCTTCTGGAACTTGACTCCCATGACAGCATTCCTGAAAAACTCTCTATTCTGTGCAAGTTGACCAGCATCAGTAGCAGTCATTCTCAGATCGTCAATGACAACTTGCACCCATCGTCTTCTAGGTCTTCCTCTCATTCTGCTTCCAGGCATCATTCCCTCCAAAATTATCTTCTCTAGGCATTCATGTCATTGTCATTTGATGTGTACGAATTATTTAGTTTCCCTTGATGTTATGTTCTTTAATTGGCAACTCTCTTTAATATCAAGCAGTTGCAGAACATCAAGCATTTGTTCTTGAAATTATGCTAAAAATTGTCATATTTCGCCCAACAACAAAGTGTACAGATGTACAACCTACCTTCCATCTAACAACAAAGTGTACAGCCTACCTTTAGCTCCATGTTGAACTTGTTGAGATCATGTTTCATGATGGACAGATCCTTCTCATGTTGTCTTGTTGTATCTTCCAGTTTAAACTTTTTATGTCCGAGATTCTCAGCTTCCTTGCTGCACTGTAAACAATGAGATCAACATACAACATTAGAGAACAACATACATTAGAGATCGACAAACAACATTAGAGATCAACATACAACATTAGATACCACCAAGAATATCAGCTTTACTACAGAGTAATACTAACAAAACAGACAAGAAATTGAGAGTGCCGGTGTGATATAGTAAGCACTTGGTCGCATCACAGCCTTGTGTGGTATCCATGGAACAATAGTCAGTCCTACAAAAGAGGTGTGTGACAGAGAGAGACAGAGAGATAAGTTTACAGAGATTATACAAGTGAATTCAATCTTATACTGTTACCTTTTCCAAAATGTTTTCCATATTAGTGAATTCCTTGGGGTCCACATCAGAGACAACTGAAGTGCCCATCTTTCCCCTGCAGACACTGTTACCACCACCACTCATAGCACCTGGTATGGAGAGATCACACACAAGTTATAATACATATACTGATGGTATGCAGGAATATTAACAAAGATGGAGGAACACATCAAGATGCCAATGCTAGCTAGAATTGACAAAGCCTGCTTTCAAATGTCTCTGTTCAGTATTGATCTCGGCAGCTTTCTTTTATGATATGATATTGTGTGTTCAAATCTCGACAGAGTCAAGTGCAGTTGTTTTCATGAGATCACTAGAATTGTTGATGGAGCTACAAAGTTGATGCTTTGTGCAACACTCTTGGCAGATGACCTGTCATCTCTGCCGATAGGGATGGAGCCATATGGGGGAACTTGTTCTCTCCCCATTCTTTTCTTTGTCCCCACATAATAAATTCATGGGTAGTCATGATATCTATTATGACACCTCTGACTGATTTTTGCATGTTGCTTTCCTTATTACCTATGTCCTTCGCCATTCGCCAGATGCTCGCTACGCTATTAAGACTTCCAATTGTACTATCTGTTATTGCAAAGTTTAGTGTTTTTCTTACCTGAAACTTCAATCATCTCCCCCTTGAGGGTGACAACTCTGTATCTTGTTTTCCCATAAGCGATTCTTGTAGCTTGATCAATATCTTTGGCCACCAGAGTGTTTCTCAAGGCAAAATAGAAGCAGGTTGCAATGATTTCATCTTTAACTCGTACAAGATCAAACAGCCGTGGCACGTTCTCAGGTCTGAAAATAGATCAAGACAAGACAATTAGCACCAGCTTGTTCTCACTTATAATCTTCTTCTTCGTTTGCTTTACGTCAGCGGTTCCCAAACTTTACATTACCGCGGATCTCTTTTTCAATACATTTTGCTGCCACGGTCCCCCAAAAGTTTCTGTGTATGAAAATGGACAGGAATGAATTATCTGTGTGTTACAATAGTAAACAATGTTCGTAATTTAATATTTTAATAAACAGGAAGAGATTTCCTTTTGCCTTGAACAAGACACCCATCATTAGCATCATCAGTACATTTGCATTTCAATTTTAGCCAGCGATCCATCCTGAAGCTCAGCAAAATGTATTGTAGCAAAATCCAACGTTATTTATTCTATCTTTCCCAAGATCGCTTCAGTTAACTACTTACTTAAATTTGATTCTTCTAGCGATGGAGTTATTATTACACCACACCAACAGTCTAGCTAGCTCCAGTTTCTTAGAGTGCGGGAAACTTCAAATGATCTTTCATTTTGTGCTGTCAGACATTTAGACTCCAGTCTGGTCCAGGTCCTTTGATTTCGCAGCAGAGCTAGTTGATCACTGTTTCTATACATGTTTTTAAGATTTAATTTTTTTTAATGTCAAAGATCATAATATTTCTTCAATTGCTTGAGGACTCCAAGTTTGGGAAATGCTGCTGTACAATAACCACTTGTTAAATCATTCTTTGTGTGTCTATATGTGATTTATGTCTTTGAGAGCAAGTTTGTTATGCCAGTTAAAGCATGGGTTAAAGTGCAAGATATGGGTTAAAGTTCAAGACATGGGTTAACTCTTTCCACGCACAGTTATTTCCTTAATTTTTAAGCAGTTAATTCAAGTGAAGTAAAAAAAATTTTTTTTTTAAAAACCATCCCAACTACTTGTCAATAAATAAACATATATATATTATTATATACTAAATTGAAGAAAACTGGACAACTCAATAGAATAACAAGGTTAAAAAGTAGTAGAAGTAAAACAGTAGAAGTAAAACTAGAAAGACTTTTTATAAGGTAAGCAACTCTATGGCGCAGTGTGCTGCTTAAAGCGTGCAACAGACTTCCGCCATGGTGCAGTGTGTGGCTTAAAGCGTGGAAAGAGTTAAAGTTCAAGGTATGGGTTAAAGTGCAAGACATGGGTAAAGAATGAAATTGTTTTATTTTTTTTTTTTTAAATTATTTCTAGCTTTTCCAATTTATTTTGCTTTTTTGTTTTTAGTAACATTTTTATTTGAAGGCAGTTAGGGATTTATCGTCTGACTGGGTCTGTGATGGCTGGTGTATAGGAATATACTCTTCATTCCACTAGTTATGTATCCTTTGCTTGATGACGACCTTTTGGTCGAAACGTCGCTGTATCTTGACTTTGTAAAACTACCTTAACATTAGAAATGTCGTTGGAATCACACCATGCATTCAACATATTAGAAGAAAACAAATAAAATTGTTCGGTCATTAATGAGAATGAAACCAGATCTATTACCATCTCGTAATATAACAACTGGCAACTCGGACACAAAGCCTGAGGAAGACCAAGAACCAGATGAATAGATATGACATATGTCCTGCACCATCGAAGACTAACAGCTACAGAAGCAACACATCAGGCATAGGATAGAAAACTGAAACTCCCCACATCCCTTCATGGCACATGTGGATAAGACAAAACTACCTTACATTGTTGTTACATGTTTTGTCTTTAACTGACTACTCACGCTATAATCTTTTTCTTTGTCTCTTCCCTCCAGACTTCCATTTTTTCCAACAGTATAAAATTGCCTTGACCAATATTGTTCTTCTTTAAGAATTCGATACACTTCTTTCCGGTATCAATTGTGTCCACCACAATATGGTCCAGACTTCCGAGGGAGTGGATATGGCCACATCATACTGGTTCTCGATAGCTCCAAGGTCACCCTACAGATAAGCAATAAAATATTCTAGTATTATCAAATATTATTATAGTATTAAATATGCGCATGGAGGTGTTTGCAGCAACGAGAGAGTGGACAGGCTTGCATATGGAGCATCGATTGTTGGGGAATTTAGGATGGATAAGAGGGATGTTCTTCGGTCTTTTGGCGACCTACTGTTGGATGAGGACAATAAAATTGACATTGAATTAATCCAGAGATTTAAGTAGTTTGGAATTACACGTTGTACATGTAGAGCTGGATGCTTGAGGGGCAGAGAGAGGAGTGTATTTAACAAGCAGGCCACAGGAACCATCAGTATGTATACCCTTCGCCATCTGTTGAGGGAGACTGAGCACCTATAAGTCTGCCTGGAGTCAGTTCAGTAACCAATAATCAAAATTTATTAGACGCACTGAAAAAAGAGAATAAACAATGATCCCTGATCTCAGTGTAGGTGAGATTGAGTTCCTAGTCCTATTGAGAGATGAAAGATAAAACGTAGGTCCTGTGTTCATGTTGAGCTCTTCTACTTCGAACGCTTCATATTGACAACTTGTTAAACAACTCTGTGATTTATATGTGATTGATCGTTGTGCCAGTTATGCGCCTACAAGTAGGCCAGCACATTTGATTTCTGCGACAATTTTTATTTATTAGAGAAGCTTCCCTAGATCCCTACCTCAGTCACCTTTTAGGACATGCCTTGTAGGTCGCAGTGGTAATAGTCGTTGCTCCCCTTGTGAGCCCTGGCAATACACAGGCGCTTCTTTATCACTAATACGATCTGACACCATGTTTATTTTTCTCCGTTCCTCATGGAGCATAGGGTCTCAACAGTTGTCTTCCAGGGTCTCTGGCAGAAAGGTCAAGGAAGGCAGTGGTGCATTTAATATGACAACAAGTAGAATGGCAATGGAAGTACCGACATGACTACGGCATTACTCAGGCTGGAGTCACAAAAATACAC
This sequence comes from Arion vulgaris, assembly GCA_020796225.1. Taxonomy (NCBI): domain Eukaryota; kingdom Metazoa; phylum Mollusca; class Gastropoda; order Stylommatophora; family Arionidae; genus Arion; species Arion vulgaris. The sequence continues at coordinate 28,200,637 of CM036760.1, forward strand.
TCATGCATGCATTCTCGGCGCTTCATTGAGTATAATCTGAAAGGCGAAGACTGGTTTGGTGCGTGGGCAATGGTTCCTTTTTTTTTAAGATCCAGAAGCACGTGAGCTTTCAGCTCTTCGGCTTGGTGCTATGGACATTGCAACCCTTCGGTTCGTTGCCACGAACACCGTAAATCTAGAGAACCCGTGGCTTTTCTGCCAGCCCATGGAATTGAACCGCACTCACAGAAGGCTTGTCACCTGTTGTCCAAAGTGCTACGAACACGCTGGGCAGGCAGGCAACAGTCTAGAGCAGCGCTGTCCAATGCGACGCCCATGTCATACATTCAAGGCACCCTATTTTACTCTGATCAGATTTCAAGAAAACAATATTTTCATTTTTAATGTAGCATTTTCATGAGCAGGATCTTCTCATTTTAGTAATCTTGTTTTATTTTGTAACCATTCTACTGCCCTTTAACACCACCATTTAGTTTTTTTCACTGGTGAAAGCATCAACATCTTAACTATATTAACATTACTCTTCTTCTTCTTTGCGTTTGTTCTTTACGACCAATTTTAATCACTCTTTGTGATGTTTGATCTTTGCCAAGAACGTGTACGTTACACATTGGCTGATTTCAGCCACACCTCCTTAGTCGCCTCTTACGATATGCGTGGCAGGTAACAGTGGTTCTATTCTGTACCCCCAAATTTGGGTCACGGTAACCACTCAGGCTAACATTACTATTATTATCAGTAATAGTATTGCAATCGTCATATGGCACCTGCTCCTTCAGTCATCAGTCAGATACGCCGTAATATATTACAACTTTGGACATCACTGGTCTAAAGGGTGTAATCACTACAAGCGCCAACAATTCGCAGTAGTACAGAAAGAATTGGAATGGATGGCAAGAGAGAGAGAATGTCTAGAAGAAGTTTTGAGTATCTGTGCTCCGTTGGGAGTTGAAAGGTGAAGAAGAGGGATGTTAGAGTGACACATGAGTATTGACACTAACAACATAATTAAATCAAAGAACTAACCAGACGACCATAGATTCCGGGAAGAGTCCCTTTCTGTTTCTCTGCCATTAGAGACTCCAAGACTCGATTCTGGCTTTTGGTTGCAGCCATCGAACTCTTCAACTCCTCCACCTTGCTACGCAGTTTGTTACGCTATGAATTCAACCAAAAATATCAAGTAAAAGTCAAGTTATACAAAGTCCATATTTTCATTAGAACTTGGTTCAGAAGAAAATAACAAATCTTTTTTTTTTTAAAACATCTTTAAGAACTAACAAAACATCCTTTGGAACTAATAAAACATCTTTTACAACTAATAAAATATTTGGTAGAACTAACAAATCAGCATGTCATTCTGGCAAGTCTTAATCAGACTTCAGAGGTACTTGTAATTTAGGTCCTGAAGTAAAGAATCAGGGTCTCCTGTAGTTCAACCGCGTGCACAACAAGAATTTTGGACTCAAGCTGGTCTTGAACCCCTGAATTTCTACAGAACTTGATCACTAGCGCAATGTGGTATTAACTTTGCTATCAGTGACACAGGTTTCAATTTCTGTTTGGAAATTTGTGCAATGTTTGTCTGTGTGATTGCTATTATTTTTATATTTGGAAACTTATTATTTATCAGTTGTATGAGGATTATCATCATAGCACTCCGGATACATCCATAGGTGCTCCGATCCCGACTCAATAACAACATCCCAACATGCCAGTCCAATGTTGATTAATTTATCTTTTTTGCATATTTGGTATGTCATTCTTTTCTAGCTGTATCAATCATTTATATGAGGACTATCATCATAGCACTTCAAACACGTCCATAGGTGCTGCGATCTCTGCTTCAACAAATCCAACAGTGTCCAGCGGCCCAACACGACAATTTGATGATTAATCAATATTTTTACATATTTGGTTATGTCGTTCTTTTTAAGCTGTACCGACACTCATCTCACACAATCTGGTCAGCGCCTGGGATTCACAACATTGAAACTCCTTTGTTCAGAAAGACTCTCACAATACTTTAGGAATGTCATTTTGGTCCATTGCAGCTCCCGCTGATGTCACAGCTATGCCAGTCAATCTGTTAGCTCATTTATTACCCTTGACTCCTGCGTGTCACAGGACAAAAGTGAAGGTGACTACTCTGATACCTCTCTGTATTGGAATCTATATTGTGTTGCAATGTAGGAAAGAAATAGAAAGTGTGACAACGATGAAGAATAAATAGAAGAGAAGACAACAACAGTAATTACCTTCTCTTGACACTCGGCTTCCTCACGTAAAACCTGTTCCAGGCCCTTTGATGCTTCGATCATGCTTGTCTCCAGTTTAGGAACTTCTTTCTCCAAATTGTTAATTGTACTGAAATTACAATCAAGAATCATTAGTTAAGTCTAAAAAGGAAAAGGAACCCTTTCATACCTCATGGTATATAGGTCAATACAGTGTTAGGCCTGTATTTTTCATTGACCGTCGGCACACGATGGGTGATGTGGTCAGCATCACGCCGGCGTTACTTTCCCAGAGCATGTCTGGTACCCAGTTGAGGCTGGGTCAACCTGAGAGCTGTCGCGGTCGGGAAAAATTCCACGCGCATTGCGGGAGCTGAACCCAGACCACCAGCCTTGCGAGCGAGTTCACTAACAACTACGCTACAGCGGCTCTCTTAGTTAAGTCTACTACTACAGAAAATATTGATTGATTGATAGATTGATTTGACAGATGATATATTCTGTTGTTAAGCAAAGTATGACAGCCTGGTCTCTTCTGGACAGTTTGTAATATACATCCTCTGCTTTGTGTTTGAGGTTTATTTCCTTCCTTCCTTTCGATCGCTTGAAATATTGTCTATATATTCAATGTTGTCTCTTTGTATAAACTTCACTGTCTGTTGTAGCTCACACAGAGGTCAGTGGTTTTTTGTCCAGTGTTGTTTCGTTAGGCCAATGGAGTTTGCCTCAGTATATCATATTCGAGGCAGTCTTGAAGTTATGTGCTCTGCAGTTTGCTGTGCCTGTACACATGGCTGAATTGCCAATCTTGCATTTTGTATACATGTGACTGTGGAATCGATTGTGTCCTATTCTAAGGTGCAGAATGACAAACTTGTTCCAATCTGCTCATATTATAGGTGTGAGCGTCTGTAGCTTAAGTGGTAGTGAGCTCGATCACAACCAAGCGCACCTGGTTCAAACTCCGCGCAGAATCGTTTCTGTGGAATTTTACGAAAGGTAATAGACCTCACCGTTCAGAAAACAATGGCAAACTACTGAATGTATAAGTGGTGCCTAGAAAATCAATAGCCACATTACACATAATAATAGAGCAAAGTATTGAATGGAAATCCCCACTTTATATCGGATTTGTGGATTATGAGAAGGCTTTTGACAGTATTGATAGGAAAACCCTTTGGAAATTGATGAGGCATTATGGAATCCCACAGAAAATTATTAACCTAATAAAAGCAACATATACAGATATGAAATGTAGAGTTCTTCATGAAGGTAAACTAACAGATACTTTTGGAATAGAAACAGGAGTGCGTCAGGGATGTCTTCTATCACCTTTGTTGTTCTTACTGACAAAAGATTGGATTATGAAGACCACAGTAACTAACACCAGAAATGGAATCCAATGGACTCTGACAGAGCAACTAGATGATCTGGACTTCGCTGATAATATAGCCCTTCTGTCACATACACAAAATCAGATGCAGGATAAGCTAAAAACATTGAATCAAAGGATTCAGCAACTAGGGCTGAACATTCATGGGGGAGGGACAGGGATAGTGAGGGTTGGCCAGGCAAGCGGAGGCTTAATCTCCCTGGGTGAAATTCCACTTCAAGAGATAGTCATACACATGTTTGGGCAGCGGTGTAGACAAAGGGGGTGGAACAGATAGAGATGTTGAGATGGGAATACAGAGGGCAAGAGGAGCTTTCATTGCACTGGGAAACATATGGAAGTCTAAAGAAATCAAATCTAGAACAAAAATTCAGATATTTAACTCTAATGTCAAAGCAGTTCTACTGTGTGGGTCAGAGACATGGAGATACCTAAAACAATGACGCATAAATTGCAGACATTCATTGGTTGGTGTCTGCGCGAAATAGAGGGAATGGGGTCACAGGTGGGGAACTTGTGGAGAGAACGGGACAGATTTCAGTGAACGAACAGGTTAAAAAAAGACGCTGGCGCTGGATAGAACACACTTGCGAAAACCGGAGGACAATATAACAAGAAGGGTCCTTGCCTGGAACCCGCAGGGACAGTGAAAGAAGGTGAGGCCGAGAAATACATGGAGACGGGATTTGGAGGCGAAGATCAACAATATAAAGAAGAATTGGAGGGAGCTGCAAGAGATAGCTAGAGATAGGAAGACTTGGCATGAGTTGGTTGAGGGACTATGCCCCAATCCGGGGTAAGAAGGCAAAGAGAGAGAGAGAAAATCAACGACTCATTTACTGTGGTTGATGGCTATGTCCTGTAAAGGATATGCCACGATTTTCATTTCTTGTGTTGGTATTAATGGCTTTCTGGGTAGTTTATTTTTCCACTTTGCATTGCCTTTGGATGCTAGTTTTGTCTTTCTTGTAGCTAACCAAGTGGCCTTTTTGTGACAGTTGTCTTCCTTCTTTGACCAGACTATCAGCTGTTTTCCATAAAGGGGTGTACAGATCACATAGAGAGAATGTCACATGATCCTCTCAGTTACTTGTCTTTTTCGCTGACGACCGTCATCATTGCACTTTGGTGAATAACAATTTGGGCTCTAGTCTCTTTCTTACACAGGAATATCTCACTTTGTTGTGTTATATCCATGATTATTTAGTGTAGTCTTGATATTGCCTTCTCTTGGTTATATAACCCGATCTCTTTTTTTTATTATATGCTGTTATTGGTGGTTGGTTGTATTCCATTCTCATTAAATGTCCGAACCATTGTATTTGTTGTCTTTCAGTGTATTCGGTGCATGAAGTTATACCCATTCTGTTTCTGATGTACTCGTTTCGTAGTATATCTTTCCTGGTGACCCTCCAGCATTTCATTTCACATGTGGTGAGCTTTCTGTGGTGTGCAACACACCAAAGAAAACTCACCAAATGTGAAATGAAATGCTTCATTATGAAAGGCCCAGCACCACACAGGCGAAAATATTTCTATTCAGACCACTTGCTTTACTCTGGTGGTGTCAGGGATCTAGTTTGGCACTGGTAACAAAGTGTTTGTAGAAAAACACTTTTTATCATCTGTCTTTTTACTTCCATCTTGATCTTTAGGTGTTGTAGTAATGGTGCAAGCTGGTAGGTCACTGAATTTGTTTTTTGGCATCTTGTCTCTATTTGTTTATCGAGTTTTCCATCCTCTGTGAAAATACTGCCTAAATATTTGAATTCTTCTTCTTAGAATGCTCCATATCGACCATTTGTTAACCACTCAGCGCGTATCTACAAGTAGGCCAGCATATCAAATTTATGCAATGCTTTTTTATTTACTAGGGTAGCTTCCTAGGTCCTACATCAGTTGCCTCTTACAACTTGCCTTGTAGGCCACAGTGATACTATTCTTTGCGGGCCCGGCATCACATGGGCGAAAATATTTGAATTCAGAAACTTGCATTACTCTGGTGTTGTCTATTTGTATGTTTGTTTGGCGATGTTCATGGTCTTGGTCCAAATACAAATCTGAAATCCCAGTTTGGCAATGTTCATGGCCTTGGTCCAAATCTGAAATCCCAGTTTGGCAATGTCCATGGTCTTGGTCCAAATACAAATCTGAAATCCCAGTTTGGTAATGTTCATGGTCTTGGTCCAAATACAAATCTGAAATCCCAGTTTGGCAATGTTCATGGTCTTGGTACAAATACAAATCTGAAATCCCAGTTTGGCAATGTTCATGGTCTTGTACAATACAAATCTGAAATCCAGTTTGGCAATGTCATGGTCTTGTAAATACAAATCTGAAATCCCAGTCTAAAACGAATGATGATCTCAGAAGTAGTAGAAGAAAGCGACAATAAATTAAAATAATTTTGCAGATTTGATTAGAGAGATTACCAGCCTACTCACTTAAGTCTCTTCTCCAACAAATCATCCAAGTTTGTCAATGATTTCTTGATATCCTCCAGCTTCTTAGACTCTGCCTGTTGTCTGCTGGTATATATCTCTAACTCAGACTCTGCCACTTGAAGCTACAGAAAACAAAAATCAGAAAAAAAGTTAGCTCCACAAATGAGTCAGCTCGGACAGCCTTTCATGTGAGCAACCTGACATCACTCTACAGCATAGCTTAGTAGATGCTGTATTATATTTTCTGTTTTTCCATTCGTCCACTAAGAATTCATGCATAGTCAGGACATCTAATATGGCACCTCTGACTCATTTTTGCGCAAAGGCTAGCTTTCCTTATCATCAGTATCCCTCGCCACTCCAGCGAGGCTTACTCAAACTTCTGAAGTATTTCTAATTTAGATCCCCAAGTAAAGGATCAGGAAACCTGTATCCCGACCTAGTACCATGTGCACACTGGGGTTTTTGGGGGACCTAAGTTGGCCTCGAACCCCAGAATTAGTATGGCACATGATTACTAGCAAAGCGTGTTATCGACTTCGCTAACGGCACTTGCATGTAGTACTATACTCTATATCCTCTTCTTGTCCCATTGGACACATAAGGCTTCTCCAAGAGATTTCCATTGTTGCCCTTCTGCTGCCTTTCTAATTGTTTCCCATGTCAGATCACAATCTTTCAACTTTTTCCACAGTTCTCCATGTTTCCTTTGGACGCTCAGACGTTCTTTGTCCATCAAAGAGCTGTAATAGTCAATGTTCATACTGGCATATGATATACATGCACAATCCTTCTCCATCTTTTAATGATGGTCTCCAATGATGAACAGACAGATCTATCCAGAAAGTACTCAAATTCAAGGAAAACTAGCTGATGCTACAAATAAGATGAGAAAATTGAAGTATTTTAAACATATAAAGAGACAAGGGTTGAAGAAGAATGTGATGGAATGAGGCATTCTGGCAAAGAGGAAGACCACAGAGAAGATGGATTTAGGGTGTAACTGATGATGTGAGCATGACGGCTACAGAAGCGGGACATCTGACCTATGAAAGAAATTCCGAAGGACTGTTAGTGTATCAAAGTTCTGCTCAGGATAAGTAATTTAGTGATGAACGACACAGTTTGTGTACATTTGTACAAATGCACTTACAGACTTATTCCTTGTACAATGAGGATGATCTAATGAATAACTAAACAACTAACTAATTAACCAGCTAACTAATTAACGGCTAACTGAACTAACTAATTAACCAACTAACTAATTAACCAGCTAACTAATTAACCAACTAACTAATTAACAAACTAACTAATTAACCAACTAACTAATTAACCAGCTAACTAACCAACTAATAAACCAACTAACGAAACAACTAGCTAACTAATCAACTAAATAACTAACTAACCAACAAACTAACTAAACAGCTAACTAACCAAGTAACTAAACAACTAACTAACCAACAAACTAACTAACCAACAAACTAATCAAAGATAATCTCAAAAAGTCTACAATATTAAACACTCACCTTTGATTTTCTGTCATTCAGTTCCTCCTGCTGTTCCAACAGTTTCGTCTCCTTGACTTCCTTCTCTGTTTGCAGTTCCTAAAATGTAAATATTTTTTTCATAGTTATAGCATCATCCACAACTTGTTCTTTATACCTCTTACTTACTTAACTCCTTCTTGGCTGTGTATGTTGTCTATCGAAGTTCTAAACATACAGAGGCTTACGTGGATCTACTGTCCTCGGCATGAGGGTATTTGTGAGAGAGCGGATATGCTTGTATCAACAGCATCAATTGTTGGGGAGTTGATGGTGGATAAGGGGGATGTTTTACGATCTCATCACGACTGCCTGTTAGATGAAGATACTAAAATAGATGCTGAATCGATCCAACGATTTAAGGAGTTTGGAGTTACCTGTTGTACAAGTAGAACTGGATGCCTGAGGAGCAGAGTGAGAAGTGTGTTTAACCAGCGAGCCATGGGAACTATCAGTATGCATACTCTTTGATATCTGTTGGGGTAGACTGAGCACTTATTGGTCTGCCCGGAGTGCAATGATGTCAGTTTAGTAACCAATTACTTACTTAACTCTTTCACTGTGAGTCAATATACTGGTTTCTGATACAGTTAACTCTTAGAACCCGAGATCCTGATATAGAGCTCTGGATTGTAAACATCTCCCATCCCGACGTCCCAAAATATTGGTTTGACAAGACTTGTCATTATTTCTCAGCAATAGAAGATAAATTGTGTTCAAATGTGATGTCGAAAACAATCCATGTGTTGTTAGTTGGGTTAGCAAGATGGCACACATGTTTCTTATAATTTGGTGCGATAATTTAAAGCGATTTTTAAAGTTTTTTAATGATGAAAAGAGGTGCTGAAAATTCAGGAACTTGCTACGCAATAATGATAACTGAACAAGCTATTGAACTTGTTTTATATGATAACAGAACAAACTATTGAACTTGTTTTACATGATAACAGAACAAACTATTTGACTTGTTTTATATGATAACAGAACAAACTATTGAACTTGTTTTATATGATAACAGAACAAACTATTGAACTTGTTTTATTTGATTCCGAGGATGAACTAGACTTAAACTGTGATTATTCAGATAAGGATATTGAAAGTGAGATAGACGATCATCGATCATTTATACTATGAAAAATTGCATGAATTGAGTGATGCTCAAGCCATCATCATCAAGTGCCATGCCGGCTGGCGTAGGCGATCATGGATCTTCACAAATCTGTCTCTGGTGTTTGCTATCATCTCAGATGTTGACGCTTTTCAGTGCCAGCTCAAGCCATATATGTTCAATTTGAAGAACAAGCTACAGTACCGGTGAATGTGTGTGTATGTGAGAGGGGGCGGTGTGATATATGTAACATATCAAGTAAATTTAATAATTTGGTCTCCTGTGAATATATAATAAGCAGAAATATCAGAGATGGTGGGGTAAGTCAATAACAGATTATAGAAGACTTTGTTCTGCCAAATTATCTTGTTTTTAATAACACTGATATGTGCTATTTTTGCTAAGGAAAATGGGATTTTAAGGTACATGTGGCCAGGATTCAGATAATGCAAAGGCTAGCGGAGCAAACCGTACACAAAACTGGACAAGTGACAAACCAAGTTGTCCACAAAAAGACCGGTTAGGTGGGCAGATAACGCTCATCAACCCAGGAGGGCAGGTCATCTAAGGGTTGCTGCCTAAAAAATTAGCAACCTGCTACCTTGCAGGTTTGGCTGGGGACAGAAAAGGGCTAAAAGAGCGGGGCCCAGTAAACGCTGGTTGAAACTGAACACACCACCGAAGGATAAGCACCAGAGCTCCAAATAGTACTGAAGGTTGTGAACGTACACATGTTTTTGGTGTTAGGTTGTTTATATATCACATTAGAATGATAAAAACGGCTGTAAGAACCATCGTGTGAGAGATAATGCAAAAACTAGTATACTGGCTAATTACGTACACGTGCCCTGGAGATTTTTAAAAAAAAACCACAACATTAAGGAGTGAAAGCGTTCAGTGCTATCATGTCCAGTGGCTCTCCCTATCTTTTGTTGCCTTTTTCAACGCTTTCTTACTCGTGTGGTCTGCAAGGGAGAATGGTACCACTGCAACCTACAAAGCTAGAGACGACTGATGTATGACCTAGGAAAGCTACCCTAGTAAATAAAAAGCATCCCAGAAATTGGATGTGCTGGCCTAATTGTAGGCGCATAACTGGCACAAAGTACAATCGCTCTTCGACTCAGATCACAAACAAATCATACAGAGTGGTTAACAGGTGGTCAATATGGAGAGTAAGAAGAAGACAATGTATTCTGAGATTGCAAGAACTAGAGGTGATATTTCTTCTGAGTACTGTGTGAAAAATATATGCAAGTGTCATCCTGAACACACTGAAAAAGTTGACTGCGGAGTGTACCCGAGTGACATTAATTTTAATTTTTTTTAATATGAAAGAAATGAAAATCATGGCATATCCTGTACAGGACGTAGTCATCAACAACAGTAAGCAGTCGTCAATTTTCTAGACACCACTTATACGTTCAGTAGTTTGTCATTGCTTTCAGAACGGTGTGGGTTACTTTTATCATTCGTAAAAATCCAAGAGAACTAATTTGCTTCCAAACTTGCCTGAAGCAGAGTTTGAACCAGGTAAGCTTGGGTTGTGATCGAGATCACTACCGCTTAAGAAGATCATAAAAAACATATATAAAAACATATTTTAAAATATATTAAAAAAGGATAAAGTCTCACTGGGACAGAAACAAGAAAAAAATGCAGAGAACAGCATAAACCACTTGTTACTGCCTTCAATGGACATACTACACGAAGAGAAGTGGTCACTTATTATTTCACATGATCTCATCATACCTGGGTCTCATCCTTCAAACTGTCCATGACAGCTTTTTCATTCTCTTCTTCTTTTGTCTTTGTCTTTTCTAAGTTGTTCAATTTCTTTTTCAGATCAATACATGCTTGTTCAGCTTGTTCAGGAACAAGCCTCAGTTCATCTATCTGTAAACATAACGCAGATACAAAACATTACTTTGTCTATCTGTAAGGATAATGAGTATGAAAACTTCAATTTGTCTATCTTTAAGAATAATGAGTATGAAAACTTCAATTTGTTTATTTGTATGGATAGTGTATAAAAGATGAGTTTTGTCTATCTGTAAGGATATTGTATCAAAGATAAGTATATCTATTTGTAAGGATATTGTATTAAAGATGAGTATGTTTATCTGTAAGGATATTGTATCAAAGATAAGTTTGTCTATCTGTAAGATTATTGAGTCACAATGGTGAATGTCTATCTGTAAGGATATTTAGTCACAGCGGTGAGTGTCTATAAATAAGGATATAGTATCAAAGATCTGTAATCTATCTGTACTAACCTTACTGGTTTCAGATTCCAGAAGCTTCTCAAGTTTCTTAACCTTAGCTTTGTTGAGCTTGATGTCCTCATTGCACTTGGCATCCTGACTCTCCATCTCTGAGAAGCGCTCCTTGCTGGTCTCACATGCCTTCAGTAACTTTTCATATTCCCTGTACACAATATGACAAGATTAACAGTGTACGCATGTCCATACTACTTGTATGCAATGTTATTGTTGGTGACAATCCCATAATTAAAGTAAACATCTCTGCATTCAGATCTACTTGTGCAATATGCTATTCTAAACCCTATCTCTCTATTCTAACCCTATATCTTCGCCTATGTGTTGCTGTGGCTTGCAAGGGGAGCAAAGAATAGTAACAATGCAACTTACAAGGCATGTTTTTTTCTTTCTTTTTTTTTTCTTTCGTCCGCTTTCAACTCAGACGAGTTTCATCTCTGAAACTGATTTTTGCGTGAAAATCTGTTTTTCCAATTTCTTACAATGGCAGCAGCGTGCACATTGTAAATTACTTTACACTGGCAGCCGTGTGCTCAATGTACTCGTAATTAGTTTTCCCTCGCCATACAGGCAGATTTTCTCCGACTTCAGAGGTACTCATGTTATCGTCCTGAGTAAGACCAGGGGACTCGAACAAATGCCGGACAGTAGGTTCGAAACCGAGCTATGAGGCGTCTCACATCTAGCAGGCCGAGCTACTATCAACTACTCTAGGCAGTCCCCACAAGGCATGTTGTAAGAGGTGACTGAGGTAGGGCCTCCTAGTGAAAGCTACACTAGTACATAAAAAGCTTCACAGAAATTGGATGTGCTTTCCACCTAAACAGGTGATGATGACCGGTTTCATGATGCTGTGCACACGGCTGACATTCGAACACTGTGTTGTTGTTGAATTCTCTCCATGTGAATATTAAGTGTAATGTGTTGGGTTCAGTCTTCTTCTACAAACGCTCCATATCGACCACTTGTTAAACCACTCTTTGTGATTTGTATTCGATCAGAACCTAAGATCGATTGTACGCTGTGCCAGTTAGGAGCCTACAAGTAGGCCATCACATCCAATTTCTGCAACGCTTTTTATTTACGAGGGTAGCTTCCTAGACCCATATCTCAGTTGCTTCTTACGACATGCATTGTAGGTCACAATGTTACTATTCTTTGCTACCCTTGTAGGCCCTGGTAACACACTGGCAGTTCATAGTCTAAAAATGGTGCTCTGATCTGTCATTGTAAGGTGGTTAGTGTTGTCTTTTGGGGTTTGGGATCTCTGTTTCAGTCTCTCACTGCAACTAACAAGGCATGTTATAGGAGGCAATTGAGGTAGGGGCCTAGGAAGCTACCTAGTAAATAAAAGCGTCGCAGAAATCAGATGTGCTGGCCTACTTGTAGGTGCATAACTGGCACAATGTACAATCGCTCTTAGGCTCGAATCACATACAAATCACAAAGAGTGTTCAAGTGGCGATATGGAGCATTCGAAGAAGAACTGTCTTTTTAAAAAAAAAACGTTACTGCTTTAATATCACATTTTAGGGTGGTGCGCATGTGCCTGTGGAATTTAATGGTCACATGGCTAGTGCAGTCGCAGTGAAACTGTTCAGGTTAGGATTTTTCTTTATGCCCCAGACAGAAAAAATTCCTAGGCCGTACCGAGGTTGAACCCAGGTCTCCGCATGGGAGCCAGCGTTCTAATCCATTCGGACAAGCATACAGGTGCTGTGTCTGTGGAGTATAGCGTGAAGATGTGTTATCCAACACTTGGTATGCGCAATGAGCATGGGAGCGCTAAGATGGTTGCGGCATTAGAGGATTGAGCATGGGCTTACCCAATGTGTGAGGATGGTAATTTAAGGTACTGAAGTAAAGATCTGTTAAAAAAGTTCTCGCAACATGAGGTCCAGAGACAGCTTATATGGTTGCCACAAGCACCACATCAAAAAAGCTCTAATAAAGTTAATAAGTCTTAGACCAGCCATCAAGTTTTATAAAGACATTGACAGACTTGGACATATCATCAAGTTATAATGAAGGTATTGATCATCTTAGGCTGACAAACAAGTACTAACAAAGACAGACTTAAACAGATCATTAAGTTCTAATGAAGATATTGGCCATCTTAGGCAGACCATCAAGTTCTAATAAAGATATTGACCTTCTTAGGCAGACCATCAAATACTAACAAAGAGACATGGACAGATCATCAAGTTCTAATGAAGATACTTTATTTACATATATTCAAGTTGACCTCTCAGCCATCTACACAGAAAAGGAACAATTTACCATTCTTTACGTAGACTTACTTCTTGACTTTGCTGTACTCATCTGTTTTAGTGAGTTTACTTTCTTTGATATTGTTGAGTTTATCTGTGAAAGTCTGAAGTGCTTCTTTGATCTTGTTATACTCTACCAGAGCTTTTGTTTCATTGTCTGTACATTCCAATCTGAGAACAAGTCAAGAAACAAATAAAATTGAGTTTTTTTTTAAAGAGAAGCATAAAGCAAATGCTGTAACCTATCAGCTAGCCCTATTGTTAAGACATGCAAACATCTCACTGACATCTAAACAACAGATGATCAACAGCATTTTCATGCTATTTTGTGTTACCAGAGCCAAACATGGACAATGAATAAAGCACAGTTGCAGAAAATAACTACATGTGAAATGTGATGACTACAAAAAATTAACAACACAAGAAAAGACAGAGTCACCAACATCAGCATAAGAAATCGCCTGTGTGTTGCCGAGGACCTCAAGGGGCGCAAAGAATAGTAACAATGTAACCTACAAGGCATGTTGCAAGGTGGAGGCAAGACTGAGGTAGGGGCCTAGAGAAGCTATCCTAGTAAATAAAAAGCATCGCAAAATCGGATGTGCTGGCCTACTTGTAGGCGCATAACTGGCACAGCCTACAATCACTCTTAGGCTCGGATCACACACAAATCACAAAGAATGGTTAACAAGTGGCCGATATGGAGTGTTCGAAGAAGAAGCATAAGAAAGAAAGTTGGGACAGAACCTTGCTTAGAAACAAGTAATGAAGTTGTTCGGTCACTTTCTAAGAAAGCAACCAAACTATACTGTATACAGAGCCTTCTACAACAGAACATCAGGTAAGAAAGATCAAGAAAGAGGAAGATCATGAAAAAGATAGTTAGGTGGCATAGCAGAATCCTGTCAAAAAGTACAAAATAACTATCACCCAAGCCACTAGAGTAGCGCAAGACAAAAAACAAAAAACCGTGACACTTGGCAACAACCCAGTAACAGTGTGATGGCAAAAGAAGAAGAAGAAATAAAAAGAGAACTTGCTCAGCTGTCCAAAAAAAGACAAAATTTCTCCTACAGTTGATTCCATCTCACTGTGACATTGAAGGCAATGAGAGTGTCAACATCTTGGTAAAGGAAGGCAGTGCTAAAGAGCAACTCCACAAACCACTGTCCTGAACAATAAGTCAAAACTCCCATAAAGACATAATCAGCATTAAACAAACACTGGTTCAGTGATCAGAGGAATATCATCAAAGCACTCCGGAAATGTCCATAGGTACTCTTATCGCCACCTCATCAAATCCAGCAGCCCAACAAGCCAGTTCGATGTTGATTAATCAATCATTTCCATACTTGGTAGATTGTTCTTTTCAGGCTGTACCATTATTGACACCCATCTCTCTCAATCTGGTCAACGACTTGGACTCAAAACCCTGAAACTGTTATCTTCAGAAGACTTTCTAAACAATCTCAGCAGAACAGCCCAGGCCATTATATTTTGCCTATGTACCAGACACTGCAGACACTTACACAGACTAGGAATAAGTTAAACAGCTTTCTGTCAAGTCTCGACAGGTTGAACCTGCACCATGTGGCCACACCCAGTCTACTTGAAAACTCTGTCTCCCTTTTTATGTCTTTTAAACTCTGATTAACCCTTTCACTGCTACATACTTTCCGAAGGCTGAGCTAAAAATAGCTACTCTTTGTTTCTAGGTCATGAACGTGAATGTACGCCTATAGCAGTGACAGTAGCAATGTATAACATGTTAACAAGTCTTTAGCCCACAGAGGAGAGATAATAACAGATGTGTTAATGCGTCTTTAGAAGTGAATGGGAAAACGTATATATACATCCTTAGCAGCTAAAGGGTTACAGCATAGGCCCCTCAACCAACTCATGCCAAGTCTTTCTATCTTTAGCTATCTCCTTCAAGCTCTTCTGTATATCATTAATCTCTGTCTCCAAATCTCTTCTAGTGGACTAAGCACATGATCAGACATTGCTGAAGAAGAACACTCTAAAAGAAGTAGACGTTACATTAACCAACAAAGGAATAGAATTGTTGGTCGCTGTGTGCTAACGAATATACTGAAGACGAGATCAGAGTACTTATAGACTTAATCCAAGTTCACTAAGGATGATCTGATGACTAACTAATTTTATGGCAGGAGAGAAGCAATTAAATTGCAAAATCAGGGATGTGAACCATGGACCGTAACACAAACATTAAAGAACAAAATTGAAGCTTTTGAAACAAGGTGTTACAGAAAGTTCTTAGAACATCCTGGACAGAGAAAAAACAAAGACATCCTACAAGACCTGCATATTGAGGAGCATTGGCTCATAAATAGCATCATGTCCCGGAAGATGAAATATTTTGGTAGCGTTAAATGTCACAGTGGTTTGGAGAGAATGGTAATGGAAGGCATGATCCTGGAGTACAGGGCAGGGGATCACCTAAACAAAGGTGGCAGCAGGACATCAAAGAGAACATGATTCTGGATGAGAAGGGAGAACTTGCTAATGACAGTTTTTCAGGCGGACTGTGATGAAAGCGATGTGCTGCAGCTGACATTCTACTTAACAATCATTCAGACTCTGTTACTAGAACTCCCATCCTTCCCAGCTGACCCCCAGTCTTCTTCTTCGAATGTTCCATATTGACCACTTGTCAACCACTTTGTGTGATTTGTATGTGATCTGAGCCCAAGAGCGATTGTACGTTGTGCCAGTTATGCGCCTACAAGTAGGCCAGTACATCCAATTTCTGCGCTGCTTTTATTTACTAGGGTAGCATCCATAGGGCCTACATCAGTCGCCTCTTACGACATGCATTGTAGGTTGCAGTGGTACTATTCTTTGCTTCCTTGCGGGCCCCGGCACCACACTGACCCCCAATAAGATTCAGCAGACGTTATACTTACATGTACTTCTGGTAAAGTTTGTTCTTAAGTTTTACCAAGGCATTCTCCAAGTTTAGATATTCAACAGCTTCATTCTTTGGTCCTTCCAAGCTCTCCATCTCCTTCTCTACAGCCTTGACTCTATTCAGCTTTAGAATACAGGAAAGTAGTCTGTTAGATTGAGAACTATCATATCAAAGGGAGAACTCTTCTCATATTTAAAAAAAATAAGTTTAATCTTTCTCTCTCACATCAAAAGAAATAATTTTAGAAATGTCCTCATATCACATGATGCTAAATCTGACCAACTATAAGAGAGATCAACAGAATTAGCTAGATAATAAAGGAGGACTTTTTTGTGACACATATTCAAAAGCACATATAAACATACACAACTAAACAATGTTTACCTTCTCAGAACGTAGATCATTGAGAGAATCCACACGCTTACTCAGAAGCTCAATGGGCTGTGTGAATCTATTGGAACCAATGATGTCTTCCAGAAACTCCAGCATACCCTCTTCGTGTTCTGTGAGAGCTTTTGGCTTCATCATGGCTATTTGTTCCACTTCACCCTGAATATAGATAATTATACTTTTTAATAAATCTCTTTGAATAGATTTCATAATAGCCAAAAGGTTAAGAGAGGTTTAGAGTTCGGAGCACACATGGTTATTCATCGAAGTGCAATGATGATGGTCTATCAATCAAGAGGTTAAGAAAAAGGTTTGTGATAGTTGCAAGGTCCTTATCAAACTTATGTATAGACACTGTTCACAAAGCGGTAAATCTGAACTATCCCATATAGCCCTAGATATTGACAGACTTATTACATCACATGACATCAAAATAACCATGCAGTGGATCCCTGGACATTCGAACACACCTGGAAATGACAAAGCAGATAGGCTAGCCAAGAAAAGGTCAACACAGGAACAACCAATCACAGCAACAACTCTCCATACAGCAAAGCAAATCCTAATGACAACAAATAAAGAAATTTGGCTGAACTGATGGGCCATGGGAAACACAGGAAGAGAGGTGTACAGCCATATGGCCAGCCAAAACCTTAATGACAACATCAACCACCTTACAAGAAGAGATCAGAGTACCATTTTTAGACTCCGAGCCCAACACATAACACTTAATAATCACTTGAACAGAATTCATCCACAACACACTCCAGAGTGCCAACTGTGCGCATGTCATCATGAAACCGTTCACCACCACCTTTTCAAGTGTCAAGCACTAGATGACTTCAGAAAGACCCTCCTTCCTCCAAGGTCAGATAAATGGAACACATTATATGGAACAAAAGAACAACTTATAAACACATGCAGATACCACTACATAGCATTGGGCCGAAGGGCAAAGCTCAAGTGCCGCTAGATCATTGAAGAAGAAGTTCACAAAGCGGTAATGACTATTAGGCAAGAGCACTAGAGGGCAACACAATCTTTCTCCCAACATTTTCCTATCATTGCCAAACTTGGACGCTGACATGAAATAATAGAAAAAAAACTAGTCATGATAGAGATGAAGTGTCTACGTAGAACGCTGGGAGTCTCAAGAAGAGACATGTTTAGAAATGAAGATGTCAGAAAAAAGTGGAGACAACGTCAGTAATGAACTTCATCAAGAAACAACAAATTAAATGGTTCAACCAAATAAGCAGATTACCAACAGACAGTGCGTCTCAAAGAGCAAAGCTACTCTGATACAGCGGATACAAAGCAAAAGGCCGCCCATGCAAACGGTGAACTTCAGAAATAACAGAGAATGTGAAAAACAGTATTTATGAAGCGTGCGTAAAAGTCTGTTCTATAAATCTCTTCTTATCCTGACGCTGTGAGGCCAAAACAGGATTAGAGAAAAGAAAGAAGATGAAAAAATCTCTTGGTTGTTATATTAATTGTTTTCTTGTGGGGCAAGTAAAATAAAAACACTGAGATACTTAGTCACAACACAACACGGACGAGTACAGTACAACATACCAGGCAATGACGGACTGGACTAATAGATTAGCTTCTTTGTTCTTCTTCTTCTTCGATCGTTCTAAGCCTGTTTTAATCATTCTCATTGTGATATATAAACAGCCACACATCAGAACGTGATGTACGTGCACCAGCCTTCAGCACCTATTGGAGCCCAGTTGCTTATCCTTCGGTGGGGTGTTGGTTTTCAGCCAGCTTTTGATTTACTAGGGTGAGCTTTCCTTAGGGTTCGATCAGCTTTGCCGTATTTTTGGGCTTTGTGATCTACGCTGGGACAGTGAGTTACGCTGTTTATGCCCGTTCTGACTGAGAAATATTTCGGGCTTGTAAGCTTATCCTCGGACGGCGTCTTACTCGTATAAGACACCGTGTAAAGTATCGGCCTTCGCCAATGTTCAGACCCGAACTTCCTGCTTGATCCGTACATTGTCAGCCTTGCTTTACCGTACATTTTGAGTTTGATCCGGGAAGGAACATTCTCAGCCTTTTCTAGACGCGTATCGGTACGTGGCAATTTGCAATTAACCTCGAAAGCACTGGCATGGGGCCGAGTACAAACAATGTAGAGGGTTGTTTCAGTCGGCACTATCAGCGTAACTGAGGATTTTGCGCTCGCCGCCATCACCCGCCCCAGTTATTCCGGGATGTTAGTTACGACTGCAATCGAACCTTGTCCGGTTGCCCCAAGGCTGGCAGTTCCGTTAGGCATCACCAACCTCAGTTCTTCCGGGATGTTAATTTTAATCGCACAGTACCTTGCACGGTTTTCCCAGGGCGGGTAGTTTCGTAATGCACTAAACGCAACTTGTTCTTTTGCGCTCGGCAAACCTTGCCCAGTACATGTATCTGCACCGGGCTACCAATGCGGGGTCAGCTGCAATCTTCTCTCGCACCAACACGAGGGTAGACTTTTATTCGTTACGGTCCTGTCTTATTTATTCTTGCCGACGGGCTGGCAATGTTTGCCCCTCCTCAGGGCTTCGAGCTTCTCCCTACGTGGGCATACGTTTGGTCACTGGATGCACCTCTCATCCATGTCTGAGACGCTTCGTTGCTGTTTCTTTGCGTTCAGGGACTTGGGCAATATCTTGTTGGACATCGGTCAGGAGATTTGTGCATTTTGTTTGTATGTATCTTTATCGTGTTTCCGTACTTGCACTGCTACCCCTACCAGTAGTTTTCTCTCCCCGATCCCTGCCCTCTTAGCCAGACCGGAACCACAGTCTGTTTCCAGGGTCACCGCGTGGAGGTTGGGGGCAGGGTCTTGGTTAGCGCGCCTCTCGCTAACCCTGGCTCATGTTACCACCATGACCTCATGAGCCTTTGACCCCAGCTTCTTTGTTCATTAGACATCAACCACTTGTTAAACTACTCTTTGTGGTCTGTACATGATTTGTATCTTAGAGTGTGAATTTGTTGTACCCATTAAGTATAGAGGATTAAATTATTGGTTACTGAACTAACTTCACAGTACTCTGGCAGACCCATATGTGCTTAGTCTCCTCTAACATATGTCAAAGGGTATGCATACTGATGGTTCCTGTGGCTCACTGGTAAAACACACTCCACTCTTTGTCCCTCAAGCATCCAGCTCTAGTTGTACAACGTGTAATTCCAAACTCACATTTATTAGGCATCAAAAAATTAGTCGGCTACCCATTTTTGCCTTTTCGAACTTCTTAGAAAAACTAGCCAGCCTCAACTCTGTTGGATGTAGAGCCAGGCGCAGAATACATCTCATAGACAAAGAGATTAGCAAACGTGGGGAAGGGTGTTAGGGCCCTGTCCAGATCATGACTATCCACTACCAGGATAGGGCTGTTTTATTCCATGAGGTGCTACCCGAGCTTCTCACCCAACACGACCCCACCCTAAAAATGCACAAGAGAGAACGACAACCTACCTGTAGAATGAGGAACCGATTATGATCTAAATCAATCCCACTGCCTCTCAGAACCTGAGACACCTCCTTATACATGAGTTTCTTTCCATCCAGGTAGTAGCTTGAACTGTTATCTCTGAAGGCCACTCTTGAAACAACAAACTGTGAGTTAGGGATGACTGTATAGTCCTCATCTCCATCCTGGGGAGAAAAAGCAATATTAGACACAGTATAAGTAGTTTCGCTTCCAGTATGGAATAGGACTGATGGGAAAACAAAGATCACAACATTAAGAGCATGCATATTAACAGTGGCAACATATGGGTGTGAAACATGAACATTTGACAAGGCAGTGGAAAAACATATAGGTGCTCTTGAATATGTGTTACAAAAAAGCCCTCTGTATGTCATGGACAGAGAAAAGAACAATTAGATCAATCCAGAAAGAACTCAAAATCAAAGAAAACTGGCTGCTGCTACACAAAATAATGAAAAAATTGAAGTATTTTGAACATATAAAGAGACACAAAGAGTTGGAGAATACCATTATATAAGGAGGCATCCCGGCAAAAAAAAGAAGATGGAGTCCATGGAGAAGATGGATTCAGGATTAACTGAAGATTTGAGCATGAACGCTGCAGAGGTAGGACTTCTGATCTATGAGAGAGAGAAATCCCGAAGGATGGCAAAGCTCTGCTCAAGCCAAGCTATTTGATGATGAGTTTCTGTTATTAGAAAAGCAGCCCGGGATTATAAAGGGCAGAGTTGCATGAAAGTTTACTTACATGATGAAAACCAATCCACTCCTTGTGGAGCATAGGGCCTCAACAGTTGTTTCTCCATTTTTCTCCGTCACTGACCGTTTTCTTTATGGCTTCTCAGGATAGTCTTACGTCCTTTGGTTCCTCAAGAAGATTCTGTCTGTTTAGGATATCCCCTTTTCCGTTTCTCTTGTGGATTCCACTCGAGCTTGTGTAGTGACACTCAACTGTGTCTTTTGTAGTGTATGCCCGACCCACCACCATTATTTTCTCATGACCTTGGTCATCATGGGTTCCTGCCCTGCTCTTATCCGCAGGTCTGTGTTTGTCACTCTGCCATACCATCTCAGTCTGAGAATCTGCCAAAGACATTTGCTTATACTCATTTGTGTTAAACTTGGTGACTCATCATGTTTCTGAGCCATACAATGACCTCTAAAGTCGGAGAAGGCATGCCTCTATGGTGGGGGACACTGATAATAAGGAAAGCATGCCTTCATGTACAAATCAGTCATACTAGGCACCCTGACTATGTCATAATTCAAAGTGGGTGACCGCAAGAAGATGAAGAAGCCATACAACAAGACGGAATGAAAGTTTACTACTAGACAACAAACTTATGTGTATTCTTCATCTTTCCATTCATTCTTATCAACCAGGTTAACCACTCTTTGTAACCTGTGTGGTTTGTGTAAGGAAACGTGAATGTGTTGCGCCTCAATTATAGGTTTCCATGCATCCAAAAAATGTTGCCACTCTTACAGTCCTTCAGAATTTCTCTCTCTCATAGACCAGATGAGATTCCATCTACCATTTGAGTTCCTTCTGGATAGATCTATTTGTTATCTTCTGTGCCCATAATATGAGAAGGACCCTTCTGTAACACTTATATTCAGAAGCACATATGTTTTTCCACTGCCTTGTTCAATGTCCATACTTTACACCCATATATTGCCACTGGGAATATGCATGCTACTAGTATTCAGATCTTTGTTTATTTACAAGATACACAAGGATAATGCAATGCAATTACTGATGATGATGTTTATAGCAATGGGTCTGTGCATCGTGGTGAGAAGTCAGGCTGGTTTCTTGGCTAGCATGCATTATAGGGTCATTGCAGAGCAAAGTGGAGCATACAGGACAACTACATTCAGTATGAGAGTATTCGCTGCCCTCCGGTGGCTCTCTGGTGCTCCCGTTTACTGAGACCGTTGTTTCTGACTCTCAGTTGATGCTTCAGAAGATTCAGAATGGCAGAATGCGGTATGAGTGGATGTTGTCTATAGAGATTTTCAACCTCCAGACTCATGTGTATCTACTGTCCTGGGCATGCAGGTGTTCACGGCAACGAGAGAGAGGACAGGCTTGTAATAAAAGCATTGATTGTTGGGGAGTGTAGAATGGATAAGGACACCTCTTCTTTCTCAAACGCTCCATATCGACCACTTGTTAACCACTCTGAGTGATTTGAATGTGATCTGAGCCTAAGAGCCATTGTACATGTTATGCGCCTACGAGAAGGCCAGCACATCCGATTTCTGCAATGCTTTTTATTTACTAGGGTAGCTTCCTAGGCCCTACATCAGTCGCCTCTTACGACATGTCTTGTAGGTCGCAGTGGTACTATTCTTTCTCCCATTGCACCGCCCGGTACAACACAGGTGGAATAAGGGCACTAAAACTGACGATTCAGTCAGATCAAGGAGTTTGGAATTACATGTTGTACAAGAAGAACTGAATTATTGAGGAGTAAAGTATAAGGGCAAAGTGAGGAGTGTGTTTAACCAGCAAGCCACAGAGTCCATCAGTACGCATATCCTTAAACAGCTCTTGGAGGAGACTGAGCACCTATAGGCCGTTGCTGAATTGCTGTGACATCAGTTCGGTAACCAATAATCAATAACTAATATTTTAATTTATAAAAAATAATTCCTAATAAATAATGACAACAAGAAAAAAAAAACTGACCCCTGTGTCGATGATCTTCTGAAAGTGAACAGCCACCGAGCAGCTGTCCAGGTTCTGATGTTTCTCACTGTTGTGAATCAGAATACTAATCTTTTTGGATCTAATCTTGTTGGCACGGTAACCAAACACAAACAACATAGAGTCAATCACATTTGACTTGCCACTTCCATTAGGACCAATGATAGCTGTGAAGTTCTGTTGTAGAAAAATAGGGTTGTTTAGTTTTCAATGGGCATAAAACAGATTAGATGGTAAATAGTTTAAAGAAGTGATTTTTTAATGTTTATATTCTCTGTATCTTGTTTCTGTGGCATGGAGGTTAGGTGCTCACCTCTCGCTCTAAAGGTACTTGGTTTGCTACCTCGTGGAGTGCATATCTGTTCTAGAGATCCCTGATCTTAGTGTAGGTGAGATGAGTTCCCAGTCATATCGGAGACGGAAGGTAAAACCTATGCCCCCTGTTCAAGTTGAGCATATAAAAGAACCCTTGGCAGTTCAAAATCGAGAAGAGCAGGTTGAAAAGCCAGGGAAAAATTCATTAGAAAAATTACAAATAAAATTCCCCCAAAATATTTTTACCATCTTCAAAATGACATTGGCTACCATAATCTATGCTATGGAGCTTGTGCACTGCCATTGAGATCTTCCTGTGTAAGAAAGAGATAGGAGTACTCATGGTTACTCACCAAAGTGCAATGACGATAGTTCTATCAATCAATCTCTCTTGATTTATTGAGTCATTATCATTAAATTTCTGTGAATAACCATGTGTGCTCCTATCTCTTTATTACACAGGAAGATTTCAGCGGCAGTGCACAAGCTCTGTAGCACAAGCAATGGACAACAATGTAATTTTGAAGCTGGAGGACATTTTTGTCTGAATTTTATTTTAATCTTTTTAACGAATTTTGTCCAGGCAGCTACTTTGCAGCTTAATCTTATTGATTTTATGAAAGTTTCTGAACACCCACATAAGATTCTTACTTACTCAATTAAATGGAACAAAAAAACCAACACAAAATTCTTACCCGGTGAAACGGACCAAAAAACCCACACAAAATTCTTACTTACCCGGTGAAACGGACCAAGTTTCTGAACACCCACATAAGATTTGAAATTTTCATTCACAATTTGTGTGATCATAAGTCTTGGTCCATTTGAAGCACAAGCAGCTACAGTTTGTATGGCATCTGGAACATCAACTGGGCCATAGTCTGACGAGAGAAACAATATTTCGGTTATGACATTCAGTTGCCATTTATATAGCCTAGCAAGAAAGATATTTTCAAATTTGAAGCTATGACACTTAATTAAGTGACATTTCTAGTAGTCAATAGACAATCATTAAATATCTTATTGGTTACTGAACTGATGTCACAGCACTCCAGGCAAGCCCAAAGGTGTTCAGTCTTCCTCAACAGATGTTGAAGAATTTATATACTGCTGGTTCCTGTGGCATGCTGGTTAAACACACTCCTCTCTCTTTCCCTCAAGCATTCAGCTCTACTTGTACAACGTTTAATTCCAAACTCCTTAAATTGCTGGACTGAATTTTAAGTGTCCTCATTCAACAGTAGGTTGCCAACCAAGAGATCGAAGAATATCTCCATTATCCATCCTAAACACCTCAACAATCGATTCAAGCATGTCTGTTCTCTTGTTGTCATGATCATCTGCATGTCCAGGACAGTAGATGCACGTGAGTCTCTGGAGATTGGAAACCTCTATTGACGACACCCACTCATACCGCAACCTGCCATTCTTGATCTTCTGAAGCATCGACTGAGAGTCACAAACTACAACTGCCCCAGTAAACAGAATCCCAGAGAGCTAATGTACAATAGCAGTAACTGCCCCAACCTCATACTGGAAGTAGTTGTCCCGTATGCTCCATTTCGCCCTGCAACAATTTATCAACATGGAATGTATGAAAAGTGCACAAACCAGATGAACTAATAAACAAAATATAGCACAAATATGGTCATGGGAGTAACTAGACAAGCTAGACATACCTGCAATATTGAATACTAAAGGCGTACTAGGTGCAGCTGCTCTGCCAGTGTCTTGTTCCGGAGTTTCATCCACTTCCATTGCGTTTACCAAGATGCAAATTATCTACCAAAACAAAAATTTGGAATTGAAAATACAAAAAGTTGAAATTTGTCGATAATATTTGAAGCATTTATTTTTCTCTTCTTCCGCTTCAATCTCTCTCTTTGCCTTTTTAACTAATGAGGGCATAGGCCCTCAACCAACTCACGCCAAGACTTCCTATCTCCTGCAGCTCCCTCCAGCTCTTCTTTATATTGTTGATCTCTGCCTCCAAATCTTGTCTTCATGTATTTCTCGGCCTCCCCTCTTTCCTTTCCCTGTGGGTTCCAGGAAATGACTCTTTTTGTTATATTCTCCTCCGGTTTTCGCAAAGTCTGTTCTATCCAGCGCTAGTGTCTTTTTTTAACCTCTTGGTTCACTGGAATCTGTCTTGTTCTCTCCATAAGTTCCTCATTTGTGACCCTATCATACCATCTTAGTCCCTCTATTCTGCGCAGACACCAGTTGATGAATGTTTGCACTTTATGCGTTATTGTTTTAGTAGTTCTCCATGTTTCTGACCCATACAGCAGAACTGCTTTAACATTAGAGTTAAATATCTGAATTTTTGTTCTAGATTTGATTACTTTAGACTTCCATATTTTTCCCAGTGCAATTAAAGATCCTCTTGCTTTCTGTATTCTTATTTTAACATCTCTATCTGTTCCACCCTCTTTGTCTACATTGCTGCCCAAATATGTGTATGATTCTACCTCTTGAAGTGGGATTTCACAGAGGGAGATCGAATTGTCATTTGCTTGGTTAATTCTCATTATCTTTCCCTTATGAATGTTTAGCCCTAGTTGCTGGGACTATAGATCCAGTGTGTTTAGCTTATCCCGTATCTGATTTCTTGTATGGGACAGAAGGGCTATATCATCAATGAAGTCCAGATCTTCTAGTTGCTCTGTCAGAGTCCATTGGATTCCATTTCTGGTTTTAGTTACTGCTGTCTTCATAATCCAGTCTATTGTCAAAAAGAACAACAAAGATGATAGAAGACATCCCTGTCGCACTCCTGTTTTCCTCTTCAATGATCTTGTTATTTTTCCTTCTCGCATCCATTAACTCTAAATTTCCTCTGCCACTCATTCCTCCTTGAGTTGCATTTGATTTATCAAATGTTTAAAAAAATTTTTTTTAGCATTTCCCACTGTTCATCAATACTTTTATCTTTTCACTATTGCGTTGTAACTACCATGCTGTATCTCACTCCTATTCCTTTGTCTAATCTATGTAATACTTCTTCGAACGCACCACAACGAGCACCTATTAACCACTCTGTGTGGTTTGTATGTGATCTGAGCCTAAGAGTGATTGTACGTTGTGCCAGCTATGTGCCTACAAGTAGGCCAGCACATCCATTTTCTACAATGCTTTTTATTTACTAGGGTAGCTTCCCTAGGTTCTACATCAGTCGCCTTTTACGAGGTGCCTTGTAGGTCACAGTGGTGCTATTCTTTGCTTCCCTTGCGGGTGCCAAAACCATGCGGTCGTACATAATACTAAGTTAATAAGTGGTATTAGAGGCCATTATTATAAGACGAAGGTGAATTGGTCATGTCGTATGCTAGTAGGGGTATTGGCTAGGACAGTGCTATCCGAAGTACAGCGGATGGGAAAAGATGGCCTGAACATCAAAATGAAACATGGAGAACTGTGGAAAGAGGGTTGAAAGATTGTGGCCAAACAACAATTGGTAGAAAGTCAGCAGAACGGAAACAATGAAAATTCCTTGTGGAAGGCTTATGTGTCAAGTGGGACATGAAGAAGATATATTATAGATAGAGTTAGTAGTATAAGTAATTGTAAATTGAGTTTAATTTTATATGTGAAGCCTTCTTATCTTTACTTTCTTCAATTTTATTATAAATTACTGTTACAGTGTAGTGTTACACAATTATTCAACTGGTAAGTAGCCACTCAACTGCTGCAGTCTCAGTCTGTTCCATGTCTTGTTTTAACAGATTGAAAACTATTTCTAAATCTTTTGAGAACTAAATTGTAGTCAATCTAATTATAAGTCAATTTAAATTTGTCAGTATGCACCACTGGGTCTGGGCTTCCTCGTGTCCATAGGGCGTCTGAGATGTTGCTTGAGAGTTGTGCCAGGCGTTTCAGACCCGTTTCTTGCGATCACATCGACGTGTGCTCTCGCCCAATCTATCAGGGTGTCATTTCTAGTCAAATGTATTTCAATTTGTAGGTACTACGGAATAGGTCCAGTGGCAATGCGTAAAATGATGCGCATGCGCAGAGAAAATTTGCTGCAGTAGTTCGGAATACACATGTGTTTTCGAGATCTTTCAATTTTTTGTAATCGTTCCAATATTAACTGGCAAATATTGCTGGTGGTATTAGATTCGTCATTCATTCCTCGACACGCCTGAGTTCGTTTCACATCAAACAAGTGTCAGTTCTCGAAACTATCCCTTTGTTAATGCGTGCTGGTAAGTTCTATTGTACATATCTTTAAATATATCACTTCCTACGTAATATAATTATGATATTTGAATTCAGCATGAAGTTGTACATATGTATGGTAAATTTGGATTACTATCGAGAAGCATTAGTATATGAAAATAAATTTTATTTAAGGTACCTGATATTTCGGAGGAAGTGAATTTCGCGTCCTTCGCGCCATTCGCCATATTGATTGTCATTAGTTATCATTATTGCTTGCCCTATCTACACTAGCTAGCAATTTGAAGTAGTTTTACTTGCTGATACAATAATAATGAACATCTGATAACAAATGTATTGCAATTTTAAATTCTGCTTAATAATATAGTAACATATATTGTTTTTTTTAAATATTAATATCAATTAAATTTCTCTCTACTAGCCTATTAATTATATTTTATATAGTTTATATAGTAAATATTGAATAATCATCAATTATAGTGTTTAAATTTAATAATAGAGAGTTAAGAGAGTAGTCAGTCAAGTTTAATATTATATTATGTATAGAAATGTTAATACAACATAATTATATAATAATTATATATAGAGTAATATTGATTGAAATTCATTTTATTTTCTTGAATTGCAGATATTTCTACGACATCCTCTAAAACTAAATGATATAATCATGACGTCTATGGAAGATCTGAGGGCACACTTTGTACTAGAGTATCCTGTTAAGAAATGTAGCACAGTTGCTAATGGATAGATGTAGGCCCACTCTTGCGGATATGGTCAAGAATGTAAGAACAACAAAGAAACAATAGGCTTATAGAATCAAAATAAAATGCCTACTTACCGTCACATTTGAATGAATCCTACAGCTCACAAAACTAATTAATTTTCACAATATATCCACATTTACACAATAATCCAGGAAAGTTTTATCAGTTGTTAAGCACAAATAATGTTTTAATAAAAGGTTATCTTTATTAATATCATGTTAATATTTGTATTGATTCTGATCATATTCAATCTTTAGTTCTTAGTGTACATGTACTTGCAGGAGGAACCACACAGGACTGATATAAGCACATAACAAACACTCTCCTTCATGTTGTCAGAACATAGTTATTGTAATTGTTATGGTCTGTATAACACAGCAGTCAAACAGGAATTTGTGACTAATATTTATACCGTGCGGGTGGAACTTCTGGATTTCTTTGAGTCAAAGTACAACCGCAGTGATATGATGAGGACAGCTATTGTTACAAAGCTGATTAATTCAATTGTTTTGGATCAGCATCAAGTCCTAGGACTTTTCTCCAAGATCCTGACTGGTTCATTGATGTTTTTATAAGAATCAACTGTGGCGGTATAATCTCTAAAACAATATTTTTATATGTATTTTTGCACAGGTCTCAGATGGTGTTTTTATCCAGTGCTTGTCATTCTTGGAGAAAGTGAAGACAGATCCATCCACCATACGTTCCTGTACCTGTGATGCTTTTTGTGTTGACCTGGATGTCTCTGTGACAAATCTTAAAAGTGTAGATGCATCAATAGTTGAGAAATTTAGCATAGTTGTTGCTCATCTGGCATGCTTTCATCTGTACGCTCGAACATCAACTGAAACATCTGTCTGGAAGTATTTTCTGCTATGTTTTATAGTTAAGGGTAAAATATTAGATACAGTATCTGTTTAATTTCTATACATGTATATTATTACTCTCAAAGAGATGACAAAACAAATACGTCTCGGTGTGACTCACACCAATATATTTGAAATTTTCTGTCATAACATCTTATTATGTAATTGCTATTATGTAATGCGATATTAATTATTACTATTATAATTAGTGTTGTATGCATTAGTTTACTGTCTTTAGCTTAGTAAAAATTGAACATTTTCTCGTCTTTCAATGAATTTATGGTAAATTACATATTAAAATACATTAACATTGTGTTTCTAATTATGCTAATTAGTTACCTGTCTCTAATATGCTAATTAATTTACTAGACATTACTACAAATGTTTGTGTTTGTACATTTCACAGTCTGTGATTGATACTTGCCAATTCGACATAATTTAGTCTACATCGATGTTGTGGTCAGATGTAAAAATCAGATGGTATATATTCACTATTTGCTTATATACTATGTGTGACACCACACACTCACAGATTGCACAACAAAACGATTGAAGCTGAATCAGAAAAGATCTAAGAACTATTAGTTACCATTGTCAGATGCTAGTAAAACTATATTTACTATTCATGTACGAACAAAATGTACTTAATAACATATCATGATCATTACCTGAAGTACTTTAGCAGAAAAATATTGATGATTTCGTTTGTTGTCAAACTTCGCGCGCACCTCAGGGTTGCCAGATTAAACTATTAATACGAAACCAGATCAAACAAATATAAATAAAACCATAACAAGCCAAACAAATTAAGACGTATTAACATCGCAGTAATAGCTCTAGATTCAGATCGTTACTGACAATTTCAAGAAAACAATAAAACCATACAAGATAAATTATCCGAAGTCTAACCTTTTTTAACAATTTTGCATTTATTTAATGGACTATAATCAAAGAAGAAGATACATCATCTGGGACAACCTTACGTTCCATGACAATTAATTGCGAACAGGACAATTACACACATAGCTATGTATATAGAACTAAACATAGATGAAGTGTCTACGCAGAATGCTAGAGGTAACAAGAAGAGACTTGTTGAGAAATGAAGGCATCAGGAAAAAGTGGGTACAACATCAGTACTAAACTTCATCAGGAAACAACAAATTAAATGGTTCGGCCACATATACAGATTACTAAGAAACATCATCATTAGGTGCCGTGCCAGCTTTGCATAGGCGATCATGGATCTCCACAAATATCTGTCTATGGTGTTATCTATTATCTCAGATGTTGACGCTCTTTAGTGCCATTTATTATCTGTTTCAGTTTCAGTATGGAATATCTTCATTGCACTCCGGACACGTCCATAAATGCTCCGATCTTCTTCGCAATATCTCCAACAGCGTCCAGCGACTGACCGTACCAGTTCTATTTTGATTGATGAGCCTACTCGTATACCTGTTGTACCGTTATTTTCTTGCTACACCAATCTTCAAACCCAGTTCTTTCAATCTAGTAGTTGACGTGGATTGGTTTAGATGAAGGTCTTCTCTGCGGCCACGTTCTATGAGGGCGTTCACGATGTCAGCTCTGTCCATTGGCTGGCCCTCTGATATAGCGGCAGAGCCAGCCAGTCTGTCTGCTCTCTCATTGCCAACGACATCCATGTGCCCCGGAACAAAGACAAGTGTAATTCTGCAAATTGTTGACGCCTGCAGTGATTCAGTCCATTGCCTGCGCACCGAACCGGCCTCCACCTTTCGGATCACACTCAATGAGTCACTCAGAATGCACGCATGAGTGTAGTTTTGTGACTCTAGCCAGAGTAGTGCATTGGTCACCGCCAGTACCTCAATTGTCATGCTGCTTGTTGTCATACTAAATGTACCACTGGCTTCCTTGACCATTCTGCCACATGAGCTTGCAGAGAAGGCCCATGCAGATTTTTCGTGACGAACTACCGATCCATCCGTGTAAATCACAACGTCGTCTGCATTGCAGTTTTCATCGATAATGACTTTGACGTCTGCATTCAACGCCACGGGATTTTCTTCTCTGAAACCTTTGTCAAATTTAATGATGGTTGAAAAAGTGTTCCAGTATATTGGAGGCATCGGTATCAATCTTCCCCATTAGTCTTTCGATTTGCGTTTTGCTGACAGTGAGGATGGCCATTGCATATTCAATGGTGGAGAGGACCAGTGTCTGATACAGGATGACAAGCAGTCGTTGTTTGATGTTAACAGCCGCCATGACTCTCATTGCCGCCAAACCTTTGCGTGCCTTGACAATGACATACTCAACATGTTCCCGGAAACACAGGCTGCGGTCAAATGTCACACCCAAATATTTCATCGATTTATCTATGGGCAAAACAATACCGCGAAGTTTCACACTAGGCGTACATGCGTTAACAGTGTGATTATTGAGTGAGAACCTTGTCAGTGCTGCTTTGGTAGGGTTGACTAGTGCACCTGAGACATCACACCAGTCTGTGATGCGGTCAGGTTCCCTCTGTATCTCACCGGCAATTGCATCCCTGTCTTTCCCTTGTCTATACACGAGGATGTCAT
Organism: Arion vulgaris; assembly: GCA_020796225.1. Lineage (NCBI taxonomy): Eukaryota > Metazoa > Mollusca > Gastropoda > Stylommatophora > Arionidae > Arion > Arion vulgaris. The sequence continues at coordinate 28,232,144 of CM036760.1, forward strand.
CAGCAAATGACAGAGTTCTACCTCTGCCATCGAGTTGTTGTTCTGTAATTGACACCGTGTATATATTGAATAAGACAGGGGAGAGAGGAGAGCCCTGTGGCAATCCGGAATGTACAGTCACCGGTTCAGAAAACCAACCACCACATCGCAATACATCCTTCCTTTTGAACAGCGCAGCAGCTATCCATCTTATGTATAGAGGATGCACCTGGAGTTTGATGAGCTGGTGCATAAGATAATCATAGGGCACTCTGTTGTATGCGTCTTCCAAGTCCACCATTGCAGCACATGTTTCAATACCTGCATGGAAACCCTCGAAGACATCATAGGCGAAGACCGCAGCGTTGCACCGTGTTTCTTTCCCAGATCTGTAACCTCCAAGAGGGGTGGGAAGATATGACGACTTTCGAGGTCCCATGCCAGTCAACGTGCCACGATTTTCTCAAGAAGCTTGCCTGTCGTGTTTTGTAATACAATGATTCTGTAGCCGGCTATCTGAGCGTGATCTTTGTTGGGCTTCGGCAATGGTAGTAGGTAGATATGAAGCCACTCCTCCCTGATATCACCGTCCTGGATGCTGACGTTGAATTCGTTTACCAGTTAGTCGATGTCGTCTTCTGATAAATCAGTAATATCCTTATATCGAATGCCATCAGGTCCTGGCGCAGTGCTTCCAGAGGTTTTCAGTGTTGTCCTGATGACCTCCGCAGTTATACACAGCTCTTCATCCAACACAACAGCGCTGCAAAGCTCTTCTATGGCCCCCTGAGTCATGAGTCTTTCTGCCTCGTCATTGTGGTCTGTCTGCTGTATGTAGCGTTGGAGGAGAGCTGTACCCTTATTTTCGTCTGACTTCTGCCAGGCCGAGTCAGTGCTTTGGAAATCCTGGATGCATTTACGTCTTGCAGTACCATTCATGCGCTGGTGGAATCTCCAGAACGTCGACAGAGACTTCTCAGCGCACAGCCCACTGCAGAATTCATCCCATGCGACACTCTTAGCCAGATTTGCACACGCTTTAAAGGACACAGCTTTCTCTTCCATGTCTTTTTCAGACCCTTGGTATGTGCAGGTGGTGTGCTAGTAGCACTTCTGGCCTTCTGCCACAATTTAACCGCAATTTATTATCTACTTCGTTTCAATGTTGTCCATTAAAGAAAATATCTTTACTATTTTTAATTTATGAGATAATTCTCATTTCAAAAATGCGATGGATGATATCATACATCATAGTGTCGTCTGTGGCCTAGGGGATGGTCCTTCCTTCCTTTCGTTCGCTTGAAATGTGCCTATATATTCAATGTTGTCTCTTGTATAACTTCACTGTCTTTTGTAGCTCACACAGAGGTCCGTGTAGTTTTCTGTCGAGTGTTGTTTCGTTAGGCCAGTGAGTTTGCCTCTGTGTATCATATTCGAGGCAGTCTTGAAGTATGTGCTCTGCAGTCTGGTGTGCCTGTCCACATGTCCACATGGCTGAATTGCCAATCTTGAATTTTGTATACATGTGGCTGCGGAGTCGATTGTGTCCTATTCTAAGGCGCAGAATGAGAACTTGTTCCAATCTGCTCATGTTATAATAATCGTCTTGTGTTGGTATTTGTGGCTTTCTCACTGTTTTAATCATCCTTTTCTTTTGGTGGTAGGTAACTGGCACATCCGGTTGCTCTCCTGCAGCACGTTCCATGGCCAATCGGTCTGCTGTTTCATTTCCTGGTATTCCACAGTGAGAGGGTATCCACTGCAAGACGACCCTGCGCTGCTTGAACAGTTTAGACAGTAGGGTCTGTAGACCTGGCAATTTTCTGGACTGGAGTGCTTGGAGTGCTGATTTTGCATCAGTCAAAAATACAACAGGTTGAGGATCGAGTCTGGTATTCAACAGTTTCTCACGCCCAGTGGTTGCCGGGCCCAAATTTGGGATGTAAAGAATAGAACCATTGTTACCTGCCACGCATGTCGTAAGAGGCGACTAGGAGGTTTGGGTGAAATCGGATGGCGTGTCCTAAATTTCTAGAGTCTATGCGTTTAGGGCCTACCAAACCAATGTGCAACGTATACACGTTCTAGGCAAAGATCAAACATATCACAAAGAGTGATTAAAATTGGTCGTAAAGAACGAACGCAAAGAAGAAGAAGAACAGTTTCTCAGTTGCCACCTTGATTGCCTGAATATCTACATCATAGTTGTGACAGAATTTCCCCGTTAGTACTTTAATCGCATCTCTAGCGATGTTTGGGTATTCTATGTGCACTCCTGCTACTCCATTCTTCATTGCATTTTTTGCTGACCCATCCGTGTATACCCGGACCCAGAGATCATGTGGGTATTCTTCATCGAGTAAACTGAGAGTGACTGTCTTGCGTTGTATGCTGTTCTGCTCATCCTTGTCGAGTATTCCTTTAACTTCTGTCTGGATACATACTTCTGGTTCAGTCTCCTCTCTCCAAGGGTTTGCTCTGGCACAGACTTTAGGGGAATGCCAACTTTTGGTAGGTCTGAAGTTTGCCTATTCAGTCTTTTGGCCTGATGAATAAAGCTGCTTCTTTTCAGCCGCCCCATTGCTAGATTTTGGAATCTATTTTCCATTGGGTGGCTTGGGCTACTCAGAAACTTTTCTGCCTGCTTCATCACTTTTGTGTCTCCGCGTTCTCTCAGTGCTTGTATCCCCCCACCCCACTCTTTCCATCTCCACTATTGGTGTTGATTTCATTGCTCCTGTGAATACACGGAGCGCCTGGTTTTGCACCTTATCCAGTTCTCCTAATGTGGTATTTGATGCTGGACACCATGCAGCTGACCCATATTCCAGGTATGGTCGCATGCCCTGCTGATAAATAGTTTAAAGTATTTTTTGACGGGCGCTCCATGTGGTTCCATTTAATTTTCTCAGGATGACTAACTTCCTCCTGGCCTTTGCTGCTGCTTTGTTGATGTGCTGCTTCCACGTCAGTCTATCTTCGAATGTAACTTCGAGATAGGTAGGTTGCTTGTCTTCTCTTAGCAGTTCTCCATTTATTTTAATGGTGCCAGCTTTTGTTTGGGAGAGAGAGAGTAAAGAGTGTAGTGCTGTACTTATTTGTGTTGATGCTGACTAGGGGATAGTGACTCGGTCTATTAACCCCGACGTTCTGAGTTTTAATCACGCTGCGGACAATTTGGCTACAAATTGTTTCGCGTCGATTTTTACAAAAGGACGATGGCACCAACCGTTCAGAAAGCAATGGCAAACTACTGAACGTAGTAATGCCTAGAAAAATCACAGCTGGGGTTGATTCGCAAAGTCCTGTAAAGGATATGCAATTAATTTATAACGTATATCATACATCATGCGCATGTCCCCTCAAAGTTAATGTTGTCAGTAATGTGATCGACAGGCAAATGATGTGAATCAGCAGTTACTTTGAGAGTGTGCAAAACCGTGACCTCCGGCAACATATGTTATCGGATTCCATGGCAAAAGTAAGTGGAAGGAAAAGTGAAATTGAAAACTTGCGAAATGGCGCCGAATTCAGGCACAAGAAAGAAGGACTTACCGTAACAATGAAGGAGATTTAACGCTATCAAAACGATGAAAAGAAAGGTTACCCCTATAAGAGATGATAATTCAAACTACAGTCTATTTTATTCAATTACAGTGTGTGACATATTCATTCAGGCGCGAAAATCACACAATGCTAGTGTTACTGTAAACATAAAAATAATAATAGAAGTGAATTAAACAACTAATGATCCCAAACAGGATATCAACATGATCATCATGTGCCATGTTTAGACGATTATGGAGCTTCATAAACGTCTGCCCTGAGAACTGACTATCATTGTTCTTTGTTTGTTACATAGAGGATTAAAGCACGACCTACTCTATAATGGATAAATATAGTAGGTCGTGATTAAAGTCTCTTCAAGCCGAGGCACGTTCTTTAAACATAAGAACCACCCGCCTGCCCAGCATATTCGTAGCGCCTTGGACGGTGGGTGACAAGCCCTCTGTGAGTGCAGGTTCAATTCCGCGGGCTGGCAGAAAAGTCACAAGTTCTCCAGATTTACGGTGTTCGTGGCACCGAACCGAAGGATCACGATGTCCATGGCACCGAGACGAGGAGCTGAAAGCTCAAGTGCTTCTGGATCGGAAAAAACAACATGAGAACGAGTCATGGGCCGGTCACGTTGAAGGACACACATCAGATCAACACCCAAAGTCCTTCTCAGGGCTGCACCCAGATCAACACCCAAAGTCCTTCTCAGGACTGCACCCAGATCAACACCAAAAGTCCTTCGAATGGCTACACCCAGATCAACACCAAAAGTTATCATATCAACACCAGAGCCAACTATAAACTTATCTAGAGTTGTCTGTGGCTCCACACACACCAGAGGAGTGCGACGACACGCCTCTGAGGAAGTTGTCATTATCGGTTGCGATGGACGGCTATTATTTCTAACGTACCGTCTACACTAAAGTGCGTAGCACGTAGCGGTGATTACTTCTTCTTCTGGGTTCTCACTAGATTAGAATTTCGGATTATCTAATAAAGGCTGCCGTCTGCATCAGATTGTCAGCCTCGCTATCTTACTGCGTGACTAAGTCTCCGAGGTAGAGCTGTGACCCCAAAATCTGTTATCCCACTCCTCATTTTGAGAGATCGTTGCACCATGTTATACTTATTCGCCTTACTACCTGGTGCATCTGTTTTTGCAAACATTTGTTTCGGGCAGAGCCAAGTTTCCGCCCGTGTGCTGCCGGGGCCCGCAAGGGGAGCAAAGAGTAGCAGCACTGCGACCTACAAGGCATGTCGTAAGAGGCGACTAAGGTGGGGTTTGGCGTAGGGCTGGCTACCCTATCCAGTAGAAAATTTTAGCCACAAAATCCAACCAACCATGAACAAGTCACATAAAAATAAAATAAAAACTGTGCCAACCAAGAGGAAAGGAAGCTCTTCTAGAAGAGGTATGAAGCGATGCAGAGAAAGCCGCAAGGAGTCTACACTGCAGATTATCTTCCTTTCACCTAGGAAAAGCTCCAGAATTGGCACCTGGAATGTTAGAAGTATGTATCAAATGGGAAAGACAGCACAGGTTGTAAATGAGATGAAATTTCACGGGATTGGCATCTTGGGATTATGTGAAACTAGGTGGAATGGTGCAGGCAAACAACGTCTAAACACAGGAGAAACAATGCTGTTCTCAGGCCATATGGAAGAAAATGCCCCCATAGTGAAGGAGTGGCTTTAATGCTATCTAAAGAAGGGAGACTGCACTAATAAAATGGGAAGCAGTGAGTCCTAGGATAATCACAGCAACATTCAGAACCACCAAAAGAAAGTATTCTTGAATGTGACCCAGTGTTATGCACCTACCAATGATAAAGAGGAAAAAGTAAAGGAGGAATTTTACATAAAACTTCAAAATACTATAGGTAATCAGAGAAATGGGAACATCAAAATTCTGATGGGTGACCTCAATGCCAAAATAGGTTCGGACAACATAGGCTACGAGGAGATCATGGGGAAACACGGACTAGGAATAATGAACGAAAATGGAGAACTATTCACTAATTTCTGTGCAGCGAATCAATACGTCATAGGTGGAAGTGTCTTTCCACATAAAAGAATACATAAAGCAACCTGGGTATCACCAGATCACAGAACAGAAAATCAAATTGACCACATATGCATAAACAAGAAATTCAGGTCATCTCTACAAGATGTAAGGGTCCTAAGGGGGCAGATGTAGATTCGGATCACCATTTGCTGATAAGTAAAATTAAACTGAAGCTTAAGCGATACATAACATCCCATGAACATAGACACCAATATAATGTAGGATACCTCAGAAGTCAAGAAACAAAGGAACAGTTCACGGTCACAGTCTCTAATAAGTATGAGGTTTTGCGGCAATTACAAGATGAGGAGAGTGCGGAAGAATGCTGGCAGCAAGCCAAAAATATTTGGAATGAAACATGCACAGAGGTATTAGGAAAGAAGGAGCGGAATCATAAGGCATGGATAACTCCAGAAACTCTCAAGGAAATAGAAGAAAGGAAAAGAGGAAAGCAGATTTAAATAATAGCAAAACTAGAACTGCCAAAGCCATAGCCCAGGAAAAGTACACAGAAGCTAGCAAGAAAGTGAAGAAACAAATAAAGTTAGATAAAAGACAATACGTAGAAGATCTAGCAAGAGAAGCAGAGGTAGCTGCAGGAAAAGGAAACCTTAGGGATCTTTACAATATCACTAGAAAGCTAGCAGGAAAATACAGACCATCAAATGGGTTGATCAAAAATAGTAGTGGGAAAACTATCACTAATGTTAGAGACCAAATGGAAAGATGGATGGAATACTTCAAGGAACTCCTGAACAGACCAGCACCTACAAACCCCAAGATATCCAACCGGCAGAAATTGACTTGGACATCAACTGTGAGAAACCATCCAAGGAGGAGATTAGTAAAGCCATTAAACTTTTAAAAGATGGAAAAGCGGCCGGTCCAGATGGTATTCCAGCAGAGGCGGTTAAAGCCAACATAAACACATCCACAGAAATACTGTATAAATTATTTAGCAGAATCTGGGAGACCGAAGAAATACCAGCAAACTGGAGAGAAGGATACCTGGTGAAGCTACCAAAGAAAGGGACCTTCAGAAGTGTGAAAACTATAGGGAATAATGCTGTTGTCAGTACCTGGGAAAATACTAAGCAGAGTCATTCTGGAGAGACTGAGAGATGCCATCGATATAAAGCTAAGAGATGAACAGGCAGGCTTCCGACCAAATAGATCCTGTGCTGACCAGATAGCCACATTACGTATAATAATAGAGCAAAGTATTGAATGGAAATCCCCACTTTATATCGGATTTGTTGATTATGAGAAGGCTTTTGACAGTATTGATAGGGAAACCCTTTGGAAATTAATGAGGCATTATGGAATCCCACAGAAAATTATTAACCTAATAAAAGCAACATATACAGATATGAAATGTAGAGTTCTTCATGAAGGTAAACTAACAGATACTTTCGGAATAGAAACAGGAGTGCGTCAGGGATGTCTTCTATCACCTTTGTTGTTCTTACTGACAATAGACTGGATTATGAAGACCACAGTAACTAACACCAGAAATGGAATCCAATGGACTCTGACAGAGCAACTAGATGATCTGGACTTCGCTGATGATATAGCCCTTCTGTCACATACACGAAATCAGATGCAGGATAAGCTTAACACATTGAATCAAAGGTCCCAGCAACTAGGGCTGAACATTCATAAGGGAAAGACAAAGATATTGAGAATTAACCAAGCAAACGACAACTCGATCTCCCTGGGGAAATCCCACTTCAAGAGGTAGAATCATACACATATTTGGGCAGCAACGTAGACAAAGAGGGTGAACAGATAGAGATGTTAAAATAAGAATACAGAAGGCAAGAGGAACTTTCATTGCACTGGGAAACATTTGGAAGTCCAAAGAAATCAAATCTAGAACAAAAATTCGGATATTTAACTCTAATGTTAAAGCAGTTCTACTGTATGGGTCAGAAACATGGAGAACAACTAAAACAATAGCGCATAAATTGCAAACATTCATCAACTGGTGTCTGCGCAGAATAGAGGGAATAAGATGGTATGATAGGGTCACAAATGAGGAACTTATGGAGAGAACAAGACAGATTCCAGTGAACGAACAGGTTAAAAAAGACGCTGGCGCTGGATAGGACACACTTTGCGAAAACCGGAGGAAAATATAACAAGAAGGGTCCTTGCCTGGAACCCGCAGGGACAGCGAAAGAAGGAGAGGCCGAGAAATACATGGAGAAGAGATTTGGAGGCGGAGATCAACAATATAAAGAAGAGCTGGAGGGAGCTGCAGGAGATAGCTAGAGATAGGAAGACTTGGCATGAGTTGGTTGAGGGCCTATGCCCCAACCCGGGGTAAAAGGCAAAGAGAGAGAGAGAGAGAGAGCCAAGTTTCGGGTTAGCATTCCCTAGCCTTTGATTGTCACAAAACCACGACCAACTCTATAAATATAGTAGGTCGTGACCCAACTGTCCTGCAGGTCAGCATGTTGGTGTTTTCAAAACAGAGCTGCGGAGACGCGTATGACGGCGCGTACAGGGCCCTGTCACTATACACAACATTTGGCCGCCATCTTGAAAACTTAAAAGTCCAAAACGATTATTTGAAGCCTCTTCTTTATAAAACACAAAGTCGGCTTTACGGTCTTGGGTAGTCTTGCATTGTCTATGTGCCGTGAACATTATACATTATTTTTGGTGGGGTCCGGCCCCACTGTCCCTTAATGACGAGCCACCATTGATTGCATCTATGTTGGATTTGGTTAGTTAGTCTTCCATTTGCTGAAAAAATACTCCCTATGTATATTATGTGATCGATGTCAAGACATTTTGGGACATTTCAAAGCGTTCTTTGTCCTCCGCTATAGCAACCATCCCAAAATCCACTTACTCACTGTACCCATGAGAAGATGATTAGTATATCTTTTCTTCTACTACGAAGACGATACTGTCTGGCATGTCTATATTTAAATCCTAATTCTCACACTCGTTCCAGTGTCTGAGACTCGCCCATATCCCATAAATGCGAGCGTACAACATTTGTGATGTAGGCTCTGTCCATACTTCTGCCCGCTTGAGTCAGGGCATTGTTTGCAAGAAAGTCAGCACGTTTGTCACCCTGCACTCCAGTGTACCGTCCAGGTGTGTACAGCCGTAACCACAGATAATACATAGCCGGCGAGCTCAGATAAACATTCTAGGAAATCAAGACACCAACCGTCGTGTGATCTCGCATTTCAATATTGTTAGATATAGGCAAATTCATTTTAAAAACAATACATGCTAAATCAAGATTATTTTATGTTACAAATTAAAGTTTAACACTTGGAAATATCAGTATTATTAACAATTTTTAATCAATAAATAACCATGGACTCGTAGAATTGTGTAAAATTGCAGAAAACATTACAATGTTCTATCACACTTATAAAAATCAGCCCCCATTACACAGGAATTTTGGTTTTCCCGTCTTAGCTAGTCGGCTTATGTTGCCGGAGGCCACGGCACAGCCAAGTCAGTGTCTTAAGATGTGACCTCCGAATGCTGTCCACCCATTCCGCGCGCAGACTTCCAGATTCAATCCTTTGAAGCATATTAGTCGAGTCTGATATGATAATCGTATGTAAAGTTATTGACTTGCTTTAAATGATATTAATGTCGATAAATGTATTGGTAGTGTTGTCCTCTCTAGCGAATGTCATTACTTCGGTTTTGTCAATGTTTATTTCCATGTTGTAGTCATTGTATAGTAGCTGGAGTCTGTTAATGTGTTGCTGTAGCTGTTCCTCTGTTGTTGATATGATTACATGACCGCTGGCAAAAAGTGGTTCGTTTAAGAGTTCTCCAAGACTGTTTCCTTCATTTGTGTTAGCTTTTTTACAGATTTGATCGATATATGTGACAAAAACAGCAGTGATACTACGCATGATTGATTGATAATTGTCTTACTCCAGATCTAACGTGAAACTTTTCTGATTGACCTGTGTTTGTTCTAACCATACACTGGCTATTTATATAGAGGCTCTTGCAAAGATGTTAACTGGTCATTAACTCGATAGTTTGACAATATTTTCAACAACTTGTTCCTATCTACACGGTCGAATGCGTTTTCCTGATCCACGAACCGCAACGTGTTTATTTTGAATTTATCTTCGTGAATTATAACAGACGGAAGTTTATAAAAAAAAGACATCTTATCCCACATATAGGCTATATTTCCAGCAAGTATACAGTTGCGCATCTTGACTTCTTGGTACATAGTCCTCACATTGTTCCTATTTTTAAACATGAATAATTTGTAACATCAAGAGGAAAGGGCAGACCAAGAAAAAGATGGGTTGATGGAGTTACAGACATCTTAAAACTCCACAATACCACACCATATCAAGCGACCGAGAGTACATTATCTCGGAAACCGATCATCAGTTAAACCTGCTACGCCTAGCGGTAAAAAGCAGAGAAGGACAAAAGAAAGAAAAGAAAAAATAATTTGTAAAGTGATTATAATTAATGAAAACATAAACTAAAAACACTAAATAATAAAAGCAAGTTCACGAAGCCGAGTTAACGCTAGTTACCGGATATAGCCGAAGATAGGCAGAAGATTGTCATGAAAGCAGTCAATGCAAATTTGATTGTTTACTTTGTGGTGAAATTGGTGACAACAGGAAACATTCTCAAGTCGCAAAGTGTCAAGAACGCAGGAAGGTGTGGATAAACGATTCGATCGATGCAATAATATCTAGACGTTTAACTCAGGTTAGTTGTTAAATTTTACCATAAAGTTTTTATTATATACAGTCTGGCATTCAGTCACCAGTGTAGTAGTCTAAGTCATGTCGTCTGCTTCTCATCTGTGCTCAATATTATAAACAAAACGATGTGAATATTGAATGGCATCTAACCACTGTCCCAGATGACATACAGTTGTCTGACAACTGAGTTGATACAGCTTTTTAGATCGATGGCAGCGGCTCAGTGTACAGCAAATTGTGCGTATAGTCGTGCAAGAACGATTTTACAGCTTGCATAGCATATGATATATATATTCACGTGTCCTTACTCGTACGTATAATAACCGTATAACTATAATATGATATTTTAAAGTTCAGTGTTTCGCAACCGCAATGCCGCACTCTATGACTTAGTATGAGTGTGTTGTTTTGGATGTTGCGATGCGGAGTACTGATATATATATACACTCTGAGACTTTCTGAAACTTTCAGGTCTATTGTGAATATAATACTGGAAACGTGTCGGTATAGAGCTAATACGCATAAACAATCTATATATATATTGATTATGATTAGCTCTGCTGTGTCACATTTTGACTTTTGTTCTCATGCATTCAAAATGACTAATTGAGTGATTCAGTAGCGCACAGATGTTGTCAGGGACAATTTGAGTTTAACGATAGAAGTTAAACATAAAATTGTATATAATAAGTAAGTACATTTGTTTGTTTATGTCACGCAATATGGATATTATAGTCATACTTTTGTTTTAACTCCCAAAAATGTTGAGTTTGCACACTTACTCCTATCAAATATTGGGCTAGCTTTTCCAGAGATTTTTTTTATCCAGAAGACTCCATTTCTCTCTGCAAGGTTTGTAATTCCATGAGATGAGAAAAATCTTGCTCAGAAGTCTGTTTCAGTTTGGAATATCTTCATTGCATTCTAGCCATGTCCATAGGTGCTCCAATCTCCTTTGCAATATCTCCAACAGTGTCCAGCAACTAACAGTACCAGTTAAATTTTGATTGATGAACCTTCTCATATACCTGTTGTGCTATTCTTTTCTGGCCACTTTAATCCAAACTCTTCAATCTAGCAGTAAACATGGATTGGTTGAAATAAAAATCCTCCGTGTGGCAACACTCTATGAGGGCGTTCAGAATGTTGGTTCTATCCATATGCTGGCCCCTGATATGGCTGCAGAGCCAGCCTGTCTGCTCATTGCCATCAAACACCCTGTGCCAGGAACAAAGATGAATGTGGTTCTGAGAATTGTTGGCGCTTGTATTGATTCAATTCACTGCCTGTACACCGAACCAACCTCCACCTTTTGGATCATACTCAATGAATCACTCAGAATGCACACATGAATGTAGTTTTATGACTCCAGCCACAGTAGTGCATTAGTCACCGCCAGTACCTCTATTTTTATGTTGCTTGTTGTCATACTAAATGCAACTTGCAGGTTGGCTGGGGACAGCCAAAGGCTAACGGAGAGCGAACCCAGTAAACGCTGGTTGAAATAGGACACGTCGCCGAAGGACAAGCACCAGAGCTCCAAATGGTACGGAAGATGTGACGGAAAACAATGTTCTTGGCAAAGGCTGTTTATATATCACAATTAGAATGATCAAAATGGCAGAAAAAGGATGATCAAGAGATACTAAATGTGCCACCTGCTTCCTTGATCATTCTGCCGTATTAGCTTGCAGAGAAGGCCCATGGGGACCTTCTGATCCGTCCATGTAAATCACAACATCACCTTCATTGCATTTTCATTAATGATGGCCTTGACATCTGCATCCAAAGCCACATGATTCTTCTCTCTGCAACCTTTGTTGAATTTAATGATTAGTCGAAAAGGTGTTCCCGTATATTGAAGGCACATTTTCCATTCTTCCCATGGTCGATATTTGGAATATTTATGAAAGAGGCTATGAGAGACTGCAGAATCCTAAGCACTGAGTTACTATCTCTGGGACAGTGTTCTAGATTAGCCATCATCATCACAGCCATTTAGCACAAATGCCATTCACATCAATGGGCAGATCTGCTTTTAAAAAAAAACTATCCCATAACTTTATTACTGGTTAGGGGGGTAGCTAGAGGGTTTTCTGTAGACTGGAGATTGAAAAGGTCTCTGTACCACAGCTGTCACCACGCAGTGTACAGATGTTGATTTTATTTTGTACATTCTTCTTTCTTTCTTATTTTGTCCTTCTCTGCTTTTTGCCGTTAGGTGTTACATGTTTGACTGATGATCGGGTTTCTAAGATAGTACACACTCAATTGCTTGATATGATGTGATATTGTAAAATTTTAAGATGTCTGTAATTCCATCAGTCCATAGTTTTCTTGGTCTTCCTCTTCATGATTCCATTTTCAGATTGTACTCTCTTTCAACTGGTGTAGTCAGGTTCATTCTCATCCATACATACTAAACAAATTCATACCTTACTTGGGATTTGAACCTCTGTCCTCACAACTGAGAAATTGGTGTTCTTATCCACTTCACCTACTTAATAATCACATTTAAATTCTGATACACCAAATGTCACAATAGATGAACATACACTCACTCAAAAATCTATGAGCTATGTGGGTGTAAAGTTTGATCTCAGTCTATGTTTTAAGGACCATATCAACCAAGTTATTGTCAAGACTCGCAACGCACTATCCGTACTGAGAATCATGGTGGCTGCAAACACTGAGCAACGCCTTCTTGTGCTCCTGTACCAAGGTATTGTTCTGTCATATATAGAATATCCATGGGCTATCCTAACAATTAGTCCTACGCAAATGATGAGATTGGAAAGAATTCTGAATGAGGCTATGCGCATAATTCTGTGATGCACCAAAGATACACTAGGAGTGTCATTGAGATTCCTTCTTGACCTCCCCACTATTGCTAACACAATTGAAACTCGGAGGGTTTGATCATATCTAAAAATCAACGCAAACAAGGAACATCCTCTCCATGAAGAACTCATTAAGAAGAAAGGATGTAGACTCGAGAGAGGTAGATCATGGCTGTATCAGGCGGAAGATACTCTTAGTAAAATATGTGATCCTTCCGGAATTGAACCAGGAGAGGAATGAATTGCTGTGCCACCTCAATTTCAGACTGCTTTCACAGTTATTATATCCATTAAGAAAAACTGAACAAAATAATCCATCACTAATTAGCATGGAGGTTGAGGTCCTCTTGAATGACAACATCAACGATACAGATGTAGTTATTTACACCGATGATTCAGTCATTCGCCAACAATGCTGTGCATAGTCTTTTTCAGCACGCTCAGGAGGACAAATAATAAGAGAGGCCTATGTGTCAACCAAAAGTAGTTTAACAATGGAGGTTCAGGAGGTTACGGAGGCGGTAAATTGGTTGGCATCTCATAACTACTCTTGTGTTTTTATACCCAGTGACTCCATGAGCATGATACGTAAAGTCGAATCAGGAATAGTGAGATGAAACTGGGTGGAGGTACTAGTACAGACAGTCTATTGTCTATTCCCAGGTGGAAGATGTAGTTGACTGTCCACTCTTGCCGTTAAGCGTAGGGATGGGAACTTTAATTTGCGTTCTAAGGCTAGATGAGTTGCCCTTGTTGTGTTGTATCCATGTTTATGTAGTGTGGTCTTGATATTGTCTATCCATCTTTTCTTGGTCTTCCCTTAGCTCTAGTACTCGATCTCTTTTTATTGAATGCTGTTATTGGTGGTTGGTCAGACAGTGGTAGGAGAAATCACCTTCATTTTTGTCCCTGGGCATGCAGGAGTTAGTGGTAATGAACGAGCTGATAGATTGGTTGGCCTGGCTACACTATCAGAGGGAACTGCAATGGACCGAAATGACATTCTCAACGCATTGAGAGTCTTTCCGAACAGAGGAGTTTCAGGATTGTGAATCCCACTTGCTGACCAGATTGAGAGAGATGGGTGTTGATATTGGTGCAGCCCGAAGAGAATGACATATCAAATATGTAAAGAGATAGATTAATCAACATTGAACTGGCGTGTTGGACCACTGGACACTGCTGGATTTGTTGAGGTGGAGATCGAAGCACCTATGAACATGTCCGGAGCACTATGATGATAGTCGTCCGATAACTGTGAACCTACTTTTTTATAAGTATAAAGTTTGCAGTCTTCTAGTGAGATTATTTCAGTAGTTCAATTTGAGCTTCTCTTGACTAATAGAACACCATCACAGTCGATGGGACATTAGTTTCATCCATTATGTTGGTATTGATATAGTGATTGCCAGTGTGGCTTGGCAAGTATGACGAAAGAGCATGTCCTACAGAACTTTCCTCAAGTTATGCAGACCTAAAAAGAAAGAGGTGGCTCACTTACACCAGCATCCAAGACAAACTGTGTGGCTAGCAATCTGAGGCAGACGGTGGTCCTTATTAGAGAATCTAAATTCTCATTCTAGTGAGAATGCAGAAGAAGAAGTATATTGATGGCGTTGACGTCTTCAATTATATTTTTCTGTTGGGGATGGCTTATTCACTTACTTCTACGACTAAATAGTCACTCCCTTTCTACCCTGGAATGTAATGACCATCCACATGATCTTGTCAACTATTGTTCATCTGGCTGTCCCAATTCCAGTTCAAGCATCTCTCATTCAGGGACTGTTAGATGTTGTTCCTCAATTGAGTTCTTTCTTTCCTCTCTCTTATGCCATTTTTACCCTGCTTAGAGGGCATAGGCCCTTAATTACATCATATCGTATCTTTTGTCGTCACTTAAAGGTAGTGTAGGGTTTTGGTCAGCTTTGTTTTACTAACTTTAATCGTCTCATTCCCAGTGTCCTAGATCCGATGTAAGGAATCCTGACTCAGGCACTTTGCACTACAGGGCCGAGCACAAATGGTTGCACCCTGTAAATGTTATTGATTACATTTATTTTGGTGCTTTGTCTGTGAGCTCCATTATAATACTGTTATCAGTTACTTTAGTTTACTATTTGTTCTAATACTGGAAACTTTAATTTAATGTTTGTTCTAATACTGGTTACTTTAGTTTACTATTTGTTCTAATACTGGAAATTTTAATTTAATGTTTGTTCTAATACTGGTTACTTTAGTTTACTATTTGTTCTAATACTGGAAACTTTAATTTAATGTTTGTTCTAATACTGGTTACTTTAGTTTACTATTTGTTCTAATACTGGAAACTTTAATTTAATGTTTGTTCTAATACTGGTTACTTTAGTTTACTATTTGTTCTAATACTGGAAACTTTAATTTAATGTTTGTTCTAATACTAGTTACTTTAGTTTACTATTTGTTCTAATACTGGTTACTTTAGTTTACTATTTGTTATAATACTGGTTACTTTAGTTTACTATTTGTTCTAATACTGGTTACTTTAGTTTACTATTTGTTCTAATACTGGTTACTTTAGTTTACTATTTGTTCTAATACTGGAAACTTTTCATTTAATATTTGTTCTTATATGATCAAGTTGTTTGCCTTGCGTTCTGATCCTAACCCAGTCGTTCTGCTCACAGGTGCCTTTTTCAGGAGACACAAGGGATATTTGACGGAGTTATAGAGTTTGTGCAATATCCTCGGCAGGTGGCTTGTCATTTCTGCGGAGCGGGGCAATGCTGTCAATCCTTTGTCTTTAGACCCTTATGTTGACAGATTCACATTCCTAGTTGACCGACGGATTCACATCCCTAGTTGACCGACGGATTCACATTCCTAGTTTGACCTACGGATTCACATTCCTAGTTTGACCGACGGATTCACATTCCTAGTTTGACCTACGGATTCACATTCCTAGTTGACCTACGGATTCACATTCATAGTTGACCGACCCGCTGACGTGGTGCCGGGGCCCGCAAGGGAAGCAAAGAATAGTACCACTGCAACCTACAATGCATGTCGTAGGAGGCGAATGATGTAGGCCCTAGGGATGCTGCCCTAGTAAATAAAGTCAAACAGCACTATGCCAGTGTCAGTAGGCAGAGCAGATATCGGAGTATGTTCTACAAGACTGTTCTCTCCTTTGTGAGCCAAGAAGCAACATGTGGCTATAACCAGTCGTCCTAAAAGCTAAGCTTTAAAGAAACCTGAGAGACCTGAAGCTGACTGCCCAGTTTGTGATCCATAGTAAACTAAGAGCATGGCCAGAGATCGCTGAAGAAGAAGAAGAGCACTTTTGTATACGAAAGGCGAGCACCGTACCTCAGCACATCGAGACAACATAGATACCACGTAACATTGGGCCTAAGGTTCATTAGCCCAAGCGCTGTGGCGTCCTTGAAGTAGAAGAATATATCCAACTATAAATCTAGTGGTCCGGACGTGCTATTTTTGGCAGTAAAGTCTGAATCACGTGATTGTTTACACACATTTTTTATTCCTATTATTTTTTTTAGCCCTTCGTGATAACCCTTAATGTGTCCGTACTTGGCCCCGATTTTGTCACATGCAGTTGCAGTATTTACTTTTGCTTGCTTTGTAACCAGTTTAAGAAGCCACTTCAAACTTTCTATCTTCCTTCTCTTGTGTGTCATGTTTGTATTTTCATGTTAAGTGCCTGTTTACGGATACAACAAGTACCTGGTTTCATTTTATCGCCATGACTTTATGTGGGTTATAGTTATTAAACTATGTGTCAACTAAAGTTAATGTTATCTTGTGTATTAGTTCTCTGTGTAACATAAGGAGGGCTACAACTGTAGCTTGAAATGTTAGTATTTCTGGTAGTTCTCTGTGTGACATAAGGAGAGCTACAACTGTAGCTTGAAATGTTAGTATTTCTGGTAGTTCTCTGTGTAACATAAGGAGGGCTACAACTGTATAGTCTGTCCATTAATTCGTGAGCACGTTTGAAATTGATTTTCTCGAAAACTACCTGTTGGATCTCAGTGATTTTTTGCATGCAGCCTTAGAATATCCATGACGCTAAAATAAAGCTAACCAGTAGTCCATAGATACTACGGATTTTGCACATCGGCAAATTCCTTTGATCTTTTATGACAATTGCAAATACGGGGCTCAAATTTTAGATTTTACAGTATCCCTAGAATTTGTCCATGTCAATTCTATTCATAGGTGTATTTCCATATTAACTTGATAGGTCAAGTAATTAAGTGTGTTGCCCTTTATGTGCAATCGTGAACTTGGATACAATATGCAACAGTTAGTCCTCCCCTTCGGTCACCATTAGACCCCAGGGTGTCTTAACTTCACCACAAATTGTATGATGGTAGACGCATTTGGATATGGAAATGTATACGTTGCTATTTCTCAGTCTGTAATCAAAATATGATTTGTATCATCCCGAATCTGACGATTCCATGAGGTTGATAATTGTTACTGGCTGGACAAATTGTAATCCATCTCGGTGCCAGTACTCGTCTTCCTCTCGGAGCACATGTTCAACACACTTCTTCCAGAACTGCATGTCTATCATTGAGAAGGACTCACGTGTCAGAACTTCAACATCACACATTTTAAACGTCCTGTTCTGTTCGGCAACTTGCCCTTTTACTTTAGCCAAGACAAGCTCTATCGGATTGAGGTGAGCATGATATGGAGGTAGTCGCAAAGACGTGTGGCCGTATTCCGCAATGATTTTGTCAATATGAAACACCTTTGTCTTATTTGTCATCCTCACCAGGTGCAACAACTCGGGTTTCAAATATGTATCATCGAAGCTGACATTTTCCTTAGCAAGCCAAGTCCTAATTTGATCTTTTGTATTTGATGCAGTTAGTACTTTGTCTTCCGCTGATACTGCATTGTGATAGGATGCATTATCCATTACCAAGCATGATGGTCTGTTTAGAATTGGAAGTAGATCTTTCTCCATCCAGTGCCTGAAAATATGTCCATTCATTTCTGTGTGGTAGTCCCTACCGTCGATACTTTTTGATTGGAAAATAAGTCCAGCGTCATGGACAAGACCTTCTTCACTACTTCCTGCATGTGTTAGTATAATACGCTGGCCTTTGCTGCTTGGTATTTTTCTTTCTGTTCACCGTCTACTGATTGCCATTCTTTAGCATTGGTGTGGTGAGAATTGACCCAGGATTCGTCCAAATATACAATATCATAGCATTGCCTCCGCCGCTCACGGATCTGCCTCAGGTATTTACTTCGGGCAGCAATTAAATGTGGCTTTTCACAATAATATTCCTGCCGCCTATAGTTTTTCTGAAGGTGAAGCCAGCGGCTCTTACAATTTTTCATAGAGTACTTTTAGAAATGTCTATGCTGCAATCTGATTGCAGTTTTAATTTCAGTTTCCTGAGAGTAACAAGTTGATTTGTCGCAAACATTTTCAAGAGCTCCTGTCTTATGACATCTATGTCAAAGTCGTCAATTGTTCTTTTCCTTCCTTGCTTGACATTAGTGCACTTTGTGTCCTGTTTAATCCATCGGGAAAAGGATTCTCTATTCAGACCAAGCGCCAGTTGCGCTCGTTTCTCAGGTTTATGAATATCGCAATATAGATGACTCTCTTAGATTCCCTACGGAAGTGTTGGTATAGTAAAACTGTAACCTTCTGCATTGTTATAAATGTGCACTTCAGACTCATTATGAATGTGATATCAATGTCAGTTTTGATAAGCCAACAAATATGATACAATAGCTTCATACAAATAGCGAGATACGCCTATAACTATACAATGGTATCCCAATTATAACGTCATATGCTTTCCGCTTTCAAAGTCGACTGGGTTAGGTGCACGGGATTTCGTGAAATTGTTGTATACTCACGATATTTCTATGTTACCATAATGTATTTTTAGAACAACGCGTCTGTGTACCGTAAATCTGTTACTATTGTGTACAATCCGGTGAGGTTGATTTTAATATAACCTGAAGAAGAAATATATCAAACTACATCAAATTTTCTTGGAAAAAATATTTCTCTAGCGTCATGGATATTCTAAGGCTGCTTGCAAAAATCACTGAGATCCAACAGGTAGTTTTCGAGAAAATCAATTTCAAACGTGCTCACGAATTAATGGACAGACTATAGCTTGAAATGTTAGTAGTGATTGATAGGACCGTCATCATTGCACATCATGTGTGCTCCGATCTCTTTCTTACACAGAAAGATCTCAGCGGCAGTGCACGAACTCTGTAACACATGCGAGGGTCCCCGATGTAATTTATAAGATGGTAAAACTATTTTGTTAGGGAGTCATTGTGGAAACTATTAAAACACTATGGAGTTCCACCCAAGATTGCAAACCTAATACAGGAAACGTATGAAGGAGTGAAATGCAGTGTCATAAATGACGGCCAATTGACGGAATCCTTTGAGATAAAAACGCGGATGAGGCAGGGATGCATGTTATAACCATTCCTGTTCTTGCTGGCCATAGATTGAATCATGAAATCAATAACAACAGATAACAGATGGGGAATACAATGGACACTTATATATGAACCAACTAGATGACCTGGATTTTGCAGACATCTGGCATTGCTGTCACACACAGATTAAAAATAAAATGGTCTCACTTTCGCCCGAGTGGTTACCGGGGCCCAAATTTGGGGTGTAAAGAATAGAACCACTGTTACCGCCATGCATGTCGTAAGAGGCGAATAAGGAGGTTTGGCTGAAATCGGAAGCATGTGTCCTAAACGTGTAGAAGTCTGCATTTATGGGCCTACCAAACCAATGTGCAACGTATACACGTTCTTGACAAAGATCAAACATATCACAAAGAGTGATTAAAGTTGGTCGTAAAGAACGAACGCAAAGAAAGAAGAAGAGGAGGAAAGATAAAATGAATACCCTTAATAATAAGTCTCAGCAACTAGGTTTGAAAATACAGAAACCAGTCATGAGAATAAATGCAGTAAATATAAACCAGATTATGCTGAGGAAACAGTCACAAGATGTAGAATCATACACTACCTGGTAGAACATAGACCAGAAGGAGGAACAAACAAAGATGTCAAGATAAGAATACAAAAAGTAAGGAAACTTATTGCATTGAGTAAGATATGAAAGTCAAAGAGATCAAAACAAACAAAGCTGAGAATCTTCAATCAAATGTGAAGTCATGCTGTTCTAAGGCCGAAACATGGAAGACAACAAAGAAACCACCAGAAAACTGCAGACTTCTAAATGGATGTTTACTAGAATAGAGGACAGAATCACTAACATCAGCATAAGAAAGAAAGTGCACAAAACCGTGCTTGAATTAATAGATAAACAAAGGTGGTTTGGCCACTTAATAAGAATGCATGAAACTCACAGTATACAGAGTTCTACAACAGAACATCGGAAGAAGCAAGAGGAAGACCACGGAAAAGATGGTAGATGGCGTAGCAGAATCCTGTGAAAGAGCAAAGATAACAATCATACAAGCCACCAGAACAGCGCAAGACAAAAACAGAAAACACGACACTGGCAACAACCGTAGCAGTGTGACGACAAAAGAAGAAAAGAGGGACTGAGATGGTATGATAAGATTATGGACGAGAACTCAGAGAAAGAACTAAGCAGATACGGTGAGAAAGAGCTCAGGAAGAGACGCTGGCGATGGATAGACATACATTGAGAAAACGACCGAAGCATTGCAAGACAGGCACTGTTTGAACCTGCAGGAAAGAGGAGAGGAAGCTAGACAGACCTGAGAAGAGAGCTGATGCTGATATTAAAAGGATAGGTAAAACAGGGAAAGAATTGAAGGAATGAGAGAGAAGATCTGGAAGAAGTTTGTTGAAGACCGGCTTGAAGAGATGCAAGAGAAGAAGAGTGAAAAAGCTTGTGAAGACATGTGCCGTTGGGAAGAGATAGCAAGAGAGGAAGAGTTGGAAGCAGTTTGTTGAAGACATGGCCGTTAAGAGATAGCAAGAGAGAGGAAGAGCTGGAAGAATTTGTGAAGACATGTGCCGTTGGAAGAGATAGCAAGAGAAAGGAAGAGTTGAAGAAGTTTGTTGAAGACAGTCCTGTTGGAAGAGATGCAAGAGAAGAGGAAGAGTGGAAGAAGTTTGTTGAAGACATGGCCCGTTGGGAAGAGAGGCTAAGATGAAGAATATTAGAAGATAGTTTGTATGAAGACATGGCTGATTGGAAGGATGCAAGGAGAGGAAGATCTGAAGAAGTTTGTTGAAGACCTGTGCTCCGTTGGAAGAGATAGCAAGAGGAGGAAGAGTTGGAAGAAGTTTGTTGAAGACATGTGCTCGTTGGGAAGGATGGCAAGAGAAAGGAAGAGTTGAAGAAGTTTGTTGAAGACATGTCTCTGTTGGGAAGGATAGCAAGAGAAGGAAGAGTTGGAAGAAGTTTGTTGAAGACATGTGCTCCGTTGGGAAGAGATAGCAAGAGAAAGGAAGAGTTGGAAGAAGTTTGTTGAAGACATGTGCTCCGTTGGGAAGAGATAGCAAGAGAAAGGAAGAGTTGGAAGAAGTTTGTTGAAGACATGTGCTCCGTTGGGAGTTGAAAGGTGAAGATGAAAAATATTTTGTAGGAATTTTATATTTTTCCAATGTATTGTGCCCGGGCAGCGACTTTCAAGCATGTTCTTCTCTATTTTCAACTGCCAAGGGTCTTTTACGTGCTCAACTGGAACATGAAACCTACGTCTTTACCTACGTAGAGAAGACCCCCTGGTAGCATTCCGGTTTGAGATACTTTTTAAAATGGTAAAACTTTGGTGGAATGTTATTTGTAATTGTTATTATCTTTTTTGCACGATCAACCGGATTTACAGATTTATATCTATATACTCGTGTTCCGTTTTAACACGAGATTTCCATTATTGTCATTCTGCCGTTTTTCTATCAATTGTTTCCCATTTCAGGTCACAATCTTTCCACAGTTTTTCTCCGGCTTTTATTTAGACGTACAGGCCTTCTTTTCCCATCCGTAGTCTATCGGAGAGCGTTAATACTTATATCTTCTTTCCAGCAAACATAACAGCTTCATTGAATCTGTCCATTTTCATTTCTGTCTCTTCTTCTCTCTCTCTCTCTCTCTCTTTTAACACCAATTGGGGTATAGGCCCACAACCAACTCATGCCAAGTCTTCCCATACCTCTTCTAGAAGATTTTTCGTTACTCTTGGTTGGCGGGAGCATAGGCCAACAACCAACTCATGCCAAGTCTTTCCATACCTCTTCTAGAAGATTTTTCGTTACTCTTGGCTGGTGGGGGCATAGGCCAACAACCAACTCATGCCAAGTCTTTCCATACCTCTTCTAGAAGATTTTTCGTTACTCTTGGCTGGTGGGGGCATAGGCCAACAACCAACTCATGCCAAGTCTTCCCATACCTCTTCTAGAAGATTTTTCGTTACTCTTGGCTGGTGGGGGCATAGGCCAACAACCAACTCATGCCAAGTCTTCCCATACCTCTTCTAGAAGATTTTTCGTTACTCTTGGTTGGCGGGAGCATAGGCCAACAACCAACTCATGCCAAGTCTTCCCATACCTCTTCTAGAAGATTTTTCGTTACTCTTGGCTGGTGGGGGCATAGGCCAACAACCAACTCATGCCAAGTCTTTCCATACCTCTTCTAGAAGATTTTTCGTTACTCTTGGCTGGTGGGGGCATAGGCCAACAACCAACTCATGCCAAGTCTTCCCATACCTCTTCTAGAAGATTTTTCGTTACTCTTGGCTGGTGGGGGCATAGGCCAACAACCAACTCATGCCAAGTCTTCCCATACCTCTTCTAGAAGATTTTTCGTTACTCTTGGCTGGTGGGGGCATAGGCCAACAACCAACTCATGCCAAGTCTTCCCATACCTCTTCTAGAAGATTTTTCGTTACTCTTGGCTGGTGGGGGCATAGGCCCACAACCAACTCATGCCAAGTCTTCCCATACCTCTTCTAGAAGATTTTTCGTTACTCTTGGCTGGTGGGGGCATAGGCCAACAACCAACTCATGCCAAGTCTTCCCATACCTCTTCTAGAAGATTTTTCGTTACTCTTGGCTGGTGGGGGCATAGGCCAACAACAAACTCATGCCAAGTCTTTCCATACTTCTTCTAGACGAGTTTACTTTCCTCTTGTTTGTTGGCACAGTTGTTTTATTTGACTTGTTCTTGATTGGTTGATTTGTGACTAAAATGTTATACCGTAAAGTGGTAGCAACCTACTACAAACCTCTTGCCCGTGTGGTGCCGGGATCGCAATGTAAGCAAAGTATAGTACCACTGCGACCTACAAGGCATGTCGTACGATGTGACTGATTTAGGACCTAGGGAAGCTACCCCTAGTAAATAAAAATCATCGTCGAAATAGGATGTGCTGGTCTACATGTAGCTTAGGCGCATAACTGGCACAACGTACAATCGCTCTTAGGCTCAGATGACATACAAATCACACAGTGGTTAACAAGTGGTCGATATGGAGCGTTCGAAGAAGAAAAAGACTACAAATAGCTTTTTACGACATGCCGTGTAGGTAGCATTGTTACTATTCTTCGCTCCCCTTGCGAACACCGGCAACACATCTTCTCTTCTTGTAGTAGACTAAAATTATTTGTTAAAATCAAGCGAAACATTTGTTTTTCTTCTTCTGGATTTAGTAATTTTGTAATGCGAAATTGTTGTTATGTATGTTCTCATATTAGAGGTTAGGTGCACACCTATCGTTCCAAAGCTACTCTGTTCACTCCCTCGTGGAGACATCGGGATATTTTTCCAGAGATCCCTGATCTCAGTGTAAGTGAGATCGAGTTACTAGTTCTATCGGAGACGGACGATAAAACGTAGGTCCAGTGTTCAAGTTGAGCACATAAAAGAACCGTTGGCAGTTCAAAATCGAGAAGAGCAGGCTGGAAAGCCACTGCCCGGGCACCATTCATTAGGAAAGAAAAGAAAACTTTCACTGTCGTCTAAATTACATCGGGGACCCTCGTCGGTGTTACATAGCTCGTGCACTGCCACTGAGATCTTCCTGTGTAAGAAAGAAATCGGAGCACACGTTTTTACTCGCCGAAGTGCAATGATGATGGTCCAATCAAGCTTTCCTCAGTTTCAGTACAAGTTTCTCTATAACTAAACTGTGGTTTCTTCTAACATCTGCCAGTCTTCTTTCTCTCATATCTGGTAGTGTATGTTTCCACTTACCATTTACTAAAGTATTATCGGTCTGGCCTTACTGGATAACTTGTCCGATCGCTCCACGCGGGAAACGAACCGATTAATTTTGAAACGAGAGGCGAGCAAGCTACCTTACAAATCAAACAATCACCTAGTTAGGGATGGGGGCGGGCGGCGTAAATTTCCTGTTTGAGACCCAATATAGATGGAGACTGCAGTAAAACTATGTAGAATGACGAAACACGTAATAACAAAGTACTGTAGTTTTACAAAAACAATGACAATATACAGCAACGTTTCGACCAAAGGCCTTTATCAAGCAAACGAACAACAGGAGTGACGAATTAAAGGAAACACTACATATGGACGACTACATATGAATGGAACGTTAGAAACGTTTGAATGTCTCCGTATGTAGTCGTCCATATGTAGTGTTTTTAAAATTCGTCACTCCTGTGGTTCGTTTGCTTGATAAAGGTCTTTTGGTCGAAACGTTGCTGTACATTGTTTTTGTAATTTGTAAAACTACAGTACTTTGTTATTACGTGTTTGAGACCCACTGGTTCTAGTTCTCCCACATACGACTTCAGGTAGGTACCCACTGGTTATAGGTCTATAAATTCTAGGTCTATAAATTCTAGTTTGAGACCCACTGGTTCTAGGTCTATAAATTCTAGTTTGAGACCCACTGGTTCTAGGTCTATAAATTCCAGATTGAGACCCACTGGTTCTAGGTCTATAAATTCCAGATTGAGACCCACTGGTTCTAGGTCTATAAATTCTAGTTTGAGACCCGCTGTTGATAGTTCTGCAACATATAAATCTGTTACCTGTTAAACTCGGTTGTTTAGTTTATCAATCTCGAATCTCGATCAGACAGATACCATCCAGTCTAGGATCTTTCAGGTAAGTAGACTGAACATTTTAGCGTAATCTTTTCTGTGATACTGTAAGATGTTAATATGTAAGCTGTAGCAAACACATTTGTGAGATTTACCAGGAGAAAAAAAGCCAACTGTTCTATTTGAGTATATACAGTTTGTTAAGTAATTTGATCTGTTTCCAGCGAAAAATATCGTTGATATTCTGCACAAATATATCAAACATGACCATTTTTATACACCGTAGTTGGATGCCACGTGAAAGAATGATGATATCATGTCTATCTTTCGGACATTGAATAATGTAAGTTTATGTATATGTGGTAGATATAGTAACATATGTTGCATTTATAGTAACATATGTTTAAGTGTAGAGAGGACAACTATAGTAACATATGTTTATGTGTAGAGAGGCAACTATAGAACATATGTTTATGTGTAGAGAAGAGCAACTATGTAACATGTTTATTGTAGAGAGGCAACTATAGTAACATATGTTTATGTGTAGAGAGGGCAACTATAGTAACATATGTTTAATGTAGAGAACAACTATAGTAACATGTTTTATTGTAGAAGGGGCAACATGAACATGTTTTGTGTAGAAGGCCTTGTAAAAGTTTATGTGAGAGGGCAATAATAGAACTGTTTTTTGAGAGGACAACTGTAGTAACATGTTTATGTGTGAGATGATAACTTTGTAACATGTTTAGGTAGAAAAGGGAAAAATGTTGTAAAAGTTTATGTTGAGAGGGGAACTATAGTAACAGTTTATGTGTAGAGAGGACAACTATGTGAACATGTTTTGTATGAGAACTATATAGAACATGTTTATTAGAAGACAACTATAGTAGAAATTGTTTTGTAGAGAAAAACTATAAGAACATGTTTTTTGTAGAGAAAACTATGTAGAAAATGTTTATTTAAGAAAAACAACTATAGTAGAACATGTTTTTTAGAAAAAATAAGAGAACAGTTTTTGGAGAAAAGGGATATATAGAAAATTTTTTTTTAGAAAGGCAACTATAGTGAAAATGTTTAATAGAGAAGGAACTATGTAGAAATGTTTATGTTAGAGAAAGGGAACTATAGTAAATGTTTATGTATAGAAGAAACTATAGGGAGAAAAAGTTTATGTAAGAAGGGGAAAATAGCATGTTTATGTTAAAAAGGGGAACTATAGTAGAACATTTTATGTATAGAAAGGAACTATAGTGAACATGTTTTTTTTTATAAAAAGGCAACTATAGTAGAAATGTTTTGTATAAGAAGACAACTATAGTAGAACATGTTTTGTGTAGAGAAGGCAACTATTAACATGTTTATTTTAGAGAAGGGAACTTAGTAACATGTTTTGTATAGAAGAAACTATAGTGAACATGTTTTTTTGTATAGAGAAGGAACTATGTGAACATGTTTATTGTAGAAACAACATAGTAGAACATGTTTATTTTAGAGGCAACTATAGTAGAACATTTTATTTTAGAAAGCAACATAAGCATTTTTTATATAAAAAACTATAGTAACATTTTTTTGGAAAAAGACAACAAAAGAACAGTTTATGTAAGAAAAATATATGAACATGTTTTTGATAGACAGGACTTTGAGAACATGTTTAATAGAGAAGGAATATAGTAGAACATGTTATGTAAGAGAAGGCAACTTTTAGAACATGTTTATGTGTAGAGAAGGCAACTATAGTAGAAAAGTTTATGATAGAGAACAACTATAGTAGTGTTTATGTATAGAGAAACAACTATATAGAACATGTTTATGTGTAGAAGGAGCAACTATAGGGGAAAATGTTTTTGTAGAAACAACTATAGTGAACATGTTTATGTGTAGAGAAGGGAATATATGAACATGTTTATGTAAGAACAACTATAGTAGAACATGTTTATGTGTGAACAACATAGTAGAACATGTTTATGTGAAAACAACTATATAGAACATGTTTATGTGTGAGAACAACTATATCTGTTTATTTTAGAAGGACAACTATAGTAGAACATGTTTATTTTAGAAAGGAACTATATAGAACATGTTTTTGTGTAGAGAAAACAAATATAGTAGAACATGTTTATGTATAGAGAGGAAATTGTAGAAAATGTTTTGTATGGAAAAACTATAGTAGAACATGTTTATGTATAAAAAGACAACTATAGTAGAACATGTTTATGTATAGAGAAGGGGAAATAGTAGAACAGTTTATGTTGGGGAAAGGGAACTATAAAGGGAAAATGTTTATGTGGAACACTATAGTAAAATGTTTATGTTGAAGGAACTATAGTAGAAAAATGTTTATGATAGAGAGGAACATGTAGAACATGTTTATGTGAAAACAATATAGTGAAAATTTTTTGTTAGAAACAACTATAGTAGCATTTTATGTTAGAAAGGGAACTATATAGAACATTTTTGTATAGAAGACAACTTTGTAAATGTTTATGTATAGAAGGCAACTATAGTAACATGTTTATGTTGGGGAAAGGCAAAATATAGTAAAATGTTTTTGTAAGAAGGCAACTATAGTAAACATGTTTATGTATAGAAGACAACTATAGTAAATTTTAAAGTGTAAAAAGGCAACTATAGTAGAACATGTTTATGTTAGAAAACAACTATAGTAACATGTTTATGTGTAGAGGGAAAAAACTATAGTAGAACATGTTTATGTATAAAAGAAACTATAGTAACATGTTTATGTGTAGAGAACAATATATTTGAACATATTTATGTGTAGAAGACAACATAGTGAACATGTTTATGTGTAGAGAAAAAACTATAGTAAAAAGTTTATGTGTAGAAGGGAACTATAGTAGAACATGTTTATGTATAGAAAAGGGAACTATAATTAGAACAGTTTATGGAAACAACTATAGTAGAACATGTTTATGTAAAGAAGGCAACTATAGTAGAACATGTTTTTGTTTGAGAAGGGAACTATATAGAACATGTTTATGTGTGAAAAACTATAGTAGAACATGTTTTGTTGGGAAAGGAACTATAGTAGAACATTTTTTGTATAGAAAGGGAAATATGTAGAAAATGTTTATGTAAGAAGGCAACTATATAACAGTTTTTTTTGAGAAAACAACTATAGTAGAAATGTTTATGTGTAGAAACAACTATATAGAACATGTTTTGTATAGAGAAAACAACTATATAGAACATGTTTATGTTAGAGAAAGGGAATATAGTAGAAATTTTTTGTATAAAAAGGCAACTATAGTAGAACATGTTTTTGTGTGAGAAGGGAACTATAGTAGAACATGTTTATGAGAAACATATGAACATGTTTATGTTTGAGAAGGCAATATAGTAGAACATGTTTATGTATAAAAAGGCAACATTTAACATGTTTATGTATAGAAACAATATAGTAGAACATGTTTTGTATAGAAACAACTATAGTAGAAATGTTTTGTATAGAAACCTATAGTAGAAAAGTTTTTGTGTAGAGAACAACTATATAGAACATGTTTTATGAGAAAGGCAACATAGAGAACATGTTTTTTTAAGAAGCTATGTAGAACATGTTTATGTATAGAAAAGGGAACTATAGTAGAACATTTTATGTGTAGAAGGAATATAGTAGAACATGTTTATGTGTAGAGAAGGGAACTATAGTAGAACATGTTTATTTTAAAAAGGCAATATAGTAGAACATGTTTATGTATGAAGACAATATAGTAAATTTTATGAAGAACAACTATAGTAAAAGTTTATGTGTAAAACAACTTTTAGAACATGTTTTTGTATAGAAAAAGGGAACATAGTGAAAATGTTTTGATGGGAAGACAAACATAGTAACATGTTTATGTGTAGAGAAGGGAACTATAGTAGAACATGTTTATTGAGAAGACAACTATATAACATTTTATGTTAGAAAGGAACTATAGTAGAACATGTTTATGTATAGAGAAGACAATTAGTAACATGTTTTTTGTGGAAGGAATTGTGAAAATTTTTGTGTAGAGGCAACTATAGTAGAAAATGTTTATGGAGAAAAAAGAGAACAGTTTTTGAGAGGAACAACAAGTAGAACATGTTTATGTATAGAAGGCAACTATATTAGAAAATGTTTTTGTGTAAGAAGGCAACTATATAGAACATGTTTATGTATAAAAAGGCAACTATAGTAGAACATGTTTATGTATAAAAAGGCAACTATAGTAGAACTGTTTATGGTAAAAAGGCAACTATATAAACATTTTATGTGTAAAAAGACAACTATAGTAGAACATGTTTATGTGTAGAGAAAGGGAACTATAGTAGAACATGTTTATGTATAGAGAAGGGGCCCATAAAGAACATGTTTATGTAAGAAGGCAATATAGTAACATGTTTATGTGTAAAAAGACAATATAGGAACATGTTTATGTGTGGGAAAACAACTATATGAACATGTTTATGTTAGAAACAACTATATAGAACATGTTTTGTATGGGAAAGGGAACTATGTGGGGGAAAAGTTATGTATAGAGGCAAATATAGAACATGTTTTTGTAGAGAAGGCAACTATAGTAGAACATGTTTATGTATAGAGAAGGCAACTATAGTAGCAGTTTAGTATAGAGAAAACATAGTGAACATGTTTATGTGTGAAAAACCTTTTAGAACATGTTTATGGTAGAGAACAACTTAGTCATGTTTATGTATAGAGAAGGGAACTATAGTAGAACATGTTTATTTAGAGGGAACATATAACATGTTTTTTGTAGAAGGCAACTTTTAGAACATGTTTATGTATAGAAAAAGGCAACATAGTAAATTTTTGATGAAGACAATATAGTAGAACATGTTTTGTATAGAGAAGGCAACTATATAACATGTTTATGTATAGAAAAACCCCATAGAACATGTTTTTGTATAAAAAGGAAATATAGTAGAACATGTTTTGTATAAAAAAGGCAACTATAGTAGAACATGTTTATGTTAGAGAAGACAAATAAGAACATGTTTATGTGTAGAAAGGGAACTATAGTAACAGTTTTGTGAGAGAAAATAACATGTAAAATTAGAAGACAACTATAGTAGAACATGTTTATGTATAAAAAACAACTATAGTAGAACATGTTTATGTGAGAGAAAGGAACTATAGTAGAACATGTTTATGTATAAAAAGGCAACTATAGTAGAACATGTTTATGTATAGAAAAAAGGGCCTAAGTAGAACATTTTAGTATAGAAACAAATAGTAACATGTTTATTTTGAGAAGACAACATAGTAGAACATGTTTTTTATAGAGAAAAAAACTATATAGAACATGTTTATGTATAGAAAAACAACTATAGTAGAACATGTTTTTGTATAAGAAGGCAACTTTTAGAACATGTTTATGTATGAAAAGGCAACTATAGTAGTGTTTATTGTAGAAAGCAACTATAGGAAATGTTTATGTATAGAAGGCAACTATAGTAGAAATGTTTATGTATAGAGGAACTATATTTGAACATGTTTATTTTAGAAGGGCAACTATATAAACATGTTTTTGTGTAGAGAAGACAACTAGTGGGGAAAATGTTTTTGTAGAGAAGGGAACTATAGTAGAACATGTTTTATTATAGAAAAAACTATAGTAGAACATGTTTTATTGGAAAAGGGAACTATAGTAGAACATGTTTATTTTAGAAAGGGAATTAATAGAACATGTTTATGTGTAGAAGGCAACTAAGTAACATGTTTATGTGTAGGAAAAAACTATAGTAGAACATGTTTATGTATAAAAAGCCTATAGTAGAACATGTTTATTTTGAAAAGGGAATATAGTAGAACATGTTTATGTATGAAGCAACTATAGTAGAACATTTTATTATGGGAACTATGTAGAAAATGTTTTGTATGGAAAACAACTTATGAAAATGTTTATGAAAGGAAATATAGAAATGTTTATGTGTAAGAACAACTATAAATTTTTATGTAGAGAAGCAACTATAGTAGAACATGTTTATGTGTAAGAAAACAAATATGAAAAGTTTTGTATAGAAGGAATATAGTGAACGTTTATGGTAAAAGGCAACTATAGTAGAACATGTTTATGTGTAGAGAAGGCAATATAGTGAACATGTTTATGTGTAAAGGAAAATAGTAGAACATGTTTTGTATAAAAAACAACTATATTAAAATTTTTTTTGTATAAAGAAAACCATAGTAACATGTTTATTGTAGAAAGGCAACTATATAGAACATTTTATGTTAGAGAAAGGAACTGTGAAAATGTTTAGTATGGAAAAAACTATGTAAATGTTTTGTGTAGAGAAGGCAACTATAGTGAACATGTTTATGTGTGGGAAAACAACTATAGTAACAGTTTATTGGAGAAAACAACTATAGTAGAACATGTTTATTATAGAAGACAACTATAGAAATGTTTATGTGTAGAGAAGGCAACTATAAGGGGAACATATTTATGTGTAGAAGACAACTATAGTAGAACATGTTTAGGTAAAAAGGCAACTATAGTAGAACATGTTTATTTTAAAAGAACAACTATATAGAACATGTTTATGGAGAAAAACCCATAGTAGAACATGTTTATGTATAGAGAGGGAACTATATCATGTTTATGTATAGAGAAGGCAACTATAGTAGAACATGTTTATGTGTAGAGAGGGGGCTATATAACAGTTTATGTGTAGAGAAGGGCCCTTGTAGAACATGTTTATGTGTAGAAAAAACCTATAGTAGAAAAGTTTATGTATAGAAACAACTTTGTAACATGTTTTGTGTGAGAAAACAACTATGTAGAACATGTTTATGTGAGAGAAACAACTATGTAGAACAGTTTTGTGTAAAAAGAAACATATAGAACAGTTTTGTGAAAAAGGAACTATAAGAACATTTTATGTGTAGAAAAACAACTATAGTAAACATGTTTATGTGTGAGAGGGGAACTATGTAACATGTTTATGTTAGAAGGCAACATAGTAGAACATGATGTATAGAGAAACTATAGTAAAGTTTTATGTATGAGGAACTATGTGAACAGTTTTTTGGGAAAACCCATGTAAATTTTTTTGTTAGAAAAACTAAGTAACATGTTTTGTATAAAAAACAACCTTAGTAGAACATGTTTTTGTGAGAGAGGGCAACTATGAAAATTTTTTAAAAAGGCAACTATAGAAATGTTTATTTGGAAGGCAACTATAGTAAATGTTTTGTATAGAAGGAACTATAGTAACATTTTATGTATAGAAGGCAACTATAGTAGAACATGTTTATGTGTGGAAGGGCAACTATATAACATGTTAGTGTAGAGAAGGCAACATAGTAACATGTTTTTTTATGAAGGCAACTATATAGAACATGTTTATGTGTAGAGGGGAACTATGTTGTTTTGTGTGAGAAGGGTTTTTAGTAGAACATGTTTATTTTAGAGAAGGCAACTATAGTAACAGTTTATGTAAAGGGGAAAAACTATAGTGAACATGTTTATGGAGAAGGGGAACCATAGAACATGTTTATGTGTAGAGAAAACATAGAGAAAAATGTTTTTTTTGGAGAAGGCACTATAGTAGAACATGTTTTGAAAAAACCTATAGAACATGTTTTTGTGAGAAAACAACATAGTAGAAAATTTTTTATGTGAGAGAAGGCAACTATAGTGAAAAATGTTTATGTGTAGAAACAACTATAGTAGAACATGTTTTGTGTGGAACCTATAGTGGGGAAAATGTTTATTTTGGAAGGGAACTATAGTAGAACATGTTTTGTGTAGAGGGCAACATAGTAACATGTTTATGTGGAAACAACTATAGTAGAACATGTTTATGTATAGAGGGGCAACTATAGTAGAACATGTTTATGTGGGAAGGCAATATAGTGAACATGTTTTGTGTAGAGAAGGGGCAACTATAGTAGAACATTTTATGTGGGGGAAAACAACTATAGAGAACATTTTATGTAGAAGGCAACAAGAGAACATTTTATGTAAGAGAAAAATATGGGAGAACATTTTTTGTAGAGAAAGGGGGCTATAGTAGAACATGTTTTATGTTTGAGAAGGCAACTATATAGAACATGTTTATTTTGAAGGAATTGTAGAAATGTTTTTGTATAGAGAAACAACTTAGTGAAATGTTTATTTTAAAAAGGGAACTATAGTAGAACATGTTTATGTGTAGAGAAGGCCCATAGTGAACATGTTTATGTGTAGAGAAGGCAACTTAACATGTTTATTTTAAGAGGAAAATATAGAGAACATGTTTATGTATAAAAAGGAACTATATAGAACATGTTTTGTGTGAGAAGGGGGAAATATAGTAGAACATGTTTTTGTTGGAAAAGGGAACTATAGTAGAACTGTTTTGTATAGAAACAACTATAGTAGAAATGTTTTGTTAAAAAGGCAACTATATAGAACATGTTTTGTATAGAAGGCAACTATAGTAGAACATGTTTTGTGGGGGAGAAGGCAATATGTAGAACATGTTTTTGTAAAAAGGCAACTATAGTAACATGTTTATGTATGAGAAGGGAATTTTAATAGAACATGTTTTGTGTAGAGAGGGCAACTATAGTAACATGTTTATGTGTAGAGAGGCAACTATAGTGAACATAGTTTATGTATAGAGAAGACAACTATAGTAACATATGTTTAGTATAGAGAAGAGCAACTATAGTAGAACATGTTTATGTTAGAGAGGACAACTATAGTAACATGTTTATGTTAGAGAGGCAACTATAGAACATGTTTATGTAGAGAGGACAACTATAGTAGAACATGTTTATGTTAGAGAGGACAACTATAGTAGAACATGTTTATGATAGAGAGACAACATAGTGAACATGTTTATGTGTAGAGAGGCAAACTATAGTAACATGTTTATGTGTAGAGAAGGCAACTATAGTAACATGTTTATGTATAGAGAGACAACTATAGTAGAACATGTTTATGTATAGAAGGCAACATAGTAGAACATGTTTATGTGTAGAGAAGACAACTATAGTAGAACATGTTTATGTATAGAGAAGGCAACTATAGTAGAACATGTTTATGTATAGAGAAGACAACTATAGTAGAACATGTTTATGTATAGAGAAGGCAACTATAGTAGAACGTTTAGTGTAGAGAAGACAACTATAGTAGAACATGTTTATGTATAGAGAAGCAACATAGTAGAACATGTTTATGTATAGAGAAGGCAACTATAGTAGAACATGTTTATGTATAGAGAAGGCAACTATAGTAGAACATGTTTATGTATAGAGAAGGCAACTATAGTAAAATGTTTATGTGTAGAGAAGGCAACTATAGTAGAACATGTTTATGTATAGAGAAGGCAACTATAGTAGAACATGTTTATGTATAGAGAGGGCAACTATAGTAGAACATGTTTATGTATAGAGAAGGCAACTATAGTAGAACATGTTTATGTTAGAGAAGCAACTATAGTAGAAACATGTTTATGTGTAGAAAGGCAACTATAGTAGAACATGTTTATGTATAGAAGGCAACTATAGTAGAACATGTTTATGTGTAGAGAAGACAACTATAGTAGAACATGTTTATGTGTAGAGAAGGCAACTATAGTAGAACATGTTTATGTTTAGAGAAGACAACTATAGTAACATGTTTGATGTGTAGAGAGGACAACTAGTAGAACATGTTTATGTATAGAGAAGCAACTATAGTAGAACATGTTTATGTGAGAGAAGAACTATAGTAGAACATGTTTATGTTAGAGAAGGCAACTATAGTAGACATGTTTATGTTAGAGAAGGCAACTATAGTAGAACATGTTTATGATAGAGAAGGCAACTATAGTAGAACATGTTTATGTATAGAGAGGGCAACTATAGTAGAACATGTTTATGTATAGAGAAGGCAACTATAGTAGAACATGTTTATGTGTAGAGAAGGCAACTATAGTAGAATATGTTTATGTGTAGAGAGGACAACTATAGTAGAACATGTTTATGTATAGAGAAGACAACTATAGTAGAACATGTTTATGTATAGAGAAGGCAACTATAGTAGAACATGTTTATGTGTAGAGAAGGCAACTATAGTAGAACATGTTTATGTTAGAGAAGCAACTATAGTAGAACATGTTTATGTAGAGAAGGCAACTATAGTAGAACATGTTTATGTATAGAGAAGGCAACTATAGTAGAACATGTTTATGTTTAGAGAAGGCAACTATAGTAGAACATGTTTATGTGTAGAGAAGGCAACTATAGTAGAACATGTTTATGTGTAGAGAGGACAACTATAGTAACATGTTTATGTATAGAGAAGAGCAACTAGTAGAACATGTTTATGTAGAGAGGCAACTATAGTAGAATATGTTTATGTGAGAAGGCAACTATAGCAGAACATGTTTATGTATAGAGAATGCAACTATAGTAGAACATGTTTATGTATAGAGAAGACAACTATAGTAGAACATGTTTATGTATAGAGAAGGCAACTATAGTAACATGTTTATGTATAGAGAAGGCAACTATAGTAGAACATGTTTATGTAGAGAGAAGGCAACTATAGTAGAACATGTTTATGTATAGAGAAGGCAACTATAGTAGAACATGTTTAGTTAGAGAAGCAACTATAGTAGAACATGTTTATGTGTAGAGAAGGCAACTATAGTAACATGTATTAGAGAATATAATGTATGCAGAGAACAACTATAGTAGAAACATGCTTATGTGTAAGAAGAAAACTATAGTAGAACATGTTTATGTAGATAGAAGGCAACTATAGTAGAACATGTTTATAGAGATATAGAGAATTTGTATAGAGGCAACTATAGTAGACATGTTTATGTATAGAGAAGGCAACTATAGTAACATGTTTATGTATAGAGAAGACAACTATAGTAGAACATGTTTATGTATAGAGAAGACAACTATAGTAGAACATGTTTATGTATAGAGAAGACAACTATAGTAAACATGTTTATGTATAGAGAAGGCAACTATAGTAGAACATGTTTATGTATAGAGAAGACAACTATAGTAGAACATGTTTATGTGTAGAGAAGGCAACTATAGTAGAACATGTTTATGTATAGAGAAGGCAACTAGTAGAACATGTTTAAGTAGAGAAGGCAACTATAGTAGAACATGTTTATGTGTAGAGAAGGCAACTATAGTAGAACATGTTTATGTGTAGAGAAGACAACTATAGTAGAACATGTTTATGTGTAGAGAAGGCAACTATAGTAGAACATGTTTATGTATAGAGAAGGCAACTATAGTAGAACATGTTTATGTGTAGAGAAGGCAACTATAGTAGAACATGTTTATGTGTAGAGAAGGCAACTATAGTAGAACATGTTTATGTTTAGAGAAGGCAACTATAGTAACATGTTTATGTGTAGAGAGGACAACTATAGTAGAACATGTTTATGTATAGAGAACTATAGTAGAACATGTTTATGTGTAGAAACAATATAGTAGAACATGTTTATGTATAGAGAAGGCAACTATAGTAGAACATGTTTATGTATAGAGAAGACAACTATAGTAACATGTTTATGTATAGAGAAGGCAACTATAGTAGAACATGTTTATGTGTAGAGAAGACAACTATAGTAGAACATGTTTATGTATAGAGAAGCAACATATAGAACATGTTTATGTATAGAGAAGGCAACTATAGTAGAACATGTTTATGTATAGAAAAAGGCAACTATAGTAACATGTTTATGTATAGAGAAGGCAACTATAGTAGAACATGTTTATGTATAGAGAAGGCAACTATAGTAGAACATGTTTATGTATAGAGAAGGCAACTATAGTAGAACATGTTTATGTAGAGAGAAGGCAACTATAGTAGAACATGTTTATGTGTAGAGAAGGCAACTATAGTAGAACATGTTTATGTGTAGAGAAGACAACTATAGTAGAACATGTTTATGTATAGAGAAGGCAACTATAGTAGAACATGTTTATGTGTAGAGAAGGCAACTATAGTAGAACATGTTTATGTGATAGAGAAGCAACTATAGTAGAACATGTTTATGTGTAGAGAAGCAACTATAGTAGAACATGTTTATGTATAGAGAAGCAACTATAGTAACATGTTTATGTATAGAGAAGGAACTATAGTAACATGTTTATGTGTAGAGAAGGCAACTATAGTAGAACATGTTTATGTATAGAGAAGGCAACTATAGTAGAACATGTTTATGTATAGAGAAGACAACTATAGTAACATGTTTATGTAGAGAAGGCAAACATAGTAGAACATGTTTATGTGTAGAGAGACAACTATAGTAACATGTTTATGTGTAGAGAAGGCAACTATAGTAGAACATGTTTATGTATAGAGAAGACAACTATAGTAACATGTTTATGTGTAGAGAAGGCAACTATAGTAGAACATATTTATGTGTAGAGAAGACAACTATAGTAGAACATGTTTATGTGTAGAGAAGGCAACTATAGTAGAACATGTTTATGTATAGAGAAGACAACTATAGTAGAACATGTTTATGTGTAGAGAAGGCAACTATAGTAGAACATTTTTATGTGTAGAGAAGACAACTATAGTAGAACATGTTTATGTATAGAGAAGGCAACTATAGTAGAACATGTTTATGTTAGAGAAGCAACTATAGTAGAACATGTTTATGTATAGAGAAGGCAACTATAGTAGAACATGTTTATGTGTAGAGAAGCAATCATAGTAGAACATGTTTATGTATAGAGAAGGCAACTATAGTAGAACATGTTTATGTATAGAGAAGGCAACTATAGTAGAACATGTTTATGTATAGAGAAGGCAACTATAGTAAAATGTTTATGTGTAGAGAAGACAACTATAGTAGAACATGTTTATGTGTAGAGAACACCATAGTAGAACATGTTTATGTATAGAGAAGACAACTATAGTAGAACATGTTTATGTATAGAGAAGGCAACTATAGTAGAACATGTTTATGTATAGAGAAGGCAACTATAGTAGAACATGTTTATGTGTAGAGAAGACAACTATAGTAGAACATATATGTATAGAGAAGCAACTATAGTAGAACATGTTTATGTATAGAGAAGGCAACTATAGTAGAACATGTTTATGTGTAGAGAAGGCAACTCTAGTAGAACATGTTTATGTGTAGAGAAGGCAACTATAGTAGAACATGTTTATGTATGAGAAGCCTATGTTGTTTTGTATGAGCAACTATAAATAGAACATGTTTATGTATAGAGAGGCAACTATAGTAAACATGTTTATGTGTAGAGAAGGCAACTATAGTAGAACATGTTTATGTATAGAGAAGGCAACTATAGTAACATGTTTATGTATAGAGAAGGCAACTATAGTAGAACATGTTTATGTGTAGAGAGGGCAACTATAGTAACATGTTTATGTGTAGAGAAGGCAACTATAGTAGAACATG
This sequence comes from Arion vulgaris, assembly GCA_020796225.1. Lineage (NCBI taxonomy): Eukaryota > Metazoa > Mollusca > Gastropoda > Stylommatophora > Arionidae > Arion > Arion vulgaris. The sequence continues at coordinate 28,270,720 of CM036760.1, forward strand.
TTTATGTGTAGAGAAGGCAACTATAGTAGAACATGTTTATGTATAGAGAAGACAACTATAGTAACATGTTTATGTATAGAGAAGGCAACTATAGTAGAACATGTTTATGTGTAGAGAGGACAACTATAGTAGAACATGTTTATGTGAGAAGCAACTATAGTAGAACATGTTTATGTTAGAGAAGGCAACTATAGTAGAACATGTTTATGGTAGAGAAGCAACTATAGTAGAACATGTTTATGTGTAGAGAGGCAACTATAGTAACATGTTTATGTGTAGAGAGGCAACTATAGTAGAACATGTTTATGTATAGAGAAGGCAACTATAGTAGAACATGTTTATGTTTAGAGAAGGCAACTATAGTAGAACATGTTTATGTGTAGAGAAGGCAACTATAGTAGAACATGTTTATGTGTAGAGAGACAACTATAGTAGAACATGTTTATGTGTAGAAGGCAACATAGTAGAACATGTTTATGTATAGAGAAGGCAACTATAGTAGAACATGTTTATGGTAGAGAAGGCAACTATAGTAGAACATGTTTATGTATAGAGAAGACAACTATAGTAGAACATGTTTATGTGTAGAGAAGGCAACTATAGTAGAACATGTTTATGTATAGAGAAGGCAACTATAGTAGAACATGTTTATGTTTAGAGAAGGCAACTATAGTAGAACATGTTTATGTGTAGAGAGGCAACTAGTAGAACATGTTTATGTGTAGAGAAGGCAACTATAGTAACATGTTTATGTGTAGAGAGGACAACTATAGTAGAACATGTTTATGTATGAGGCAATAGTGAACATGTTTATGTGTAAGGCAACTATAGTAGAACATGTTTATGTATAGAGAAGACAACTATAGTAGAACATGTTTATGTGTAGAGAAGGCAACTATAGTAGAACATGTTTATTAAGAGAAGGCAACTATAGTAACATGTTTATGTATAGAGAAGGCAACTATAGTAGAACATGTTTATGTATAGAGAAGACAACTATAGTAGAACATGTTTATGTGTAGAGAAGGCAACTATAGTAGAACATGTTTATGTGTAGAGAAGGCAACTATAGTAGAACATGTTTATGTGTAGAGAGAGCAACTATAGTAGAACATGTTTATGTGTAGAGAGGCAACTATAGTAGAACATGTTTATGTATAGAGAAGGCAACTATAGTAGAACATGTTTATGTGTAGAGAAGGCAACTATAGTAGAACATGTTTATGTGTAGAGAAGGCAACATAGTAGAACATGTTTATGTATAGAGAAGGCAACTATAGTAGAACATGTTTATGTGTAGAGAAGGCAACTATAGTAGAACATGTTTATGTGAGTAGAAGGCAACTATAGTAGAACATGTTTATGTGTAGAGAAGGCAACTATAGTAGAACATGTTTATGTATAGAGAAGACAACTATAGTAACATGTTTATGTATAGAGAAGGCAACTATAGTAACATGTTTATGTGTAGAGAAGGCAACTATAGTAGAACATGTTTATGTATAGAGAAGGCAACTATAGTAGAACATGTTTATGTATAGAGAAGACAACTATAGTAAATACGTTTATGTTAGAGAAGGCAACTATAGAACATGTTTATGTGTAGAACAACTATAGTAACATGTTTATGTGTAGAGAAGGCAACTATAGTAGAACATGTTTATGTATAGAGAGACAACCATAGTAACATGTTTATGTGTAGAGAGGCAACTATAGTAGAACATATTTATGTGAGAGAAGACAACTATAGTAGAACATGTTTATGTAGAGAAGGCAACTATAGTAGAACATGTTTATGGTAGAGAAGGCAACTATAGTAGAACATGTTTATGTAGAGAGAAGGCAACTATAGTAGAACATGTTTATGTGTAGAGAAGGCAACTATAGTAGAACATGTTTATGTATAGAGAAGGCAACTATAGTAGAACATGTTTATGTAGAGAGAAGGCAACTAGTAGAACATGTTTTGTGTAGAGAAGACAAACTATAGTAGAACATGTTTATGTTAGAGAGGCAACTATAGTAGAACATGTGTTTATGTATAGAGAAGGCAACTATAGTAGAACATGTTTATGTTAGAGAGAGGCAACTATAGTAACATGTTTATGTGCAGAGAAGCAACTATAGTAGAACATGTTTATGTGAGAGAAGACAACTATAGTAGAACATGTTTATGTATAGAGAAGACAACTATAGTAGAACATGTTTATGTATAGAGAAGGCAACTATAGTAGAACATGTTTATGTAGTAGAAGGCAAACTATAGTAGAACATGTTTATGTGTAGAGAAGACAACTATAGTAGAACATGTTTATGTATAGAGAAGGCAACTATAGTAGAACATGTTTATGTAGAGAGAAGGCAACTATAGTAGAACATGTTTATGTGAGAGAAGGCAACTATAGTAACATGTTTATGTATAGAGAAGGCAACTATAGTAGAACATGTTTATGTATAGAGAAGACAACTATAGTAGAACATGTTTATGTATAGAGAAGGCAACTATAGTAGAACATGTTTATGTGTAGAGAGGGCAACTATAGTAGAACATGTTTATGTGTAGAGAAGGCAACTATAGTAGAACATGTTTATGTGTAGAGAAGGCAACTATAGTAGAACATGTTTATGTATAGAGAGGGCAACTATAGTAGAACATGTTTATGTGTAGAGAAGGCAACTATAGTAGAACATGTTTATGTTTAGAGAAGGCAACTATAGTAGAACATGTTTATGTATAGAGAAGGCAACTATAGTAAAATGTTTATGTATAGAGAAGCAACTATAGTGAACATGTTTGTGTTAGAGAAGGCAACTATAGTAACATGTTTATGTGAGAGAAGGCAACTATAGTAGAACATGTTTATGTATAGAGAAGGCAACTATAGTAGAACATGTTTATGTATAGAGAGGGCAACTATAGTAACATGTTTATGTGTAGAGAAGGCAACTATAGTAGAACATGTTTATGTTTAGAGAAGACAACTATAGTAACATGTTTATGTGTAGAGAAGGCAACTATAGTAGAACATGTTTATGTATAGAGAGACAACTATAGTAACATGTTTATGTGTAGAGAAGGCAACTATAGTAGAACATATTTATGTGTAGAGAAGACAACTATAGTAGAACATGTTTATGTATAGAGAAGGCAACTATAGTAGAACATGTTTATGTGTAGAGAAGGCAACTATAGTAGAACATGTTTATGTATAGAGAAGGCAACTATAGTAGAACATGTTTATGTGTCAGAGAAGCAACTATAGTAGAACATGTTTATGTGTAGAGAAGGCAACTATAGTAGAACATGTTTATGTATAGAGAAGGCAACTATAGTAGAACATGTTTATGTAGAGAGAAGGCAACTATAGTAGAACATGTTTATGTGTAGAGAAGACAACTATAGTAGAACATGCTTATGTTAGAGAGGCAACATAGTAGAACATGTTTATGTATAGAGAAGGCAACTATAGTAGAACATGTTTATGTATAGAGAAGGCAACTATAGTAACATGTTTATGTGTAGAGAAGACAACTATAGTAGAACATGTTTATGTGTAGAGAAGACAACTATAGTAGAACATGTTTATGTATAGAGAAGACAACTATAGTAGAACATGTTTATGTATAGAGAAGGCAACTATAGTAGAACATGTTTATGTATAGAGAACAACTATAGTAGAACATGTTTATGTGTAGAGAAGGCAACTATAGTAGAACATGTTTATGTATAGAGAAGGCAACTATAGTAGAACATGTTTATGTATAGAGAAGGCAACTATAGTAGAACATGTTTATGTGTAGAGAAGGCAACTATAGTAGAACATGTTTATGTGTGAAGAAGGCAACTATAGTAGAACATGTTTATGTGAGAAGGCAACTATAGTAACATGTTTATGTAAGAGAAGGCAACTATAGTAGAACATGTTTATGTGTAGAGAGGACAACTATAGTAACATGTTTATGTGTAGAGAAGGCAACTATAGTAGAATATGTTTATGTATAGAGAAGGCAACTATAGTAACATGTTTATGTATAGAGAAGGCAACTATAGTAGAACATGTTTATGTGTAGAGAGGACAACTATAGTAGAACATGTTTATGTGTAGAGAAGGCAACTATAGTAGAAAATGTTTATGTGTAGAAAACAACTATATAGTAACATGTTTATGATAGAGAAGGCAACTATATAACATGTTTATGTTAGATATAAACATGTTTATGTGAGAGAAGGCAACTATAGTAGAACATGTTTATGTGAGAGAAGCAACTATAGTAGAACATGTTTATGTGTAGAGAAGGCAACTAGTAGAATATGTTTATGTATAGAGAAGACATATAGTAGAACATGTTTATGTGTAGAGAGGAACTATAGTACATGTTTATGTGTAGAACACTATAGTAGTAACATGTTTATGTATAGAGAGGCAACTATAGTAGAACATGTTTATGTGTAGAGAAGGCAACTATAGTAGAACATGTTTATGTTTAGAGAAGGCAACTATAGTAGAACATGTTTATGTGTAGAGAAGACAACTATAGTAGAACATGTTTATGTGTAGAGAAGGCAACTATAGTAGAACATGTTTATGTTTAGAGAAGGCAACTATAGTAGAACATGTTTATGTGTAGAGAAGACAACTATAGTAGAACATGTTTATGTATAGAGAAGGCAACTATAGTAGAACATGTTTATGTGTAGAGAAGGCAACTATAGTAGAACATGTTTATGTATAGAGAAGGCAACTATAGTAGAACATGTTTATGTGTAGAGAAGGCAACTATAGTAGAACATGTTTATGTGTAGAGAAGGCAACTATAGTAGAACATGTTTATGTGTAGAGAAGACAACTATAGTAACATGTTTATGTGTAGAGAAGACAACTATAGTAGAACATGTTTATGTATAGAGAAGTCAACTATAGTAGAACATGTTTATGTGTAGAGAAGGCAACTATAGTAGAACATGTTTATGTATAGAGAAGGCAACTATAGTAGAACATGTTTATGTATAGAGAAGGCAACTATAGTAGAACATGTTTATGTATAGAGAAGGCAACTATAGTAACATGTTTATGTATAGAGAAGGCAACTATAGTAGAACATGTTTATGTATAGAGAAGACAACTATAGTAGAACATGTTTATGTATAGAGAAGGCAACTATAGAACATGTTTAAGAGCAACTATAGTAGAACATGTTTATGTGTAGAGAAGGCAACTATAGTAGAACATGTTTATGTGTAGAGAAGGCAACTATAGTAGAACATGTTTATGTTAGTAGAAGACAACTATAGTAGAACATGTTTATGTGTAGAGAAGGCAACTATAGTAGAACATGTTTATGTAGAGAGAAGGCAACTATAGTAAACATGTTTATGTGATGAGGCAACTATAGTAGAACATGTTTATGTATAGAGAAGACAACTATAGTAACATGTTTATGTATAGAGAAGGCAACTATAGTAAAATGTTTATGTGTAGAGAAGGCAACTATAGTAGAACATGTTTATGTATAGAGAAGGCAACTATAGTAGAACATGTTTATGTGTAGAGAAGGCAACTATAGTAGAACATGTTTATGTATAGAGAACAACTATAGTAACATGTTTATGTGTAGAGAAGGCAACTATAGTAGAACATGTTTATGTGTAGAGAAGACAACTATAGTAACATGTTTATGTGTAGAGAAGGCAACTCAGTGAACATGTTTATGTTAGAGAGGCAACTATAGTAGAACATGTTTATGCATAGAGAAGCAACTATAGTAAACATGTTTATGTGGTAGAGAAGCTAACTATAGTAGAACATGTTTATGTGCAGAGAAGACAATATAGTAGAACATGTTTATGTAGAGAAGGCAACTATAGTAGAACATGTTTATGTTAGAGAAGGCAACTATAGTAGAACATGTTTATGTATAGAGAAGGCAACTATAGTAGAACATGTTTATGTGTAGAGAAGGCAACTATAGTAGAACATGTTTATGTATAGAGAAGGCAACTATAGTAACATGTTTATGTATAGAGAAGGCAACTATAGTAGAACATGTTTATGTATAGAGAAGGCAACTATAGTAGAACATGTTTATGTAGAGAGAAGGCAACTATAGTAGAACATGTTTATGTGTGAGAAGACAACTATAGTGAACATGTTTATGTTAGAGAAGACAACTATAGTAGAACATGTTTATGTATAGAGAAGACAACTATAGTAGAACATGTTTATGTATAGAGAAGGCAACTATAGTAGAACATGTTTATGTATAGAGAAGGCAACTATAGTAACATGTTTATGTGTAGAGAAGACAACTATAGTAGAACATGTTTATGTTTAGAGAAGACAACTATAGTAGAACATGTTTATGTATAGAGAAGACAACTATAGTAGAACATGTTTATGTATAGAGAAGGCAACTATAGTAACATGTTTATGTATAGAGAAGACAACTATAGTAGAACATGTTTATGTGTAGAGAAGGCAACTATAGTAGAACATGTTTATGTAGAGAGAAGGCAACTATAGTAGAACATGTTTATGTATAGAGAAGGCAACTATAGTAGAACATGTTTATGTGTAGAGAAGGCAACTATAGTAGAACATGTTTATGTGTAGAGAAGGCAACTATAGTAACATGTTTATGTATAGAGAAGGCAACTATAGTAGAACATGTTTATGTATAGAGAAGACAACTATAGTAACATGTTTATGTGTAGAGAAGGCAACTATAGTAGAACATGTTTATGTATAGAGAAGGCAACTATAGTAACATGTTTATGTATAGAGAAGGCAACTATAGTAGAACATGTTTATGTGTAGAGAGGACAACTATAGTAGACATGTTATGTGTTAGAGAGGCAACTATAGTAGAACAGTTTATGTGTAGAAGGCAACTATAGTAGAACATGTTTATGTATAGAGAAGGCAACTATAGTAACATGTTTATGTGTAGAGAAGGCAACTATAGTAGAACATGTTTATGTGTAGAGAAGACAACTATAGTAGAACATGTTTATGTGTAGAGAAGACAACTATAGTAGAACATGTTTATGTGTAGAGAGAAGCAACTATAGTAGAACATGTTTATGTAGAGAAAGCAACTATAGTAGAACATGTTTATGTGTAGAGAAGAGGCAACTATAGTAGAACATGTTTATGTATAGAGAACAACTATAGTAGAACTTGTTTATTGTATAGAGAGGACAACTATAGTAGAATATGTTTATGTATAGAGAAGACAACTATAGTAGAACATGTTTATGTGTAGAGAAGACAACTATAGTAGAACATGTTTATGTATAGAGAAGACAACTATAGTAGAACATGTTATGTGTAGAGAGACAACTATAGTAGAACATGTTTATGTATAGAGAAGAGCAACTATAGTAACATGTTTATGTGTAGAGAAGGCAACTATAGTAGAACATGTTTATGTATAGAGAGGGCAACTATAGTAGAACATGTTTATGTGTAGAGAAGGCAACTATAGTAGAACATGTTTATGTATAGAGAAGGCAACTATAGTAGAACATGTTTATGTAGAGAGAAGGCAACTATAGTAGAACATGTTTATGTATAGAGAAGGCAACTATAGTAGAACATGTTTATGTATAGAGAAGGCAACTATAGTAGAACATGTTTATGTATAGAGAAGGCAACATAGTAGAACATGTTTATGTGTAGAGAAGGCAACTATAGTAGAACATGTTTATGTGTAGAGAAGGCAACTATAGTAGAACATGTTTATGTATAGAGAAGGCAACTATAGTAGAACATGTTTATGTATAGAGAAGGCAACTATAGTAGAACATGTTTATGTATAGAGAAGACAACTATAGTAGAACATGTTTATGTGTAGAGAAGGCAACTATAGTAGAACATGTTTATGTTTAGAGAAGGCAACTATAGTAAACATGTTTATGTGAGAGAAGGCAACTATAGTAGAACATGTTTATGTGTAGAGAAGGCAACTATAGTAGAACATGTTTATGTGTAGAGAAGGCAACTATAGTAGAACATGTTTATGTATAGAGAAGACAACTATAGTAAAATGTTTATGTGTAGAGAAGGCAACTATAGTAGAACATGTTTATGTGTAGAGAAGACAACTATAGTAACATGTTTATGTGTAGAGAAGGCAACTATAGTAGAACATGTTTATGTATAGAGAAGACAACTATAGTAAACATGTTTATGTGTAGAGAAGCAAACATAGTAGAACATATTTGTGTAGAGAAGCAACTATAGTAGAACATGTTTATGTGTAGAGAAGGCAACTATAGTAGAACATGTTTATGTGTAGAGAAGGCAACTATAGTAGAACATGTTTATGTATAGAGAAGGCAACTATAGTAGAACATGTTTATGTATAGAGAAGGCAACTATAGTAGAACATGTTTATGTGTAGAGAAGGAACTATAGTAGAACATGTTTATGTATAGAGAAGGCAACATAGTAGAACATGTTTATGTGTAGAGAAGGCAACTATAGTAGAACATGTTTATGTGTAGAGAAGGCAACTATAGTAGAACATGTTTATGTGTAGAGAAGGCAACTATAGTAGAACATGTTTATGTGTAGAGAAGGCAACTATAGTAGAACATGTTTATGTGTAGAGAAGGCAAACTTATAGTAGAATATGTTTATGTGTAGAGAGGACGTGGACTGGACGAGAATTTTCGCGATCGGGATATCTTTCCAGAGATTCTAGATCTGTGTGCAGGTGAGGTCTTCTTCGAACGCTTGCATATCGATCACTTGTTAACCTCTGTTTGTTATTTGTATGTGATCTCAGCATAAAAGCGATTGTACGTTGTGCCAGTTATGCACCTACAAGAAGACCAGCACTTTCGATTTCTGCGACGCTTTTTATTTACTAGAGTAGCTTCCTAGGACCCTACCTCAGTCGCCTCTTACGACATGCCTTGTAGGTTGCAGAGGTACTATTCTTTGCTTCCTGAGTTCCTAGTTCTATCGAAGACGGACAATAAAACGTAGACCCCTTGTTGAAGTTGATCACGAAAAATAACAATTGGCAGTTAAAATTCAGAAAGAGTAATCTGCAATGTCACTGCCCGAGCAAAATTTATTAACAGCTATAAAATTTGGACAGCAGTTTCAAAATTACATCTAGAACCGTTGCCCTTGCTACGGAGTTCGTGCACTGCCGCTGAGATCTTCCCGTGTAAGAAAGAGAGCAGAGGACACATAGCTAGCTATTCACCGAAGTGCAATGATGTTGGTCCAACTTATCAATCCAATCAACAGGTAAACTTAGAGAATATCCTTTTAAGGGTCACATGTAAGTAAATCCGTCCCTGGAGAATAAACGAATGTGACCTGCACCAGATGTTGGTATCAGATGGCCAACAGTAATAGCAAATATAGGCTTGTGGTAGGGAACAGGACAGCAATCAATACAACTCTATTATTAAATATAACAACCGTTGCCGACTGCCGTGCTGCGACTTAGAATTGGATTATACATAGTCATACGATACTTCCAGCGGCGTAGTTATGCTAGTACGCCGTCCCAGTACCTTTTACAAATGTAGCCATGCTGTGCTCTGTCTCATAAATAATACGATAACTCCAGCGGCGTAGTTATGCTAGCACGCCGTCCCAGTACCTTTTACAAATGTAGCCATGCTGTGTTCTGTCTCATAAATAATACGATACTTCCAGCGGCGTAGTTATGCTAGTACGCCGTCCCAGTACCTTTTACAAATGTAGCCGTGCTGTGCTCTGTCTCATAAATAATACGATACTTCCAGCGGCGTAGTTATGCTAGTACGCCGTCCCAGTACCTTTTACAAATGTAGCCATGCTGTGCTCTGTCTCATAAATAATCGATACTTCCAGTGGCGTAGTTATGCTAGTACGCCGTCCCAGTACCTTCTATAAATGTAGCCTTGCTGTGCTCTGTCTCATAAATAATACGATACTTCCAGCGGCGTAGTTATGCTAGTACGCCGTCCCAGTACCTTTTACAAATGTAGCCATGCTGTGCTCTGTCTCATAAATAATACGATACTTCCAGCGGTGTAGTTATGCTAGTGCGCCGTCCCAGTACCTTTTACAAATGTAGCCGTGCTGTGCTCTGTCTCATAAATAATACGATACTTCCAGCGGCGTAGTTATGCTAGGATACCGTCCCAGTACCTTTTAAGGGGTCACATGTCAATAACACCGTCCCAGCGAGAATAAGAATGTGACGCCGCACCAGATTTGATGTAGCCATGCTGGCTCAACAGTAATAGCAATATTAGGCGTAGGAACAGGTACAGCAATCATAACCTTTATAAATAAACCGTTGCGTGCTGCTCACTTAAATTTAATCAATCATACTCTTCCAGCGGCGTAGTTATGCTAGGTCCGTCCCAGTACCTTTAAAATGTACCTGCTGTGCTGTCTCATAAATAACACGATACTTCCAGCGGCGTAGTATGCTAGATACCGTCCCAGTACCTTTATAAATGTAGCCGCTGTGCTCTGTCTCATAAATAACGATACTTCCAGCGGCGTAGTTATGCTAGGATACCGTCCCAGTACCTTTTATAAATGTAGCCGTGCTGTGCTCTGTCTCATAAATAATACGATACTTCCAGCGGCGTAGTTATGCTAGTACGTCCGTCCTTTAAAGTACCTGCTGTCTCATAAATAACAGACTTCAGGCGTAGTTATGTTAGATACGTCCAGTACCTTTTGTACCTGTCTGTCCATAAATACACGATACTTCCAGCGGCGTAGTTATGCTAGGATACCGTCCCAGTACCTTTTATAAATGTAACCGTGCTGTGTCTGTCTCATAAATAACACGATACTTCAGCGCGTAGTTATGCTAGGATACCGTCCCAGTACCTTTATAAATGTAACCGTGCTGTGTCTGTCTCATAAATAACAGATACTTCAGGGCGTAGTTATGCTAGGATACCTGTCCAGTACCTTTTATAAATACGACCGCTTCTGTCTCATAAATATACAATACTTCCAGCGCGTAGTTATGCTAGATACCGTCCGTCCTTTATAAATGTAGCCGTGCTGTGTGTCTATAATAATACATACTTCGGGTATTATGCTGGTACGTCCAGTACTTTATAAATGTAGCCATGCTTCTCTGTCTCAAAATAATCAAACTTACGCGTTTTGCTTTCTTATTTCCTAATTGTTTTCATCTTAGCGTGGCCGGATAGAAGACTTTATAGAACGGTTATTCCTCTATAAATAGATTTACTGTTTGTAATTATGTGGTAATGTTTAAGAATGGAGGCAATTTGTTCCTATAAGTAGCATTCAAGCGTATGATCTTTGTGCCATTTAATTATTGGTTTAGATGGTCTCAGGCGCGCAGGACTATTAAACAACCACTCAACTAAGATTCAGAACTGGGTTGAAGATTGGTAGAAAGGTAAAAGGTATACAGTCGCATCAATCAAATGACTGGTACGTCATCGCTGACGCTGTTGAGATATTGCGAAGGAGATCGGAACACCTATGAACATGTCCGGAGTGCAATGAAGATATTCCAAACTGAAACTGAAACCATTTAATTTGTTGTTTCTTGATGAAGTTCAGTACTGATTTTGTACTCACTTTCCCCCCTGATGTATTCATTTCTAAACCGTTCTCTTCCTGACACTCCCAGTATTCTGTGTAGACACTTCATCTCTGTGGTGACAGAAACTCTAATCAGTTACTAAATTTGCTTTATTTAACAGTATTTTGTTATATACCTGTTTAAACAAAATCTAACTTAGCATTATGCACTCTTTGTTGTATATATGAAAAGTTCTTAGAACATCATGGACAGAGAAGAGAACAAACAAGACCTGCATATCGAGAAGCATTGGATCATAAATAACTTCATGTCCCGGGAGATCGTCTTCGAACGCTCCATATCGACCACTTGTTAAACATTCTATGTGATTTGTATGTCATCTGAGCCTATACGATTGTACATTGTGACAATTATGCGCCTACAAGTAGGCCAGCACATTCGATTTCTGCGCTGCTTTTTATTTACTAGGTAGCTTCCCTAGGTCCTATATCAGTCACCTTTACGACGTGTCTTGTAGGTTGCAGTGGTACTATTCTATGTTTTTCTTGCGGGCTCCGGCACCACGCGGGCGGCCCCGGAGGATTAAATATTTTGTCCACTTAAACGTAACAGTGGCTTGCAGAGAACGGTAATGGAAGGCATGGTTTCTGAAGTAAAAGGCAGGGAGCTATCAAGATGAAGATGGCGATAGGACATCAAAGAAACATTGAACATAGCGCTGGAGGAGGAGAGGGGGGGAGGAGAACTTGCCAGAGACCGAGAGTTTATTCATGCGGAATGTAATGAAAGAGACGCTCCGCAAGGGGCATTCTAATCATCATCATCAGGTGCCGTCTCCACATCGAAGGTTGGCTGCAATGAATCTCCAGCATTCTGTCTTTCGCCTTGGTGTTGCACACTGCCAGAATGTAACCTTTCCATTTCTTAAAGTTTCCCTCTCACTTATCTCTCGGTCTTCCTCTTGCTCTTCCCCCTCAACTTTCCCTCTAGTAAATGTTTTATCATGGTGTCATGTCTTTTATGTGCCCAAAATACTTTACTTGTCTGAATTTTATTTCTCTTAATAATTGTTTCTTCATGCCTATTTTTCTTAAAACTTGTTTATTTGTCTGTTTTTCTTTCCATGAAACTCTGCCTATTCTTCTATACATCCACATCTCAAATGCATCAATTCTGTCTTCTAACTGCTTGTTCATTTCCATGTTCCACTACATTAATATAGGATATATATAGCATTTGATCATAGTTCATAAGTACGGTTCCAACTTCACTGCAACGGGTCCACCCCATAATTGCTCCGTTCCTGTGCCAATAAAAATCACACGAAATGCTAACAACTGAAATGTTTCCTGTGTGAACTAATTCCAGAATGAAACAGCCGCGTGCCGCCACAAAAAGAAACCGGCACCGCATAAAATGCATATGGCCGTCGATAATGTAGCAACAGAAAACTGTTCATCACTTGAATTGCAATTCTTGTCGAAGGAACATCAATCATGACAAAATCCAGTTTTCTGCACTCGCAATATAACTGCATACGGCAGATTGAACTTGTTCGTCATAACCGCTGACCGCCATTTTCTGAATACACACATCATACACACGGTTGACACAGCAAAAGCATTCCATGTAACAGTCATAGCTCACAGCGTTGCTCAAGCACTAACTCAGTAGCTCGGCAAACGAAACCGGAAAATATCCGACCAAACATGGCGAAAATGCGCTAGCAAAGTCGTGTTCAGAATCAAACAGTTCTGACTCTGAATGGCCATCCCGCATTCCGCCATTGCTGGCCAGATTTTGCATTTGATCATTCTCATTTTTAGCCTGTTTGTGATTTGTTTGGATGTCAGTAACTTTCTCATACTATTGAAATTATCCTTGGCCATTACTATTCTCTTTTTAATTTATGTTATACATTGCCATCATCTGTTATCATCTGACCGAGATATAAGAAGCTTTTACTTGATGTAGTAATTCTCCATGTATTTTTATATTCATTTTAGATTTTTCATTTCCTTGTTGATTACCATAGTTTTTGTTTTCTGTATGTTAATGTCTAATCCATATTCCTTGCTAGTTCTGTCCAATTGGTCCACTAGTTCTTGTAGATCTTGTTCATTTTCTGCTACCAATACTGTGTCATCTGTATATCTTAAGTTGTTTCTAATACTTGTTGTATATATGGACTATCTTGAATTCTCCGAAAGGAATGAATTCTTATGTTTCATGTTTGTTGGAATTCACGCTCTAATATAAACAATAGAAGGCTCGTCCTTAGTTAGTTAGAAATGGCATGTTTCGGCTTCAAGATGCTTGACTCCCCTACATAATAAACAAACAAAACATACAGACCATCAATTGGCAAGTGTGTTACTGTGACTACTTCTGTGTTTGAGCTTGACTATATTGCATTGTGCCTCGAACAAAGTGTTTGTGTTTGGCAGCTCATATTTCCACTCCCATTTCTTTCTGTCTGGATAGGGATTCCGGTTTATGATTATTTTGAAGATCATCTGGGGTCTCGTGGCATAGAGGTTAGGTGATCGACTCTCGTTCCAAAGGTACTTGTAGAGCCATCGAGATATTTGTCCAGAGATCTCTGATCTCAGTGTAGGTGAGATCGAGTTCCTAGCTCTATCTGAGACGGACAATAAAACGTAGGTACCATGTTCAATTTGAGCACGTAAAAGAACCATTGGCAGTTCAAAATCGAGGAGCAGGCTGGAAAGCGGCTATCCAAGCAAAATTCGTTAGAAAAGTTTAAAAATAAAATTCCTACAAAATATCTTAACTATCTTCTAAATTACACCTGGGACACTCGCCGGTGCTAAAGAGTTCGTGCACTGCAGCTGAGATCTTCCTGTGTAAGAAAGAGACCGGGGCACATATGGTAACTCACAGAAATGATGGTCCAATCAATCAATCAAGATCGTCTATCCGACCAGCTTCTATTATAACAGTGATGATATCTGCACTACCCGCTTACTCTACTTCTTTGACCCCTTGATGTATCAGCCAAGTAATCTGCTCGCTCGTTACCTTGTCGAACTGCATGCACTGGTACAAAAAAAAATAAAGGTTAAAATGTCATTGGAGCTGTGTTAAATGTGACGAGTCATTCCTGCCTTATACAACCAACTTGAATATTTTCTTGAGCATATTCATTGAAGCGCTCAGTGTACACCACCCATATGTGAATTTCTGTGTAATCGTCCACTTCAGAATCACGGTAAACGCTTTGGTCTTCATTGTGATCACTCGTAGCTACAACAAAGACACCGTTGTCCTTCTTGACAGTTTTCCACCTCGAGCTCGCAGTAAATATCATTGCCCAGGCATTAATCAGTTTTATACGTTAGTTTAGTTTAGTCGTCAGGTCATCATCACTGCACTTCGAACCAATTAGCCCATAACTGCTCCGATCTCCTCCTCAGTATGTTTCTCAGCTTGTGGCAACTAACGACACCGATTGTTAGTTTAGTTTAGTCATCGGACCATCATCACTGCACATCGAACCAATTAGTCCATAAGTGATCCGATCTCCTCCTCAGTATGTCTCTCAGCATGTGGCAACTAACAACATCAGCTCTTAGTTTAGTTTAGTCGTAGGATCATCATCACTACACATCGAACTAATTAGTCCATAACTGCTCCGATCGCCTCCTCAGTATGTCTCTTAGCATGTGGCAACTAACAACATGAGTTCTTAGTTTAGTTTAGTCGTCAGATCATCATCACTGCACATAGAACCAATTAGTCCATAAGGGATCCACTCTCCTCAGTATGTCTCTTAGCATGTGGCAACTAACAACATCAGTTCTTAGTTTAGTTTAGTCGTCAGATCATCATCACTGCACATAGAACCAATTAGTCCATAAGGGATCCACTCTCCTCAGTATGTCTCTTAGCGTGTGGCAACTAACAACACCAGTTCTTAGTTTAGTCACAGCCAACTCCAAACTCATACGGCCAGCGGACTGAAGAAAACATTCTAGGAAATAAGACCACAACCGTTGCGTGATCCTCGCATTCCAGTATTGTTGTATATAGACGAATTCAATTTAAAAGCAACACAACTTGCTAAATCAAGATTATATTATGAAACAAATTAAGTTTAACAATAAGGAATATCAGTATTATCAATATTTTTTATCAATAAATAACCATAGACTCATAGAATTGAGTTGGTATTCTTGCAGTCTCTTTAGGGTTGTAGAATCACGACTATTACCTGAATAATTTACACATCTTCTCTCCCTTAGGGATTTCAGATTATCAGCCTGGTCCATTGCTCGCCCGCCTTATACAGCAGCCATACCTGCAAGACTATTCTCGCGTTTATTTCCACTTACATCTGCATGCCCTGGCACAACAATACAACTGATTTTTGTTAGTCTAGACCTTCTCAGCGACTTCAATCCTTTGTCTCCGAGCCCATCCTGTTTCAATCTTCATGAGCATACTCATTTGAGTTACTGAGAAAACATTCTGCTCGTCACATCTCACCCCTCTTGCAACGTCGTTTGTCATATTTCACTCGCCTTGTAACTTCGTTTACCATATTTCCCTCGTCTTGTAAACTTCATTTGCCATATTTCCCTAGTCTTGCAACGTCGTTTGTCATATTTCACTCGCCTTGTAACTTCGTTTACCATATTTCCCTCGTCTTGTATCTTCATTTGCCATATTTCCCTCGTCTTGTATCTTCATTTGCCATATTTCCCTAGTCTTGCAACGTCGTTTGTCATATTTCACTCGTCTTGTAACTTCGTTTGCCATATCTCACTCGCCTTGTTACTTCGTTTGCCATATCTCACGCGCCTTGTAACTTCGTTTACCATATTTCCCTCGTCTTGTAACTTCATTTACCATATTTCCCTCATCTTGTAACTTCGTTTGCCATATCTCACTTGCATTGTAACTTCGTTTGCCATATCTCACTTGCATTGTAACTTCGTTTGCCATATTGCCTTCGTCTTGTAACTTCGTTTGCCATATTTCACTCACCTTGTAACTTCACTTCCGTATTTCCCTGTCTTGTAACGCCATATTTCCCTCGTCTTGTAACGCCATATTTCCCTCGTCTTGTAACGCCATATTTCCCTCGTCTTGTAACGCCATATTTCCCTCGTCTTGTAACGACATATTTCCCTCGTCTTGTAACGCCATATTTCCCTCGTCTTGTAACGACATATTTCCCTCGTCTTGTAACGCCATATTTCCCTCGTCTTGTAACGCCATATTTCACTCCCCTTGTAACTTCGTTTGCCATATTGCCTTCGTCTTGTAACGCCATATTTCCCTCGTCTTGTAACTTCGTTTGCCTTATTTCACTCGCCTTGTAACTTCACTTACCATATTTCCTTCGTCTTGTAACGCCATATTTCCCTCGCTTTGTAACTTCGTTTGCCATATTTCACTCGCCTTGTAACTTCGTTGCCATATTTCCTCGTCTTGTAACTTCGTTTGCCTTATTTCACTCGCCTTGTAACTTCACTTACCTATTTCCTCGTCCGTAACGCCATATTTCCTCGCTTTGTAACTTCGTTTGCCATATTTCACTCGCCTTGTAACTTCGTTTGTCATATTTCCCTCGTCTTGTAACGTTTACTAAACGATTCGATACTGTTAGATTGGTATACTGGACCCTACTATTGTTATTGTGTTTTAACTCGAGTGTGTGTTAGCGCTATCATCTACTATATGAGGTCAGGAAACTGTTATCTTGTTAAATGTGCTCTGTGCTTGTTTGTCTGAACTAGATCCAACTTGCAGGGGTGCCCGACATTGTTATATAGAACAGTTTGATAGTCTATTGTCTCATTTGATAGTCTATTCAAGTCTATTGTCTCATTTGATAATCTATTGAAGTCTATTGTCTCATTTCACAGTCTGGTAAAGTCTATAACTCCGTTGACAGTCTAGTTAAAGGTCAATGACCCCTCATCAGAGTAATGCGCTTAAAAGGTTTAAATACAATTTTCCCGATAATCAATTAGCGACATCTGTGTATAGCTCTATTTCAGTTTCAATCTGATTTACAAGCTCATTGATGTAGAGAAGAAAGAGGGTGAGACTTGTTTTTCAGAATAGTGGCAATAGGAGCATTTCTATGTACTGTAGGAAGCATTTCTCTGTACCATAGGGAGCTTTTAATTTTTACTAGGGACATTTCTCCAGACTTTAGGGAGCTTTTCATTTTTAATAGAGACAATTTTTTTCCAGACTTAAGGAAGTTTTCCATTTGTCCACGTCATGTTTATTAGCTTGATTGCTTTTTACCCAATGAACAGAAGTGAACAATTATCTCATTGTGAGAATCTTATTAGGTCCTGTGCACTTTCTTAGTTGTAGTTTCTTTAATGCATGTTCTAACTCGTATTTGCTAGTTATTCTCTCTCAATTATGGAAGTTTGGGTAAGCATACTGTTGCTTCGCTTTTCAATTTGGAATACCTTACATGTCCCATATGTACTCCGATCCTTCTTCGCAATATCTCCAACAGTGTCTAGTCATTAACCGTACCAGTTCGATGTTGATTGATGGGCCTATTCATAGTAAGTTTTTCTGTCCTTTTTGTGGCCACTTCAATCCCAGCACTTGCAATCTAGCAGTTGGCGTAGATTGGATTAGGTGATGCTCTTCTTTGCGGCCACACTCTATTAGGGCGTTCAGAATGTCAGCTCTATCAATAGGCTGGGCCCCTGATATGGTGACAGATCCAGCCTGTCTCCTCACTCATTGCCATCGACACACATATCCGGGAATGAGAGGATAAGTGTAATTCTGCGAATTGTTGACGCCTGTAATGATTCAGTTCATTGCCTGTAGTTGCTTCAAATAGTACTTCAGTACGCATACAATGGACTGAATCACTACAAGGGTCAACAATGAACATAATGACATTTATAATATACAAATGAAATGTGCGCTCAGCTTTACTGTGTGGATGAGAGAGATATGAAAACAAGTACAAAAATAGACAGTCACATAAGAAACTGAGGTTTCTCGTTGCCTCTGTATATTTGTCTCCGCCCGTTTGTCTGTTTTTCTTTGACTCCTTATTTCTCTTTGACTCTGTATATTTGTCTCTGTCCGTCCGTTCGTCTTGTCTGTTTCTCATTGTCTATGTCTGTCCGTTCGTCTTGTCTGTTTCTCATTGTCTGTGTCTGTCCGTTCGTCTTGTCTGTTTCTCATTGTCTCTGTCTGTCCGTTCGTCTTGTCTTCTTCTTCTTCTTCGATCGTTCTAGGCCTGTTTTAATCATTCTCATTGTGATATATAAACAGCCAAACATCCGAACGTAATGTACGTGCACCAGCCTTCAGCACCTATTGAAGCCCAGTTGCTTATCCTTCGGTGGGGTGTTCGTTTTCAGCCAGCTTTTTATTTACTAGGGTGAGCTTTCCCTAGGGTACGATCAGCTTTGCCGTATTTTTGGGCTTTGTGATCTACGCCGGAACAGTGAGTTACGCTGTTTATGCCCGTTCTGACTGAGAAATATTTCTCGGGGCTTGTAAGCTTATCCTCGGACGGCGTCTTACTCGTATAAGACACCGTGTA
Source organism: Arion vulgaris (assembly GCA_020796225.1). Taxonomy (NCBI): domain Eukaryota; kingdom Metazoa; phylum Mollusca; class Gastropoda; order Stylommatophora; family Arionidae; genus Arion; species Arion vulgaris. Next base: position 28,289,837 of record CM036760.1, read on the forward strand.
AAGTATCGGCCTTCGCCAATGTTCAGACCCGAACTTCCTGCTTGATCCGTACATTGTCGGCCTTGCTTTACCGTACATTTTGAGTTTGATCCGGGGAAGGAACATTCTCAGCCTTTTCTAGACGCGTATCGGTACGTGGCAATTTGCAATTAACCTCGAAAGCACTGGCATGGGGCCGAGTACAAACAATGTAGAGGGTCGTTTCAGTCGGCACTATCAGCGTAACTGAGGATTTTGCGCTCGCCGCCATCACCCGCCCCAGTTTTTCCGGGGATGTTAGTTACGACTGCAATCGAACCTTGCCCGGTTGCCCCAAGGCTGGCAGTTCCGTTAGGCATCACCAACCTCAGTTCTTCCGGGATGTTAATTTTAATCGCACAGTACCTTGCACGGTTTTCCCAGGGCGGGTAGTTTCGTTATGCACTAAACGCAACTTGTTCTTTTGCGCTCGGCAAACCTTGCCCAGTACATGTATCTGCACCAGGCTACCAATGCGGGGTCAGCTGCATTCTTCTCTCGCACCAACACGAGGGTAGACTTTTATTCGTTACGGTCCTGTCTTATTTATTCTTGCCGACGGGCTGGCAATGTTTGCCCCCTCCTCAGGGCTTCGAGCTTCTCCTGCGTGGGCATACGTTTGGTCACTGGATGCACCTCTCATCCATGTCTGAGACGTTTCGTTGCTGTTTCTTTGCGTTCAGGGACTTGGGCAATATCTTGTTGGACCTCGGTCAGGAGATTTGTGCATTTTCTTTGTATGCATCTTTATCGTGTATCCGTACTTGCACTGCTACCCCTACCAGTAGTTTTCTCTCCCCGATCCCTGCCCTCTTAGCCAGACCAGAACCATAGTCTGTTTCCAGGGTCACCGCGTGGAGGTTAGGGTCAGGGTCTTGGTTAGCGCGCCCCCTCGCTAACCCTGGCTCATGTTACCACCATGACCTCATGAGCCTTTGACCCCGTTCGTCTTGTCTGTTTCTCATTGTCTCTGTCCGTTCGTCTTGTTTGTTTCTCATTGTCTCTGTCTGTCCGTTCGTCTTGTCTGTTTCTCATTGTCTCTGTCTGTCCGTTCGTCTTGTCTGTTTCTCATTGTCTCCGTCCGTTCGTCTTGTCTGTTTCTCATTGTCTCTGTCTGTTTCTCATTGTCTCTGTCTGTTGAGGTTGGTACAACAAAGACGACTATAGGAAAAGGACATTAAAAGAAACTGTAAACGTGACAATTTGCGTGAGACGGAAGAGATTGCAAGAGATTGAGAATATTTCAGATGGACTCTTATGAAAGCAACGTTCGGCAAAGGACATGCAACATGATGATGATGATTATCTATTCATCCATCCATCCAACTATCCATTGATCCACCAACCATATGTATTCACAATATATATAATTCTCATTCATGTGATATGGACGAGTCTCAGACACTGGAACAAGTCCGAGAATTATGAGTTAAGTTTGGACGTGCCAGACAGTGTCGTCTTCGTGGTAGAGAGAGAAGGTATACTAATCAACTTCTCATGGGTACGGTGAGCAAATGGACTTCAGGATGGCTGCTACAGCAGAGGACAGAGCACGCATGGGAATGCCCAATGTGCCATGACATCGATCTCATAACATAATATATATATATATATATATATATATATATATATATGCATGTGTGCTCTCATGCAGACAGATTAGCTCAGCTAGGTTTTTTTTGTGTTAAACAAGATGCTTTGCAATACTTCCATAATAACATGTCTCTTGAAAATGTATAAAATATCGGTTTACTTAATTACACTTTGCACACACGGCCAGTGGTCTTTATCAAGTGGGGGTCGCCGCACTGGCACATAGTGCGCCAGCTATGACTTTATATCGTCGTCATCTTCTTCTCTTCTGTCGCTTACTTGGTGTGAAGTATTGGAGGCGAAGGGATGCAGAATATTTAAACATCTTGTGTGTACTTTATCTAATGCATCTTGTAAACTGATGTTCTTTGTTTCTTTCTTTTCTCTAATCCTGTTTCGCCTCACAGTGTTTGGGATAAGATGAGATTTCTAGAACTGGCTTTTGCGTACGCTTCATAAATAGTGTCTTTCATCGCCTCTGTTATCTCTGAGTTCCACTTTTTGCGTGGCCGGCCTTTTGCTTTCTATCCACTGATGAGTAACATTGCTCTTTGAGGCACACTGCTGTTGGTTATCTGCTTGCTTTCATAGACAGTGATACACCATGTCGCTCTCTACCTTCACAGTACCATATACTATGTCTCTCTCTCTCTCTTCCTTCACATACCATATCACATGCTTTTCTCTTCTTCTACTATCATCTTAACTATGTCTCTTTCTTCTTTCTCTACCTTCCTACCATATCACTATGTCTCTCTCTCTTACCTTCACGTCCATATACACATGTCTTTCTCCTCTACTCAGTTCACTTTCCTTTCATCATACAACCATGTCTCTCTTCTTTACCTTCACATACCATATACACCATGTCTCTCTCTCTACCTTCACTACCATATACACCATGTCTCTCTCTCTCTCTACCTTCACATACCATATACACATGTCTCTCTCTCACCTTCACTACCATATACACTGTCTCTCTCTCTACCTTCACATACCATATACACCATGTCTCTCTCTCTCTACCTTCACATACCATATACACCATGTCTCTCTCTCTACCTTCACATACCATATACACATGTTCTCTCTCTCTCTACCTTCACATACCATATACACCATGTCTCTCTACCTTCATACCATATACACCATGTCTCTTCTCTCACTTACATACCATACACCTGTCTCTCTCTCTACCTTCACATACCATATACACCATGTCCCTCTCTCTCTCTACCTTCACTACCATATACACATGTCTCCTCTCTCTACCTTCATACCATATACACCATGTCTCTCTCTCTACCTTCACATACCATATACACCATGTCTCTCTCTCTACCTTCACATACCATATACACCATGTCTCTCTCCCTTCACATACCATATACACCATGTCTCTCTCTCTCTACCTTCACATACCATATACACCATGTCTCTCTCTCTCCTACCTTCATACCATATACACCATGTCTCTCTCTCTCTCTACCTTCACTTACCATATACACCATGTCTCTCTCTACCTTCACATACCATATACACCATGTCTCTCTCTCTACCTTCACATACCATATACACCATGTCTCTCTACCTTCACATACCATATACACCATGTCTCTCTACCTTCACATACCATATACACCATGTCTCTCTACCTTCACATACCATATACACCATTTTCTCTCTACCTTCACATACCATATACACCATGTCTCTCTCCTCTACCTCATGACCATATACACCATGTTCTCTCTCTCTCTACCTTCACATACCATATACACCATGTCTCTCTCTCTACCTTCTACCTTCACATACCATATACACCATGCTCTCTCTCTCTACCTTCACATACCATATACACCATGTCTCTCTCTCTCTCTCTCTCTCTACCTTCACATACCATATACACCATGTCTCTCTACCTTCACATACCATATACACCATGTCTCTCTCTCTCCTTCACATTCCATATACACCATGTCTCTCTCTCTACCTTCACTACCATATACACATGTCTCTCTCTCTCTCTACCTTCACGTACCATATACACCATGTCTCTCTCTCTCTCTACCTTCACTTACCATATACACCATGTCTCTCTCTCTCTACCTTCACATACCATATACACAATGTCTCTCTCTCTCTACCTTCACATACCATATACACCATGTCTCTCTCTCTACCTTCACATACCATATACACAATGTCTCTCTCTCTCTCTACCTTCACATACCATATACACCATGTCTCTCTCTCTACCTTCACATACCATATACACCATGTCCCTCTCTCTCTCTACCTTCACATACCATATACACCATGTCTCTCTACCTTCACATACCATATACACCATGTCTCTCTCTACCTTCACATACCATATACACCATGTCTCTCTCCTCTCTACCCCATACCATATACACCATGTCTCTCTCTCACCTTCACATACCATATACACCATGTCTCTCTCTACCTTCACATACCATATACACCATGTCTCTCTCTCTACCTTCACATACCATATACACCATGTCTCTCTCACTTCACATACCATATACACCATGTCTCTCTCTCTACCTTCACATACCATATACACCATGTCTCTCTCTCTACCTTCACATACCATATACACCATGTCTCTCTCTACCTTCACATACCATATACGCCATTTTCTCTCTCTCTACCTTCACATACCATATACGCCATGTCTCTCTCTCTCACCTTCACATACCATATACACCATGTCTCTCTCTCTCTCTACCTTCACATACCATATACGCCATGTCTCTCTCTCTACCTTCACATACCATATACACCATGTCTCTCTCTACCTTCACATACCATATACACCATGTCTCTCTCTTCTACATACCATATACACCATGTCTCTTTTCTCTCTACCTTCACATACCATATACACCATGTCTCTCTCTCTCTACCTTCACATACCATATACACCATGTCTCTCTCTCTACCTTCACATACCATATACACCATGTCTCTCTCTCTTCTACCTTCACATACCCTATACGCCATGTCCCTCTCTCTCTCTCTCTACCTTCACATACCCTATACGCCATGTCCCTCTCTCTACCTTCACATACCATATACGCCATGTCCCTCTCTCTCTCTCTCCTACCTTCACATACCTATACGCCATGTCCCTCTCTCTCTCTCTCTACCTTCACATACCATATACGCCATGTCCTCTCTTCTCTACCTTCACATACCTATACGCCATGTCCCTCTCTCTCTCTCTCTACCTTCACATACCATATACACCATGTCTCTCTCTCTCTCTCTTCACATACCTATACGCCATGTCCCTCTCTCTCTCTCTTACCTTCACACACCTATACGCCATGTCCCTCTCTCTCTCTACCTTCACATACCATATACGCCATGTCCCTCTCTCTCTCTCTCTACCTTCACATACCATATACGCCATGTCCCTCTCTCTCTCTACCTTCACATACCATATACGCCATGTCCCTCTCTCTCTCTACCTTCACATACCATATAGCCATGTCCTCTCTCTCTCTCTTCACATACCATACGCATGTCCTCTCTCTTACCTTCACATACCATATACGCCATGTCCCTCTCTCTCTCTCTCACCTTTACATACCCATGTTGCACTACATCAGATGTGATAATTGTCAACATGTCAGTGGCAGGTATTCCAATAATTAATGCATTCTTCTTCCCACGTAGACTTTCATTAAAAAACACAGCTAAAGCAAACACTAACACAACATATAGATTATTTCTGTTCATGCTGTATTATGTTGTTGTCGTCTCTCGATCTCATGTGTCTACTCTTCACGTAAACCCATAAAATGATATTTTGATGATTTGAATAGAGCAATTGCGCTGACACCAATATCAAGACAAAGCTTAACATAATGCGTGTTTGTATTTTAAGTAAGAAGATAACACGTTGATGTTAACATGGTTATCATAACAGTAGACGCTTGAATTGAAAGCCGAGATAGTGTAGTTGTTTGTGTTCTTGTTTCGTAGGCGTGTGGTACTACGATCAAATTCCACAGTGGGGCATTATATATCGCAATGGCCGCCCGAGTGGTTACCGGGGCCCAAATTTGGGGAGTAAAGAATAGAACCACTGTTACCTGCCACGTATGTCGTAAGAGGCGACTAAGGAGGTTTGGCTGAAATCGGATGCATGTGTCCTAAACTTGTAGAAGTCTATGCGTTTAGGGCCTACCAAACCAATGTGCAACGTATACATGTTATTGGCAAAGATCAAACATATCAAAGAGTGATTAAAATTGGTCGTAAAGAACGAACGTACAGAAGAAGAAGAAGACACCGAAATGGCACAAACTATGCTATGAGAAATGCTGCTCAGGTACAGTCGATACAAAGTAAACAGTCGTCTATGCAAACGGCAGAAATAACAGAGGCTGTACGAAGCATACACAAGAGCCTGTTCTAGAAATCTTTTCATATCCTGACGATGAGAAACAAAACAAAATTGAAGAAAAGAATAAAGAAGAACGACAAAAACAAAAATAATAATAACTGATAAAACAATCATGACAAAAGATATTTTTTGATTAAAAGAGATAAAATAGAAAATCTGAACGGTTATGAATATCTCAGTTCACAGCTAGCAATAGTTGGAAATGGAATGAAGATAATTAAAAGAAGTACAAACTTTAGCTTTACAAGAACTAAAAACAGTATGGAATAGAACTGATAGAAAAATAAAGATCAGGACACTAAGAGTATGCATATTCCCAGTGGTAACGTATGGGTGTGAAACATGGACATTTAACAACGCTGTAGAAAAATATATATATGCTCTTGAATATAAGTGTTACAGAAGAGTCGTCCGTATATCATGGACAGAGAAGAGAATAAATAGATATATCCAGAAAGAACTCAAAATCAAAGAAAACTGGCTGTTGCTACAAATACGATGAGAAAATTGAAGTATTTGTGAAGATTTACCTATCGGGGTTTACTTGTTTTGCTGAGGGAGGCAAGAAATATCGGACTCAATTCCATGGAAAAAGATTGATCGAGTTGCCCAGGACAGAGCGGTATGGAGAAATTACTTCCAGGCACTATGTAACGTATAACGATACGAGAATATAATATTTACCTGTTGGAATTTACCTGTTGGGACTTACCTATCGGGATTTATCTGTCAGGATTTGGATACATTCTTAGAGATCAGCATGACCAGCAGACAATCTAGTATCGGTGAATTAGAAAATTGAACCATGCTTTGACTTCTTCTATATCAATGGACAGCGCAAAGACCTTCCCCATCATCACATGTCACTTGGTCCCAGAACAGTCTAACCTACTGTCTTTTTTATCGCCCATCACCGATAGGACTATGAACTCGATCTCACCTACACTGAGATCAGGGATCTCTGGGAAAATGTCCATATGATCTCATGAGGAGGCGAACCGAGTACCTTTGGAATGAGAGTCGAGTACCAAACCTCTGCACCACAGAGATACCCCAGGCGCCGGTGAATCATTGAAGAAATAAAGGATACCATCCTTAATACATATATATATTTCTTGCCTCAGGAAAGTTCGTTTCAACGTTTCCTGGGGTGTCTCTCTTCTTGAACCCTTTGCCTCCTACTTCAATGCCTGCTTTGTGATTTTTTGATCATTTCTTCTCAAGGTGTGCCCAACATATCTCCATCTCTCTTTCTTGAACCTTTGCCTCCTACTTCGATGCCTGCTTTGTGATTTTTGATCATTTCTTCTCAGGTGTCCCAACATATCTCCATCTTCTCTTTCTTGAACCCTTTGCCTCCTACTTCGATGCCTGCTTTGTGATTTTTTGATCATTTCTTCTCAAGTGTCCCAACATATCTCATCTTCTTTCTTGAACCTTTGCCCTACTTGATGCCTGCTTTGTGATTTTTGATCATTTCTTCTCAAGGTGTGCCCAACATATCTCCATCTTCTCTTTCTTGAACCCTTTGCCCCCACTTCAATGCCTGCTTTGTGATTTTTGATCATTTCTTCTCAAGGTGTGCCCAACATATCTCCATCTTCTCTTTCTTGAACCCTTTGCCTCCTACTTCGATGCCTGCTTTGTGATTTTTTGATCATTTCTTCTCAAGGTGTGCCCAACATATCTCCATCTTCTCTTTCTTGAACCCTTTGCACCCTACTTCGATGCCTGCTTTGTGATTTTTTGATCATTTCTTCTCAAGGTGTGCCCAACATATCTCCATCTTCTCTTTCTTGAACCCTTTGCCTCCTACTTCAATGCCTGCTTTGTGATTTTTTGATCATTTCTTCTCAGAGTATGCCCAACATATCTCCATCTTCTCTTTCTGATAACAGTTGTTACTTAAACCTAAACATAAAGCAAGAAAATGTCTCTTCATGTTTTATTTTCTTAGTCGACAGATCATCATCACTGCACATGTCTATTTCCAAGTATACAGAAGGTAGGATAGCCATTTCCTTACTTATGGAACTTCTTTCTCCTTTTTTTCCTTTTCTCTAATCCTGTTTTGCATCACAGCTCAGGATTAGAAGAGATTACTAGCATGGGCTTTAGTGTGTGCTTCGTAAACAGTGTCTTTCGTTCCCTTTGTTATCTTTGAGGTCCACCGTCCACCACTGAGGACAGCCTATTGCTTTGTATCCACCGTATCGGAGTAACATTGTTCTTTGAGGCGTACTGTCTGTTGGTAATCTGCTTTGTGAAACGTCGGGTGTGGGAAATGTACTCAAAACCATTTTTTGGTCCGTTTAGATGAGAACGCTCACTATGCATTGTACTAATCATTTCTTAGTATTATGAGATAAGATGAGATCACCAAGAATGACTTGAAAGTTATTACTTTTTTAAATGTTGGCTCTGGCCGCAATGCCGCAGCTAGTGGACCCATTAAGGTTGAACAAGTACAGCCGCAACGAGTGGACCCATCAAGGTTGAACAACTACATTCTGATTGTCTCATCCATCCGGACGAAAACCATTTGGAGCTAGTGAATTTGAGTGTGCCATTTGACGTCTATGAAGGCATTCACCTTCTGGCCGCGATCAAGCGGGCACTACACTTTGATATTTTTAAAAATAATAGGGCCCGACCTGGAAGTGCCACAACGGGTGGACCCACTACTAGTGATGGCAAAACGTTTAGAACTCGAGCGTCATCAATCTTTCGAAAGAGTGCGCTCGGTGTTTGTTTAGGGGGTTTGATCTTGCCATTTGGTGTTTAATAAAGGCTCCCACCCGTTGACGGCCATCAAGCGAACAACAACAACTTATCACAATGAACAAGGATCTTAGTCAAAAGACCGAGCAGCGAAGGAACAACCATTACATCAATATTGTCCATGACACGTTTTCTTAGAGGGAAATGTATGGGTCACATTCGGAGGATGATAGAAGTTGTATCCCATTGTATCCACATTTAGAGTTGTCAGATGTTTCAGTGTTAACGTGTGGCTGTCTTTCTCACTTTCAAAATCAACCTGTTAACGTGTGGCTGTCTTTCTCACTTTCAAAATCAGCCTGTTAACGTGTGGCTGTCTTTCTCACTTTCAAAATCAGCCTGTTAACATGTGGCTGTCCTACTGTCCAATCCTGGGAACGGCACATTAAATCAGCAATGTTAACGTGTGGCTGTCTTTCACACTTTCAAAATCAACCTGTTAACGTGTGGCTGTCCTATCCTGGGAACGGCACATTTCCTTGTGCTCACATTAAATCAGCGCTGTTAACCTGATGAAGGTATTATTGTGTCTGCGTCACTGCTCTACACAGCTTCCTGAATAACGTCTTGAATGTTTTTTCCTCTATTCTATTGGTTAACCACGGCACCACTGGTAACTACACTAGAATAAGATTCTCAACAGGCGTTCTTAAAGATTTTTACTATTATTTCTGCTTCTGTAAGAACAAGAGAATCTCTCTCTCTCTCTAAATCAGTCATAAAATTCACCAAATACCTGATAATTGTCAAGCACTTTAATTCATATCTCTGTCTTCCTTTCTGTGGACTTAATCATTTAACAAGAAATGATACAATAATCATACATAAATCAATAATTCTCAAGATCTCCGGGCTTGAACAACTCTGTCCCAACTCTGTCTCCACCTACATAACCAAAAAATACACTGTTCTATGAAGAAAACTCAGTCAAATTCGACCAAATGGTCTATTCTCGTATCATAGTTTAGTCTACACACTATTATATATCGTGTATCTCGTTCAGAAGTCAGTAGCATGACTTACATGAAGAATCTCTTAAAATAATAGTTCGATTTCGGACAAATCAAAATACGAAATCTTGGACGAATTCAAAACAAACACAATTCAACTCACAATTCCACAGTCTCCTCTAATACCGACTATATTCCTCTAATTCGTGATTCTCATCTTCCACAATGACAGCCTCTATCAATATCTAGACATGCCTACCAGGAAATCTCTACTGGTCCGTCAGAGTACCTTCCATGTCCACTGGATCTCTCCATAATTAACACCGGGTCTACTCTGCTTGAGCTGTCCTGGCTTCAATCTGTCTCTCGAATTCCGTCCCACCGTATTTATGCCAGGGTGGTGTTATGCAATCTATAATCCTCCCGAAAGTTCTAGATCGAGGTTGTTTTTCTCAAAATACTACGCCTAACAATAATCTATGAATTTCATTGGTCTAGCTAACTGTCCTCATCTACTTCAACCTACCAATCCAAATAATTTTCTCCACTTGTTTATCAGACTGCGCATATACAGTCGCGTCATCCCTTCTCGAACTTAGTTCTATGAAGTAGTAAACATGGAAGTTTCCTACCCTTGTCTTTAATTCAGCGTCATTTCCAAAAATGCTTTGTGTTGTACTCAATCTTTAGTCCATCTTCGAATAACACGCAAATATCACGTGATATTTACTTCATCCTACATTTCTTATTCCCGAAATAGGGAAGACTTTTTGTATTTTCGTCCATTTGTGTTTCATTTTAATTTGTCACTCTGTTTGTTCGTTTGTTGATAAAGGCCTTTGTTGGTCGAAACGTTGCTGTTTATCGTCACTGTTTCTGTTTTTGTAAAACTATAGTACTTTGTTTGTACGTGTTTCTTATTCCCCATCATTTTCTTGAGTACACATTTTCTTGAGTACACATTTTCTTGAGTACACATTTTCTTCAGTACACATTTTCTTGAGTACATATTTTCTTGAGTACACATTTTCTTGAGTACACATCTTCTCGAGTACACATTTTCTTGAGTGCACATTTTCTTGAGTGCACATTTTCTTGAGTGCACATTTTCTTCAGTGCACATTTTCTTCAGTACACATTTTCTTCAGTACACATTTTGTTATCTCCTGGAATTGCTAAGATTTTATAATTGCATGTTCATTCCTTCCTTAGAAATCTCATGTTTATTCATCGTTATCTCCTGGTATAAACATAACCACACTGTCACATCAGTTTCAGTTTGGAATATCTTCTTTGTACTCCGGACATGTCCATAGGTGCTCTGATCTCCTTCGCAATATCTCCAGCAGCGTGCAGCGACTGACCGTACCAGTTCGATTTTGATTGATGAGCCTACTCATATACCTGTTATGCTGTTCTTTTCTTGCTACTCCAATCTTCAAACCCAGCTCCTGCAATCTAGTAGTTGACGTGGATTGGTTTAAATGAAAATCTTCTTTGCGGCCACACGCTATGAAGGCATTCAAAATATCAGCTCTATCCATTGACTGGCCGTCTGATATGGCGGCAGAGCCAGTCAGCATGTCTGTTCTCTCATAGCCAACGACACCCATGTGTCCCGGAACGAAGATAAATGTGATTCTGCAAATTGTTGATTTAGTCTATTGCCTGCGCATCGAATCATCCACCACCTTGCAGATCATACTCAATGAATCACTCAGAATGCACGCATGAGTGCAGTTTTGTGACTCTAGCCAGCGTAGTGCATTAGTCACCACCAGTACATCCATTGTCATGCTGCTTGTTGTCATACGAAATGCACCACTGGCCTCCTGGACCATTCTGCCACATGAGCTTGCAGAGAAGGCACATGCGGACTTTTCGTGACGAACTACCGATCCATCCGTGTAAATCACAACGTCACCTTCATTGCAGTTTCATCAATGATAGCTTTGATGTCTTCATCCAACGCCACGGGATTCCTCTCTTTGCAACTTTTGTCAAATTTAATTATGGTGGAAAAGTGTTCCCGGAAACATACGTCCGTTTTTTCTGGACATTTCTTGCCACAGGTCCCGATTTTCTAGAACAGTCAATATTTTTGTCTAAAATAATTCACACTATAACATGATCTGTGATTCTTGTTATTCTTAGAGTCTTAACTACAAGAAGAAGAAGAAACACCAATGTTATAAACATTCACACTGCTATTACTTGCATTAATACTAATAGAAATTATATTCATCAAATAAATCATACATTATACTAAAACTTAATTATTTGGTGTCTTGTAATACTTTTTGAATGTTAACCCTAACGTCCCTCTCTCACTCGTGCAATATGCGTCACTCGTGCAATATGCGACGTCTGATATTTGTCAGACTTCAAAGCCATGGATAGAAGATTTTGCCACGGAGTGGCGTAATCATAAAAATAGTCACAGCTCATTCGATAATTAAATACACATTTAATTACTGCTTGAACTGTAACACATGCAACCGATGTCGTTCTTCTATCCACTGTACATTCATGAGAAAATATATTCTTTCGACATCTGCATTGTGAAATGTACATTGGTTATGAAACCAAAACAAATGTTTCAACGTGTATTTTTCAAATTAAACAGTACAGTTCCCTACTAATCACAACGATAACGAAAACAAAATTAATGTGACAGTGTTATGTGTGAACATGGACATTTCAAGTTTGAAAATAAAACAGTTCTCCCATCTAAAAAAAAAGAGAAAAAGTTCGATTTATTTGCAACTTTGATTTTACAGGGACAAAAACCGGCACAAATGGGCGATCACATTTTTCATTAAAACTCAGACTGTCCCGGAAAACCGGGACGCCGGGCAACCGTATTCACATGTTACATCGTATTTGTACAATTAAACTATGACTAAATTATTTCCACTTGTTCCCAGCTGTTACATCGTATTTGTACAATTAAACTATGACTAAATTGTTTCCACTTGTTCCCAGCTGTTACATCGTATTTGTACAATTAAACTATGTCTAAATTGTTTCCACTTGTTCCCAGCTGTTACATCGTATTTGTACAATTAAACTATGACTAAATTGTTTCCACTTGTTCCCAGCTGTTACATCGTATTTGTACAATTAAACTATGACTAAATTGTTTCCACTTGTTCCCAGCTGTTACATCGTATTTGTACAATTAAACTATGACTAAATTGTTTCCACTTGTTCCCAGCTGTTACATCGTATTTGTACAATTAAACTATGACTAAATTGTTTCCACTTGTTCCCAGCTGTTACATCGTATTTGTACAATTAAACTATGACTAAATTGTTTCCACTTGTTCCCAGCGGTTACATCGTATTTGTACAATTAAACTATGACTAAAATTTCACTGTTCCCGTTGTTACATCTATTTGTACAATTAAAAAGATAAATTGTTTCACTTGTTTCCCACTGTACATCGTCATTTTTCAAATTAAACTATGACTAAATTGTTCCACTTGTTCCCACTGTTACATCGTATTTGTACAATTAAACTATGACTAAATTGTTTCCACTTGTTCCCAGCTGTTACATCGTATTTGTACAATTAAACTATGACTAAATTGTTTCCACTTGTTCCCAGCTGTTACATCGTATTTGTACAATTAAACTATGACTAAATTGTTTCCACTTGTTCCCAGCTGTTACATCGTATTTGTACAATTAAACTATGACTTCTTCTTCCTTGAACGCTCCATATCGACCACTTGTTAACCACTCTGTATGATTTGTATGTGATCTGAGCCTAAGAGTGATTGTACATTGTGTCAGTCATGCGCCTATAAATAGGCCAGCACATATGATTATACAATGCTTTTTATTTACTAGGATAGCTTCCATAGGTCCTACATCAGTCGCCTCTTATGACATGCCTATAGGTTGCAGTGGTACAACTCTTTGCTTCCCTTGTGGGCCCTGGCACCACACAGGCGAAACCATGACTAAATTGTTTCCCCCTTGTCTTCAGATGTTAATCGTATTTCTACAGTTAAATCATGACTAAATTGTTTCTCTTTGTCCCCAGATGTTATATAGCATTTGTACAGTGAATACATGACTTAAATTATCTGTTTTTAGATGTGATGTGACCTTCAGAGTAATGTTACCACGTACGTCACACTGTCCACACATACAAGTTCCGCAGCGTCTGATTCCAAGAAAATTCAAGATGGTGGCCTTCTGTCTGTTCATGATCATCAGCTTCTTCGGTAAGTGGATTTTTGTTTCTCGACTTTATTGCTAAGATTAAAATATAGTGTTCATTTGATCGTTAACAAAGGATGAGGGCCTTTATAGAGCCAATAGGCAACTAAATTAAACAAATTCTGAGCAGCTCTCATTTGAAAGAATTATGTCACTGAGTTTTTACACATTTCAAACTTACCTGGGTCATCCCGCTGCAGCACTACCGGGTAAGGATCTAATAAACCAAATATTGAAGGGAAAAAAATGGTTTTTCGTGCAGAATGTATTTCTGCTTGATATAAGCCCCCTAATACCATTTCACTCTAGTTTATGGCCGATTAAATTATAGCGCAGCTCCCATGCGAGAGACCCACGTTCAATCCACGGTAAGGCCAAGGTGTCTTTTTCTGTCAGGGGCATAAAGAACAGTGTTAACCTGAACAATTTCGCGGCAACTGTACTAGCCATGCGGCCATTAAATTCCATAGGCACATGCCCTACACGTCCTACACCACCTAAATAGAGGTAGCACAGGCAATAATTACAGGAAGTAAGATCATGCTATATCAAATGATAGAAGAAAACTAGTCACGACAGAGATAAAGCGTTTACGCAGAATGCTGGGGTAACAAGAGAGAGTTTAGAAATGAAAACATCAGGAAAATAGTTTGTATAACATCATCACTGAACTTCTTCAAGAAACAACAAATTAAATGGTATGATCACATAAGCAGATTACCATTAGACAAGTGCACTCATAAGAAGAAATGCTGACTCACAACAGAGCTGGATACAAAGCAAGAAGTCGTCTCATCAAAAAAAACAAGCTGGTTGTGCAAAGACTCAACTATTTATGTAAGGATGCTTTTGAAAATGGTGGTTTGTTCTCCTGACAATCATATACAAACAAAATAGCTAACTTGTCTTGTTGACAAACTGCACATCTTCCAATCTGATCTGAGCATCTTCTGATAGTGGAATCTATTTGCAAAGATGAGACAAAGTGAAGCATCTTATACACAAACGCTGAGAACATCACACCTGAGACACCATCTATACACACAACAGACTGAGACACTATCTATAACACAACAGACTGAGACACAATCTAACACAACAAACTGAGACACAATCTATACAAAAACTAAACAACCCTGACAACGACTATCTATACACACACAGACTGAATACTATCTATACACACAACAGCTGAGAACAATCTATACACACAACAGGCTGAGACACTATCTATACACACAACAAACTGAGACACAATCTATACACACAACAGGCTGAGACACTATCTCATACACACAACTGAGAACTATCTATCACACAACAAACTGAGACAATCTATACACAACAGCTGAGACACTATCTACACAGACAGACTGAGACACTATCTCTATACACACAACAGACTGGAGACACTATCTATACACACAACAGACTGAGATACTATCTATACACACAACAAACTGATATACAATCTATACACACAACAGGCTGAGACACTATCTATACACACAACAACTGAGACACATCTATACACACACCAGACTGGAACACTATACACACAACAGGCGAGACACAAATCTATACACACAACAGGCTGAGACACTATCTATACACACAACAGACTGAGACACTATCTATATACACAACAGACTGAGACACAATCTAAACACACAACAAAGCTGAACACAAATCTATACACACAACAGCTGAGACACTATCTCATACACACAACAGACTGAGACACTATCTATACACACACAGACTGAGAACTATCTATACACACAACAAACTGAATCACATCTATACACACAACAGACTGAGACACTATCTAAACACACAACAGGCTGAGACACTATCTATACACACAACAAACTGAAGACACATCTATACACACAACAGAGTTGAGACACTATCTCTATACACACACCAGACGAGACACTATCTATACACACAACAAGATTGAACACTATCTAAACACACAACAGACTGAGACACTATCTATACACACAACAAACTGATATACAATCTATACACACAACAGGCTGAGACACTATCTATACACACAACAGGCTGAGACACTATCTCTATACACACAACAGATTGAGACACTATCTAAACACACAACAGGCTGAGACACTATCTATACACACAACAGGCTGAAACACTATCTATACACACAACAGACTGAGACACTATCTATACACACAACAGATTGAGACACTATCTATACACACAACAGGCTGAGACACTATCTCTATACACACAACAGATTGAGACACTATCTATACACACAACAGACTGAAACACTATCTATACACACAACAGACTGAGACACTATCTATAACACACACAGATTGAGACACTATCTATACACACAACAGGCTGAGACACTATCTATACACACAACAGGCTGAAACACTATCTATACATCAAATAATGCATATTAACTAAGATAATTAACACTATCTACAAACACGTGACAAGCGTGGATAGTTCCACACACAGATTACCATCTTGTTCAATAGACTGAATTTCAAACACCATTTCTGCATACTATCTTACACAACAGCTCCTATTATTATAAAAAAGAGACCCCATTATCATCATCTGCACTTTAAGCACTAGCCATGTGTTTCAATCTCTTCTGAAACACTATCTATGCACACAACAGACTGAAACACTATCTATACACACAACAGGCTGAGACACTATCTATACACACAACAGGCTGAGACACTATCTATACACACAACAGGCTGAGACACTATCTATGCACACGCCCCAGACTGAAACACTATCTATACACACAACAGACTGAAACACTATCTATACACACGCCCCAGACTGAAACACTATCTATACACACAACAGGCTGAGACATTATCTATGCACACACAACAGGCTGAGACACTATCTATGCACACGCCCCAGTCTGAGACACTATCTATACACACGCCCCAGACTGAAACACTATCTATACACACAACAGGCTGAGACATTATCTATGCACACACAACAGGCTGAGACACTATCTATGCACACGCCCCAGTCTGAGACACTATCTATACACACGCCCCAGACTGAAACACTATCTATACACACAACAGGCTGAGACACTATGTATGCACAAGCCCCAGACTGAAACACTATCTATACACACAACAGGCTGAGACACTATCTATACATCAAATAATGTATTAACTAAGATTATTTAATCCTTTACAAACAGCTGTGACAACAGCGTGATAGTTCACACGACTACCATGCTTGTTCAGATGTTGAATTTCCCATTCCATTTCTGCATACTATTTCACAACACGTTATTGATTGATAAATAGGACCATTATCATCTTTGCATTTTAAGCACTAACCATGTGTGTTTCGATCTCTTTCTTACACAAGAAGATCTTTCTTACACAAGAACAAGAAGATCTTTCTTACACAAGCTGAACTCCGTAGCACCGCAAGGGTTCACGTAACTTGAAATTTATAGGAATTGTTGTTTAATTGTCGTACCAGCCCACCATTATCGATTTTCCACTGCCATGTTTTGTTTTCTACTTGTTTAATGTGAACATGTAGCTTACATGTTATCATCCGTCTCCGATAGAACTAGAAACTATATCACTTACATTGAGATCGAGGATCACTAGACAAATAGTTACCTCTGAAGTAGGAGAAGGCACACCTGTATGACGGGGGATACTGATAGTAGGGAAAGTAGGCCCTCACGCAAAAATAAGTTAGGAGCTCTGACTACGCCTGAATTCATAGCGGGCGAACGCAAGAAGAAGGATGAGACTAGACCGATAGCAGTATCGGAGATGAACCGAGTAGTTAGATACACATAAACTACCAAATGGAGATCTATGTGGCTAAATTGTGAAGCTGTTGCCTTGTTTTCCGAAGATCGTGGATTTGAATTTCGACTGCACCGTTCGCTCACGGGTACATTTTTTCCCGTAGCTCCCTAGGATTGTTGCTGAAGCAATGGAATGAAACTTTGGGCAATACTCTCGGCAGGTGGCGGTTCATTACTGCGGAGAGGGACTGAGCCAGCCAGGTGATACAGTTTATGTATGATAGATGTATCAAACAATAGTTTATGTATGTTATTCAATGCTGTAGTTAATATGTTGAGCGAGAGATGAAAAACATTCCTCAACTCTGCAGGGACCCCACACATTTTATAACACGACTGCCACTCTCAGATATGGATGTAGATATTTTAGGTCAAAGGTTGTGTTATCAGCACATATTACCTGAAATATTTGTTGTCTTTTTCAGTGATTTATCAGAGTTTTCCTACGTCAGAAGCTAGTATGCATACCAGGTAAGATTGACATGGCAGACTGATTTTATTGTTTTTATGTATTGGAACTTATCTGGCTGATGATACATAATAAGAAATGTTAGGAATGACAAAAACTGAAATCTTTTGAAGAAATCACTTGCTGGGAGCAATAGAAAAATTATTAATTGAGGCCTTGCGACATTGCGATCGTTCTTAGGTCGTTTTTATCATTCTAATGTGATAAATAAACAGCCAAACATCAAGAACAGATGTATGTGCACAACCTTCAGTACCTATTGGAGCTCAGGTGCTTATCCTTCGGTGGTGTGTTCGGTTTCAACCAGCGTTTACTGGGTTCGCTCTCCGTTAGCCCTTTGCTGTCCCCAGCCAAACCTGCAAGGCAGCAGGTTGCTATTTTCTTTTAGGGCAGCGACCCTTAGATGACCTGCCCTCCTGGACTTATAAGCGCCATCTGCCCAGCGAACCGGTCATTTTGTGGACAACTTGGTTTGCCGCCCGTCCAGTTTTGTGTGCGGTTTGCTCCACTAGGCTTTGATTGTCCCCAATCAAATTACAAGGCAGCAGTAGTTCCCTGCGAGCGGAAATGTGCACTGGCTTCGCCTCTGCTGGGCTATCCAGTTTTTTCTGCACATTCGGGTGGTCCGCACACCCTCTTGTCTGCCATGCCCGACGTGCCATGCTTTTCTGCCCGCCTGTGGGCCCGTCTGTGTATCGCTCTCATGTGTGCGCTCCGCCCTGGTGCCTGCCTCACCATTTCCATCAATTCTACTTGCTCACATTTGCCTGGGCGTCCCGCCTGGGCACTCCCAGGCCACCTGTGATGGGGTCAGGTGTTTGCCCCATGTGGCCACCTGTGCATGTCCATAGCTTGTCCCATCTGCCCGGTGCCTACCTTATCGTCACCGTCGTTTCGCCTGCTCATTTGCCTGAGGTTGTCGACTCTGGGGCTCAAAATCGTGCCCCCATGTATGCGATGTGGGCCCACGTGCAGCTCAGCTCGACTCCCAGCATATTCGGGCTCAAGAGAGGGCTCAAAAGAGAGCATCGCGAGCTCAGTTTTCAGCTTGGGTCCACGTGATCTTCGATGAATGCACCTCTCATCCTGTATGTTTATCCTTCCAGTTTTCCCATCGGCCGGAGAGACGAGCATTAGTAGTCACTCTGGGCATTCGCTCATCTGTATTGCGAGCTGATCCCATCTAGCGTGACAACCTTTGCATCTCTACTTGCACCAAAGTAGCTCTCCCATGACACCTGCCCTCTTAGCCAGACCGGAACCACCATCTTTTTCCAGGGTCACAATGAGGAGGTGAGGGCAGGGTCTAGATTAGTGCCAGCTCACTAATCCTAGCGCGGCGTTGTCCCCATGCGCCTTTGACCCCGCAGACATTTATTATTTCTGAGCAGTGGTCTATCTCATGTGTCCTAAACGTGTAGAAGTCTATGCGTTTAGGGGCCTACAAACCAATGTGTCAACGATATACATGTTCTTGCAAAGATCAAACATACACACATGATTAAATTATCATAAACGAACACAAGAAAGAAGAAGTGCCTCTTCTTCAAAGTTCACTACTCAAAGCGTCAAACGACACTTTGTGGTATGTCATGCCATTCTTCTCACATGTATGGTCAATATACAACAGCTATATGCCTATGCAAATGGATCAAGAGCTTGAACTTTGACTGGTTCACGACCTACTAGCATGTCATAAGAGATGACTGAGGTAGGGGCTTCATAGACTGAAGTACCCTAGTAAAATAAAAGCGTTGAAAATCAGAAGTGCTGTGCCTACTTGCAGAGGTACAACTGTCACAAGTATCAATCGCTCTAGGCTCAGATCACTACAAATACAAAGAGTGGTTTAACAAGTGAGTACATAGAAACATTCAAAGAAGAAGACCATGTGAAAGAAAGGAAACACATGTGACGAAGTATAGAGACATACAAAACAGTGGAATGAGTTGACAGAAGATAAGAGTCCATGCAGCAGACAAGAACATCTGTCACTACTTACCTACAAGAGGTGACCCTGATGAAATATCTACATCCATATTCATGACTAAGTAATGAGGATTATAGAGAAGGTCAAGCGAGACAAATGTCGAAAGGTACCACACATGTCATCAAAGTATCAAAGGCTTTTCTTCTAGGGTAATCAAGAAGAAGAAATTAGTGGCAAAATGTTTGTTGGTTGTCATGGTAATAGTATTTATTTCAGGACTGTTGTCAGTAACATTTTGTTAGTCATCATTAATAATAATTCCTCTTGTACCGTTATATGTTACATAGTGCCTGCAAGTAATTTCTCCATACTGCTCTCTCCTGGTCAACTCGCTCAATCTACTCCATGGAATTGAGACCAATATTTCTTGCCTCTCTAAGCAAAGTTTATTTCAGGGTTGTCCTTTCTTTCTTGAACCCTTTGCATCCCACTACAATGCCTGCTCATCATTGTAATACTATTTATTTCCTGACTGTTGTCAGTAACATTGTGTGTTAGCCGTCATCTCTCTCTCTTTGCCTTTTACCCTGGTTGGAATAGGCCCTCAACCAACTCATGCCAAGTCTTCCTATCTCTAGCTATCTCCTGCAGCTCCTCCAGCTCTTCTTTATATTGTTGATCTCCGCCTCCAAATCTGGTCTCCATGTATTTCTCGGCCTCCCCTTCTTTCGCTGTCCCTCGGGTTCCAGGCAAGGACCCTTCTTGTTATATTCCCCTCCGGTTTTCGCAAAGTGTGTCCTATCCAGCGCCAGCGTCTTTTTTAACCTATTCGTTCACTGAATCTGTCTTGTTCTCTCCATAAGTTCCTCATTTGTGACCCTATCATACCATCTTATTCCTTCTATTCTGCGCAGACACCAGTTGATGAATGTTTGCAATTTATGCGCTATTGTTTTAGTTGTTCTCCATGTTTCTGACCCATACAGTAGAACTGTTTTAACATTAGAGTTAAATATCCAAATTTTTGTTCTAGATTTGGTTTCTTTGGACTTCCAAATGTTTCCCAGTGCAATGAAAGCTCCACTTGCCTTCTGTATTCTTATTTTAACATCTCTATCTGTTCCACCCTCTTTGTCTACGTTGCTGCCCAAATATGTGTATGATTCTACCTCTTGAAGTGGATTTCCCCCAGGGAGATCGAGTTGTCGTTGCTTGGTTAATTCTCAATATCTTTGTCTTTCCCTTATGAATGTTCAGCCCTAGTTGCTGGGACCTTTGATTCAATGTGTTAGCTTATCCTGCATCTGATTTCGTGTATGTGACAGAAGGGATATATCATCAGCGAAGTCCAGATCATCTAGTTGCTCTGTCAGAGTCCATTGGATTCCATTTCTGGTGTTAGTTACTGTGGTCTTCATAATCCAGTCTATTGTCAGTAAGAACAACAAAGGTGATAGAAGACATCCCTGACGCACTCCTGTTTCTATTCCAAAAGTATCTGTTAGTTTACCTTCATGAAGAACTCTACATTTCATATCTGTATACATTGCTCTTATTAGGTTAATAATTTTCTGTGGGATTCCATAATGTCTCATCAATTTCCAAAGTGTTTCCTTATCAATACTGTCAAAAGCCTTCTCATAATCCACAAATCCAATATAAAGTGGGGATTTCCATTCAATACTTTGCTCTATTATTATACGTAATGTGGCTATCTGGTCAGCACAGGATCTATTTGGTGAAGCCTGCCAGTTCATCTCTTAGCTTTATATCGATGGCATCTCTCAGTCTCTCCAGGATGACTCTGCTTAGTATTTTCCCAGGTACTGACAACAGCATTATTCCCTATAGTTTTCACACTTCTGAAGGTCCCTTTCTTTGGTAGCTTCATCAGGTATCCTTCTCTCCAGTTTTCTGGTATTTCTTCGGTCTCCCAGATTCTGCTAAATAATTTATACAGTATTTCTGTGGATGTGTTTATGTTGGCTTTAACTGCCTCCACTGGAATACCATCTGGACCGGCCGCTTTCCCATCTTTTAAAAGTTTAATGGCTTACTAATCTCCTCCTTGGATGGTTTCTCACAGTTGATGTCAAGTCAATTTCTGCCGGTTGGATATCTGGGGGTTTGTAGGTGCTGGTCTGTTCAGGAATTCCTTGAAGTATTCCATCCATCTTTCCATTTGGTCTCTAACATTAGTGATAGTTTCCCACTACTATCTTTGATCAACCCATTTGATGGACTGTATTTTCCTGCTAGCTTTCTAGTGATGTTGTAAAGATCCCTAAGGTTTCATTTTCCTGCAGCTACCTCTGCTTCTCTTGCTAGATCTTCTATGTATTGTCTTTTATCTAACTTTATTTGTTTCTTTACTTTCTTGCTAGCTTCTGTGTACTTTTCCTGGGCTATGGCTTTGACAGTTCTAGTTTTGCTATTATTTAAATCTGCTTTCCTCTTTTCCTTTCTTCTATTTCCTTGAGAGTTTCTGGAGTTATCCATGCCTTATGATTCCGTTCCTTCTTTCCTAATACCTCTGTGCATGTTTCATTCCAAATATTTTTGGCTTGCTGCCAGCATTCTTCAGCACTCACCTCATCTTCTAATTGCCTCAAAACCTCATACTTATTAGAGACTGTGACCGTGAACTGTTCCTTTGTTTCTTGACTTCTGAGGTATCCTACATTATATTGTTGTCTATGTTCATGGGATGTTATGTATCGCTTAAGTTTCAGTTTAATTTTACTTATCAGCAAATGGTGATCCGAATCTACATCTACCCCCATTAGAACCCTTACATCTTGTAGAGATGACCTGAATTTCTTGTTTATGCATATGTGGTCAATTTGATTTTCTATTCTGTGATCTGGTGATAACCAGGTTGCTTTATGTATTCTTTTATGTGGAAAGACACTTCCACCTATGACATATTGATTCACTGCACAGAAATTAGTGAATAGTTCTCCATTTTCGTTCATTATCCCTAGTCTGTGTTTCCCCATGTTCTCCTCGTAGCCTATGTTGTCCAAACCTATTTTGGCATTGAGGTCACCCATCAGAATTTTGATGTTCCCATTTCTCTGTAGTATTTTGAAGTTTTATATAAAATTCCTCTTTTACTTTTTCCTCTTTATCATTGGTAGGTGCATAACACTGGGTCACATTCAAGAATACTTTCTTTTTGGTGGTTCTGAATGTTGCTGTGATTATCCTAGGACTCCTGCTTCCCATTTTATTTGTGTATTCTCGCTTCTTTAGATAGCATTAAAGCCACTCCTTCACTATGGGGGCATTTTCTTCCATATGGCCTGAGAACAGCATTGTTTCTCCTGTGTTTAGACGTTTTTTGCCTGCACCATTCCACCTAGTTTCACATAATCCCAAGATGCAAATCCCGTGAAATTTCATCTCATTTACAACCTCGTGCTAGTCTTTCCATTTCATACATACTTCTAACATTCCATGTGCCAATTCTGGAGGTTTTCCTAGGTGAAAGGAAGATAATCTGCGGTGTAGACTCCTTGCGGCTTCTCTGCATCGCTTCATACCTCTTCTAGAAGAGCTTCCTTTCCTCTTGGTGGCACAGTTTTTATTTTATTTTTATGTGACTTGTTCATGGTTGGTTGAATTTTGTGGCTAAAATTTTCTACTGGATAGGGTAGTCACCCCTACGCCCACTTAGGCCCTCACTCCTTAGTCGCTCTTGCTTACGGACCGACGGGCGTGTTAGCCGTCATGGTAACACTATTTATTTTCTGACTATTGCCATGACCATTGGGCTGGTTGTCATGGTAACACTATTTGTTTCCTGTCTATTCCCAGGAGCACTTTGGAACTGGAAGCTGAGATAAAAAAAATGGATTACAAGATTCAGAATTTGGAGCAAGGGTAGGTCAGACACCCAACCTGTACTCATCTATCTGTTAATCAAATGTCTTATGTTCTGTTGTCCAGAGTTTTCTCGAACATTATTATGTTTTTAATTTGCTGTTGCTTATTTTTAAACATTTCTTTTCTTTTAGTTGGCATATATGATTGATCAATTAAAACAGACACACAAAGAAGGAACTACTTAGCCACAGAGATCACAAGAAGGAACTACTTAGCCACAGAGACCCACAAAGAAGGAACTACTTAGCCACGAGACCACAAAGAAGAAACTACTTGGCCACAGAGACCCACAAAGAAACTACTTAGCCACAGAGACCCAAAAACTGCTTAGCCACAGAGACACACAAAGAAGGAACTGCTTAGTCACAGAGACCCACAAAGGAAGGAACTACTTAGCCACAGAGACCCAAGAAAGGGAAATACTTGCCACAGAGACCACGAAGGAACTACTTAGCCACAGGACCACAAAGAAGAAACTACTTAGCCACAGAGACCCACAAAGAAGGAACTGCTTAGTCCTGAGACCACAAAGAAGGAACTCTTAGCCACAGAGACCCACAGAAACTACTTGCCCCAGAGACACACAAAGAAGGAACTCTTAGTCACAGAGACCCACAAAGAAGGAACTACTTAGCCACAGAGACCACAAGAAGGAACTACTTATGACAGAGACCACAAAGGAAGGAACTACTTAGCCACAGAGACCCACAAGAAGAAACTCTAGCCACAGAGACCCCAAGAAACTACTTGCCACAGAGACCCTAAAAAACTACTTAGCCCCAGAGACACACAAAGAAGGAACTCTTAGCCACAGAGACCAACAAAGAAGGAACTACTTAGCCACGAGACCCTGAAGGAACTACTTAGCCACAGAGACCCAAAGAAGGAACGTTCTGTTGTCCAGAGTATATCTAACATTATATGTTAATTTGTGCTTATAAACTCTTTTTGGATAAGATTGATCAATTAACAGAGACCACAAAGAAGGAACTACTTAGCCACAGAGAAAAAGAACTACTTAGCCACAGAGACCACAAAGAAGGAACTACTTAGCCACAGAGACCACAAAGAAGGAACTACTTAGCCACAGAGACAAGAAGGAACTACTTAGCCACAGAGACCCACAAAGAAGGAACTACTTAGCCACAGAGACCCACAAAAAGACTACTTAGCCACAGAGACCACAAAGAAAAACTACTTAGCCACAGAGACCCACACAGAAGGAACTACTTAGCCACAGAGACCCACACAGAAGGAACTACTTAGCCACAGAGACCCACAAAGAAGAAACTACTTAGCCACAGAGACCCACAAAGAAGGAACTACTTAGCCACAGAGACCCACAAAGAAGGAACTACTTAGCCACAGACACCCACAAAGAAGGAACTACTTAGCCACAGAGACCCACAAAGGAAAAAGAAGGAACTACTTAGCCACAGAGACCACAAGAAGGAACTACTTGCACAAGACCCAGAGGAACTTAGCCACAGGACCCACAAAGAAGGACTACTTAGCCACAGAGACCCAAAGGAACTACTTGCACGAACCCAGAACTACTTGACAGGACCCACAAGAAGGAACTCTGCCACAGAGACCCAGAAGGAACTACTTAGGACCCACAGAGAACTACCACACAAAGAAGGAACTACTTAGCCACAGAGACCACAAAGAGGAACTCTTAGCCACAGGACCACAAGAAGGAACTACTTAGCCACAGACCCCAGAAGGACTACTTAGCCACAGAGACCAAAGAAACTACTTAGCCACAGAGACCAGAAGACTACTAGCCACAGGCCGAAGGAACTACTTAGCCAGGGACCAGAGACACTAGCCACAGAAGAAGGAACTACTTAGCCACAGAGACCCACAAGAAGGAACTACTTAGCCACAGAGACCCACAAAGAAGGAACTACTTAGGCCACAGAGGATACGCCACAGAGGAAGGTGTTACCATTGACAGTTTTGTTGCGATTGGTATAGCTTTGTCTCATAGGGACACCAAAGCTTCTACCATTGTAGTAAGGAGGAAATATAGGGACGGTGACACTGTCAGTGGTGATTAAGCTGTTGGTGATAATGTTGATAGTTGAATTCCATTTCTATGAAAATGATGTCAATTCTGGTGATGATGATGTTGTTTGAGGTGAAGATGATGAAGATGATGTTGAAGAAGAGGATGAGTTTGATGTTGGGCGATTCTGGCGATGAAAATTGAGAATAAGTTAATGTTGATGGTATAGAATGTGGTAATGATGATGGAGATTGATTTGATAATGCTGATGTTGGTTCAGGGGATGATGATTATGGTCTGTGAAACAACTATATTGAATGAATCTAACATGAATATTTTCTCTTATTTAGGAAGAAGACTTATCCAGAAGTGAAATTTCGACTTACAAGATCGAACGCATTCTAGTAAGTATATCTGCCATTCTCTAGCAAATGTCCTATGTTATCCTGATGTGCACTCCCATGTCCAGTGTATATCCTTGATGTGTCATTATCTGCTATGTCTGAACATGTCCTCCATGTGTTATATCCTTGATGTGTCATTCTCTGCTATGTCTAACATGTCCTCCATGTGTTATATCCTTGATGTGCATTATCTGCATGTCACTGTCTAGAATTCCGATGTCTACTGCACAAATGTATGTGTTATATCCTTGATGTGTCATTATCTGCTATGTCTAACATGTCCTCTATGTGTTATATCCTTGATGTGTCATTCTCTGCTATGTCTACCATGCCAGTATTACCTGATGTGTCATATCTGCATTCTAAAGTTCAGTGTTATATCTGATGTCATAGCTATGTCTCAAGTATGACCTGATGTCATTCGCATGTTACCATGTCCTCCATGTATTATATCCTTGATGTGTATACTGCTATGTCTAACATGTCCTCATGTTTTACCTGATGTCATATCGATGTCTACAAGTCTCATGTGTTATATCCTTGATGTGTCATTCTGCTTGTCTATGTCTCATGATTATATCTTGATGTGCATTATCTGCATGTCAATGTTCATGTATTATATCCTTGATGTGTCATTATCTGCTATGTCTAACATGTCCTCCATGTGTTATATCCTGATGTGTCATTTCTGCTATGTCTAACATGTCTTCATGATCCTTGATGTGCATTATTGCTAGAATGTCTACATGTGTATATCCTTGATGTGTCATTATCTGCTATGTCTACCATGTCCTACATGTGTTATATCTGATGTTCATTCTCTGCTATGCCTACCATGTCCTCCATGTGTTATATCCTTGATGTGTCATTATCTGCTATGTCTAACATGTCCTACATGTGTTATATCCTTGATGTGTCATTCTCTGCTATGTCTAACATGTCCTCCATGTGTTATATCCTTGATGTGTATTATCTGCTATGTCTAACATGTCCTCCATGTGTTATATCCTTGATGTGTCATTATCTGCTATGTCTAACATGTCCTCCATGTGTTATATCCTTGATGTGTCATTATTTGCTATGTCTAACATGTCCTACATGTGTTATATCCTTGATGTGTCATTATCTGCTATGTCTAACATGTCCTCCATGTGTTATATCCTTGATGTGTCATTATCTGCTATGTCTAACATGTCCTCCATGTGTTATATCCTTGATGTGTCATTATCTGCTATGTCCTCCATGTGTTATATCCTTGATGTGTCATTATCTGCTATGTCCTCCATGTGTTATATCCTTGATGTGTCATTATCTGCTATGTCTGACATGTCCTCCATGTGTTATATCCTTGATGTGTCATTCTCTGCTATGTCTAACATGTCTTCCATGTGTTATATCCTTGATGTGTCATTATCTGCTATGTGTAACATGTCCTACATGTGTTATATCCTTGATGTGTCATTCTCTGCTATGTCTACCAAGTCCTACATGTGTTATATCTGATGTCTCATTCTCTGCTATGTCTACCATGTCCTCCATGTGTTATATCCTTGGTGTGTCATTCTCTGCTATGTCTAACATGTCCTACATGTGTTATATCCTTGATGTGTCATTCTCTGCTATGTCTAACATGTCCTCCATGTGTTATATCCTTGATGTGTCATTATCTGCTATGTCTAACATGTCCTCCATGTGTTATATCCTTGATGTGTCATTATCTGCTATGTCTAACATGTCCTCCATGTGTTATATCCTTGATGTGTCATTATTTGCTATGTCTAACATGTCCTACATGTGTTATATCCTTGATGTGTCATTATCTGCTATGTCTAACATGTCCTACATGTGTTATATCCTTGATGTGTCATTCTCTGCTATGTCTAACATGTCCTCCATGTGTCATATCCTTGATGTCTCATTCCCCAAAAAGTACGGACCTAACACTGTATACCAAATATACCTCATGGTATTTTCCATATGTATCGTCTTCATTTTGTGCCAGTGCATGCAGGTGTAAGAGGAAATGAGCGTGCAGATAGGCTTGCAGGTATGGCTGCTGTAAAAAAGCGGTGAACAATGGACCAGGCTGATATTATAAGTTCCCTAAGGAGAGAGAACGCATACATGATTCAAGTAATAGTGATGAATCTACAACACTAACCAGACTGGCATCAACAGTGTCATTTGATTATGCTCAACTTGTTGAATAAATGTCCCAGAGTAAACTGATTGTCCCCTTCAACAGATAAACACTGTATTGTACTTGTTAAATGTCCCACTGTTGTCCACCAACAGATAAACGCTACATTCTGTTTGTAATATTTTCATTGTTGTCCACCAATAGATAAACACTTACATTCTGTTTGTAATATTTTCATTGTTGTCCACCAATAGATAAACACTACATTCTGTTTGTAATATTTTCATTGTTGTCCACCAACAGATAAACACTACATTCTGTTTGTAATATTTTCATTGTTGTCCACCAATAGATAAACACTACATTCTGTTTGTAATATTTTCATTGTTGTCCACCAATAGATAAACACTACATTCTGTTTGTAATATTTCCATTGTTGTCCACCAACAGATAAACACTTACATTCTGTTTGTAATATTTTCATTGTTGTCCACCAACAGATAAACACTACATTCTGTTTGTAATATTTTCATTGTTGTCCACCAACAGATAAACACTTACATTCTGTTTGTAATATTTTCATTGTTGTCCACCGACACCCCGGATATGACCAGTACGGTGCAGGTTTTGTTGGCTCTCATCTTGTGGATCGTCTCATGATGCAAGGCCATGAGGTCACAGTGGTGGATAACTTTTTCACTGGCCATAAGCGGAATGTAGAACACTGGATTGGACATGAGAATTTTGAGTTATTACACCACGACATTGTCAATCCCTTGTACATTGAAGGTAAGGGATGTTTGGTTTCTCTGAGTAATGGTCATTAGTTTTGCTATATATGTAAGTCTTCTTTAGGTTATTGGTCATTAGTTTTGCTATATATGTAAATCTTCTTTAGGTTATTGGTCATTAGTATTGTTATATATGTAAGTCTTCTTTAGGTTATTGGTCATTAGTTTTGCTATATATGTAAGTCTTTAGGTTATTGGTCATTAGTTTTGCTATATGTAAGTCTTCTTTAGGTTATTGGTCATTAGTTTTGCTATATATGTAAGTCTTCTTTAGGTTATTGGTAATTATTTTCAGAACTTGAGTCTGCTAGATTCTTGGTCATTAATTTCAGAACTAAGTTTACTAGGTCTGTGTTTGTGTCAGTACTATTCAAATCAAAGCAGATTTTCTATGTTGTGTAATTGACATTGTTTGAAAGACACGACAAAGTGAAGTTCTTTTTTTTGGAGATCTAGCTGGTCATAGTGTGAAAAATGTTCATCTTCAGGGCTAAGTGATAGGTGCAGAGAGCAATAAGCTTTGTGGTTCGATTTCAGTGTTTGGTAATTTTATTTTTTCTGTAATCCCTAAATACCTGTTAACTGTTTTTTTATTTACCATATTCATTGGTTGCGGTGCTTCACCTGGGGTTCTTGCTTATTTATCTCCGCTCCTCGTTTAGCATAGCACCTCAGCAATTGTTCACTACTTTTTTCCCGTCTAGCTGATTTCTTTATGACTTCACAGGATAGTTCAGCATCCTTCAGCTCCTCAAGAAGACTCCATCTCTATGTCTATTTAGGGTGTCCCCTTTTCTGTTTTCCTTGTGGACTTGGGGTTCCTAGAGTTCCTTATTCACTCAGCATCGTCTTGTTTTCCTGATGTGTATGAACACTTTCACTATCCTCAGAGCTTTCCTTGTAGTTCTTCTTTCTTATTACTGGAAAGATCCTAGTCTGTCGAAGTTGAAGTTTGTCAGCTACAGTGCATTACTTCAAAAAGTAGCAGCACACGCTCAAATATAGAAGTGCGGTTGGCATCTCTGGTCAAACCACAGAATGTTCTGCAAGACTGTCTCCTGTATGTTCTCCCCAGAAAGGGATGCTGGTCCTACAGCACTACATTGAAAACTACATGGAACCAGAGATGAGCTCCAGACAACTGTCAATTTCATCATAAGAACCCATCTGATGGTATAATTATCAAAATAACGATTGCAAGAAGAAGAAATATGGCCATGTGACAATCCAATCTGTCTTTATGGCGTTGCTCGTATCAACTACAACAGGAAGGATTGAAGCATGGACAAACCCCCCCTCCCCATCCCCTTCTTGGTGTTGCTCCTGTCAACTACAGCAGGAAGGAATGAAGCCAGGACCCCATGCTTTGAAAAGCTAAGGGGCAGGCATTCCAACACGATTGTGCCTTGGCTACATGAATGATGCTCTAGCATGACCACTGACCTAACAGCAGAAGAAAAAGACAGGGAAGTAAAGTAGCTAGATATCATGTCCAGTCTAACATCTGTGGCCGTCTGTGGCTTAGTGGTGGTGAGCTCGATCACAACCCAAGTGAACCTGGTTCAAACTCCCCGGTGGGCAGTTTGTAAGCAAATTTGTCCCAGTGGATTTTTACGAACTGTTAAAAATAGACGTCACTGTTCAAAAAGCAATGGCAAACTACTGAACATATAAGTGGTGTCTAGAAATTCAACGACTCATTTACTGTGGTTGATGGCGATGTCCTGTAAAGGATATGTCACGATTTTCATTTCAGTATAACATATAATGATTGTCTACCTTTGTCAAACTTGTATATATGTATTTGTTGTATGTCTTCAGTGGATCAGATCTATCACCTAGCCTCACCAGCCTCACCTCCCAACTATATGTACAACCCAATCAAGACACTCAAGACCAATACGCTGGGTACAATTAACATGTTGGGTTAGTACACTCTCTCTCTCTCTTGCCTGTTTGCTCTGTGACTTTGCTAACTTACTCATCTACTCAATTACAGACACATCCTCTCAATGACCCACTTCTCTCGTTCCACCCTTAATTCACTCCTCCTTTTACTCACTTCTCCCTTCACATGCTCCTCCTTTCACTTGCTTCTCCCTTCATTTGTTTCTTGCCTTCGCTCGCTTCTCCCTTCGCTTGCTTCTCCCTTCGCTCGCTTCTCTCTTCATTTGTTTCTCTCTTTTGTTCTCGCTTCTCCTTCGCTCGTTTCTCCTTCGCTCACTTCTCCTTCGCTCGCTTCTCCTTCGCTTCTCCTTCTCGCTTCTCCTTCGCTCGCTTCTCCTTCGCTCGCTTCTCCCTTCGCTCGCTTCTCCCTTTATTTGTTTCTCCCTTCACTTGCACCTCCCTTCACTCGTTCTTCCCTTCACTTGTTCCTCACTTGTCCTAGCTGAACTTATCTGCTTTATGATAAAAATACATGACTTTAATACAAGTTTTATAGGACAAAACAAGAGAAGTTTGTATGTGGTAGCACAGAAGAAGAGTGTTTTGTATGTGGTAGAACATAAAAAGAGATGTTTGACCTCATTCTGCTTGTATTGTGTGTACATTTTGCTTAGCCATCCTATGTCAACCATTCTTTTGAAACTACTTCAGGTCTGGCCAAGAGAGTTCGAGCTCGATTGCTGCTGGCTTCTACATCTGAAGTTTATGGAGGTCAGTTTCATTTATATTTATATATGGGATATTTCAAGAAATCATTTTAATTTAGACTTTGTTTTTGGTTTTTTTTAAAGGAAATACAGTAAACACTTGGTTTAATGGACCACATAAAATCAGCTCTAGCCTGTGATGCTCCTGGCACATAGGGCAGCAACAAATACACACCATTCTTTTCTATTCTTGGCCT
Organism: Arion vulgaris; assembly: GCA_020796225.1. Taxonomy (NCBI): domain Eukaryota; kingdom Metazoa; phylum Mollusca; class Gastropoda; order Stylommatophora; family Arionidae; genus Arion; species Arion vulgaris. Next base: position 28,322,200 of record CM036760.1, read on the forward strand.
TCCTCTGTATTGCATTCCAGCTATGATTCATTTCTTTCAGTTCTTGTTATACTATTCTCCTCCAGGTCATTTTGAGTCTTCCACATTTTCGTTTACCATCTGGTGTCCATCTCAGTGCAATTTTTTTGACAGAGTTAGTCTCATGCATATTAATGTCCAATCCACCTCCAGCGTCTCTTTTGAATGATAATGCTCATATTCTCTTGTTGACACTGTGTAAGCAGTTCTTGGTTAGAAATAGTATTTGACCAGAACATGTGTAAGATCTTTCGCAGACAAGATGTGTGGAAGATACTTGTTCTGTCATTCTCCAGCATTCTGATCCATATAGTAAAGTTGATAGCACATAGCTGCGGTATAAATTAATCTTGAATCTGATGCTGTATTGTGCAGGTTTCCAGACTGTCTGAAGGGTCATGAATGTACTTAGTTCTTCACTCAGTCTGCATTTAATGTCAGATCCAGCTCCTCCTCATTCGTAGCTGATAACACTTCCAAGATAGGTGAGAACAATTGTATTTGGAAGGATTTTATCTGCTAGTTTGACTGGTGCTGGGGTGTCCGTTCATGTTCAGAATCATTATTTCTGCTTTCTTCTGATTGATTTTCAGCCTAACCATCAGGCTACCACACAAAATATATTACATTAAACACTTAATGTACATCTGAATGAAGATCACAACAACTAGGAGACTAAACATTCATAAGGGAAAGAGAAAAATGATGAGAATTAACTAAGCAAACAACAACACAAAGATCTCTCTATCTCATTAATGATTATTGATTGATTGATAGGACCATCAATGTATCATCATTGCACTTTGGTGATACCTCAAAGGCAGAGAAGGTATGTCTGTATAACAGGGGATACTAATAAAAAATAAAGCATGCCTCCATGCAAAAATCAGTCACTAGCCTCATACTAGACACACAGACTACGCTTGAATTCATAGCAGGCAAACGCATAAAACAAATTGCTTTTCTGTGAGTCGTCATGTGTGCTATGATCTCTTTCTTACACAAGAATATCTCAGCGGTAGTGCACAAACTCTGTAGCACCTGTGAGGGTCCCCGACGTACTTTAGAAGATAGTGAAAATGTTTTGTGGGAGTTATATTTTTGAATCTGTCTAATGAATTTTGCCAGGGCAGAGGCTTCCCAGCCTACTCTTCTCGATTTTGATCTGCCAAGGGTTCTTTTATGTACCGAGCTTGAACACAGGACCTATGTTTTTTCATCTATCTCCAATAGGACTAGGAACTTGATCTCATCTACACTGAGATCAGGAATCTCCGGAAAAATATTCATATAGCTGCTAATAATCGAGTACCAATGGAACAATAAGCAAGCACCTTACCTCTACGTCACAGAGACTTCTTGTATGTTGGGTTACTTCTATTGCTTGATAAATCATCATTGCCAGTGTATATGTTTTTTTGTTGAAGTATACGAGTGGTAAGCAAGTAAAGAGCCTATTAACATACCATTTGTTACAATGAGAGATATGGTGTTATTCTCGTGGTTTTTTTTTTTTACCAACATACGATAGAACAAGGTATTATCTCCACGCCATGCATATCTATTGCAGTCAAATTATCCTCTGTAAACTTTTGTTGTTTCCTTTTATAAACAGATCCAGAACTGCATCCTCAGAATGAAGAATACTGGGGCCATGTGAACCCAATCGGACCCAGGGCTTGCTACGATGAAGGCAAGAGAGTAGCAGAAACAATGTGCTATGCTTATGAAAAACAAGTGAGAGGCGTCTTCTTTTGTCATCACATTGTTACTGGGTTGTTGCCCAGTATTGTGGTTTACTGTTTTTGTCTTGCTCTGCTCTAGTGGCTTGGGTAATATTGTTTTTTGGTGATAGACTAATAATAATAACTGTCTTTCTTTTCTCTAATCATGTTTTGCCTCACAGCTTCAGGATAAGAAGAGATTTCTAGAACACGCTTTTGTGTGCTGCGCTTCATAAATGTTTTTCATTGCCTTTGTTATCTCTGAAGTCCACCTTATGCGTGAATGTTGTTTTGTTTTGTATTCACTGTATTGAAGTAACATTGCTCTTTGAGGCGCACTGTCTGTTGGTAATCTGCTTATGTAGCCCAACCATTTAATTTGTTTTTTCTTGAAGTTCAATACTGATATTGTGCCCACTCTTTTCCTGATGTCTTCATTTCTAAACCCTTCTCTTCTTGATACTCCCAGAATTCTGCATAGACATTTCATCTCTGTTGTGACTAGTTTTCTTCTAACATTTGATGTCAGCATCCAGGTTTGACACTGATAGTATAGTGTTGATAGAAAGATTGTGCTGCACCATGCTCTTTTAATGTTCATGGTGACATATGTGCATTTCAAAATTGGTGCCATTTGTCCTATGATTTTATTTGCTTTATTGCGTCTATGTTGGATATAAAGGGTCTAAAGACGAAGGTCTGAATCTTGGACTGTCAGGAAAGTTATATGACAGATAAGCTATGAAAAGATAAATATAATAAAGACACCCAAGACAAGTGATGCAGATATCATGCTACGAGAATCCAAAGTGATAAAAATAACAAAGCAGTTCACCTATTTGGGTAGCAATTATGATTGCACAGGAGATTAGTAAAAACGAAATTATGGTACAAATTATCAAAACAAAATCAGCTTTTAAAAGTCTTTTAAAAATCTGGAACTCCAGCAAGTTATATAGTTTTAAAATTATAATTATAATTTGTCAATTCCAATGTTGTATCAATACTAACATATGCCAGCATGAGTTAGAAAATGACTAACGATATAGAAAGTAAGTTGAATGCATTTGAAAATAGTTGTCTGTGAAAAATAATGAAAATAAAATGGGACGAATTCAGGAGATATGATGAAATCAGAGAAATGCCTGGTCAACCACTAGTAACACCTGTTATAAGAAGGAGAAGATGGAGATATGTTGGACACACCTATGACACACCTTGAGAAGAAATGATCAAAGAATAGCAAAGCATAAATGAGGTGGTCACTGTTCAAAGGGTTGTGTTCAGGGTTCAAATGGTTATGGTACAGGTGGTCAGGGACAAAGGGTTATGGTACAGGTGGTCATGGTTCAAAGGGTTATGGTGCACATGACCAGGGTTCAAAAGGTTGTGGTCAGTGTTCAAAGAGTTATGGTACTGGTGGCCAGTTTTCAAAGAGTTGCGGTACAGATGGTCAGGGTTCAAAGAGTTACGGTACAGGTGGTCATCGTTCAGAGTGTTATGGTACAAGTGGTTAGTGTTCAAAGGGTTACAGTACATGTGACCAGGGTTCAAAGGGTTACAGCACAGGTGGTCATGGTTCATAAGGTATGGTACAGGTGGTCATAGCTCTCTCTCTCTCTCTCTCGTGATCACATAAAAGACCAATGTACCAGATCTCTCCATAAATTCATTCATGTGAAAATTTGATTCATGCAGCCTTAGCATGGATGGGTTTTGTCACATCTTCTGCACCATTTTGAGCTCTGGTGCTTATCCTTCGGCATTGCGTCCGGATTCAGTCAGCGTTTACTGGGTTCGCTCTCCGTTAGGGTTTGGCTGTCCCCAACCGTCCTGCAAGGCAGAAGGTTGACTTCTACACATTTAGGACACATGCATCCGATTTCAGTCAAACCTCCCTAGTCGCCTCTTACGACATGCGTGGCACGGTAACAGTGGTTCTATTCTTTACACCCCAAATTTTGACCCGGTAATCACTCGGTCGGATCAAAGCTCAAATGGTTGCGGTACAGGTGGCCATGGTTCAAAGGGTTATGGTACTGGTGAACAGGGTTCAAAGGATTATGGTACAGGTGGCCTGGAATCAAAGGGTTACGGTACAGGTGGTCATGGTTCAAAGGGTTATGGTACTAGTGAACAGGGTTCAAAGGATTAGGGTACTGGTGGCCTGGAATCAAAGGGTTATTGTACAGGTGGTCATGGTACAAGGGGTTATGGTACTGGTGGCCAGGGTTCAAAGGGTTATGATACTGGTGGCCTGGGATCAAAGAATTACGGTACATGTTGCCAGGTTCAAAGTATTGTGGTACAGGTGACCAGTGTTCAAAGGGTTATGGTACAGGTGACCATTGTTCAAAACGTTACCGCACAGATGGCCAGGGTTAAAAGGGTTACAGCACAGGTGGTCAGGGTTAAAGGGTTAAGACACATGTGACCAGGGTTAAAAGGGTTGCAGTACAGATGGCATAGGTACAAAGGGTTGCGGTACAAGTGGCCAGGGTTCAAAAAGTTAAGATACAGGTGGTTACGGGTTCAAAGGGTTAATATATTTTCGTGTCTTCTCAGGAAAATGTTGAGGTACGAGTTGCTCGTATCTTCAACACATTTGGACCACGTATGCACATGAACGATGGCCGAGTTGTCAGCAACTTTATACTACAGGCCCTACAGAACGAATCAATAACAGTAAGCAGATGTTGTGAAATAAATCTATTTTCCTGTAGCTTTGTCAGACCTCAGAGTAGCTTCACGTGTCTGCAAGTATCTCTGAAAACACTGTAACGTATCGTGACAACACGTGGGAAAATTGCGGTAAACTCCGTACAAGAGGCCAAGTGCAGATAAATCTTTAGAGTAAAGTTGGCCAGGCGCAAATCCAAAAGTTGCGTTTTAGCGCCTAACAAAACTGCCTTCCCTGAAACAACCGGTCACGGTACTGTTGTTCTCACAACTAACATCCCCAGAAAAACCAGGGCGGGTGATGTTTGGTGAGTGCAAAATCTAAGTTGCACTAATGAAACGACTCTCTACATTATTTGTGCGGAGCCCCCAGTCCATTGTTTCCTCGCCAGGGAAAATGCAGAGTAGTAACTGCAAAGTGCCGACACGCGCCTTGAAAAGGCTGAGAATGTTCCTACTCCGGAATAAACTCAAAGTGGTCAGAAAAGAGGCCGACAGTGTAAAGACTTGACAGGCTGTCCAAATCCAAACGTTGGCAAAGGTAGACACTTTCCACGGTGTGTTATAAGAGTAAGATGCCGTCCCAGGACAAGCTTATGTGCCTCAAAAGACTGAGAAATGTTCCTAATCCGAAATGACCTCCAAGTTAGAAAGGGTGCACAGTATAGACTCACTCTTTGGCGTAGATCACAAAGCCCAAATATACTGCAAAAGATGATCGTAAAAGAGCTATGAATACACAAAGCAGCAGACAAGTGACCGTTCCAATGACCAGTCCTAGAAATGTTGTAAATGTTCCTATCCCGGAACTACCTCACCCAGTCATCTACAAAGTAGGAAGTGAGGAAGTGTTCTTTGCGTAGATCCAAGCCAAAATATATGGCATTAAAAGATCATTGAAGAGTGTCTATCATACGATGCAGAAGGAACGCTGCAGTCAGAAAGGTTGCAGTACAAAAGGCTCTTTGGTGTAGATCCAAGCCAAAATATACAGCACAATGGATCATTAGAGAGAACTTGTACGATCTAGGGCAAGCTACCCTTGTAAATAAAATGCTGGCACTAAGTCGGATGTGCTGGCCTAGTCACCATAGGCGCATAATTGACACAACATAAAAACCCTTCTTGACAAAGGCTGTTTATATATCGCAACTAGAATGATCAAAATGGCCGAAAAGAACGATCGAAAAAGAAGACCCTTACTTCAGCCGCATCTTACGACATGCCTTATAGGTCACAGTGTTACTATTCTTTGATTCCACTGCTGGCCCCAACAATACACGGACAAGACCTCAAAGTATGAAGTACCTGTCACTTCACATCTTCTTCTTCACCCCTAGGGAGGCATAGGTCTGCAATCAAGGCTTTCAAAGCCCTCCTATCCAATGCCATCTTTTCCAGATCTCTCCACTCTCTCCCCATCACTTCACTCAGATATCAGTTATTATGGTCTCTGATGTAGAGGTTATGTGCTCGCCTTTCGTTCCAAAGATATTCAGTTCGCTCCTCTGTGGAGCCATCAGGATACTTTCCCAGAAATCTCTGATCTCAGTGTAGGTGAGATCGAGTTCCTAGTCCTATCGGAGACGGATGATAAAACATAGGTCCCGTGTTCACTTTGAACATGTAAAAGAACCGTTGGCAGTTCAAAATCCAGAAGAGCAGGCTGGAAAGCCGCTGCCTTGGCAAAATTCATTAGAAATATTTAAATATATAATTCTTACAAAATATATTCCCCAACTTCTAAATTACATCAGGGACCCTTGCTAGTGCTATGGAGTTTGTGCTCTGAGATCTTCCTGTTTAAGAAAGAAATCGGAGCACACATGATAAATCTTGTGATCTGAAGCTAATACAAATCTATACCTTGTTGTGATCTGAAGCTAATACAAATCTATACCTTGTTGTGATCTGATGCTAATACAAATCTATACCTTGTTGTGATCTGATGCTAATACAAATCTATACCTTGTTGTGATCTGATGCTAATACAAATCTATACCTTGTTGTGATCTAATGCTAATACAAATCTATACCTTGTTGTGATCTAATGCTAAGACAAATCTATACCTTGTTGTGATCTGAAGCTAATACAAATCTATACCTTGTGATCTGAAGCTAATACAAATCTATACCTTGTTGTGATCTAATGCTAATACAAATCTATACCTTGTTGTGATCTGATGCTAATACAAATCTATACCTTGTTGTGATCTGAAGCTAATACAAATCTATACCTTGTTGTGATCTGATGCTAATACAAATCTATACCTTGTTGTGATCTAATGCTAAGACAAATCTATACCTTGTTGTGATCTGAAGCTAATACAAATCTATACCTTGTGATCTGAAGCTAATACAAATCTATACCTTGTTGTGATCTGAAGCTAATACAAATCTATACCTTGTTGTGATCTAATGCTAATACAAATCTATACCTTGTTGTGATCTAATGCTAATACAAATCTATACCTTGTGATCTGAAGCTAATACAAATCTATACCTTGTTGTGATCTGATGCTAATACAAATCTATACCTTGTTGTGATCTAATGCTAAGACAAATCTATACCTTGTTGTGATCTGAAGCTAATACAAATCTATACCTTGTGATCTGAAGCTAATACAAATCTATACCTTGTTGTGATCTGATGCTAATACAAATCTATACCTTGTTGTGGTCTGAAGCTAATACAAATCTATACCTTGTGATGTGGAGCTAATATGAATCTATTACATAAATATGAATATATTAGTACAACTAATCCCGTAATTCTGTGTTGCAGGTGTATGGGGAAGGTGAGCAGACACGATCATTCCAGTATGTGAATGACCTGGTAGACGGATTGATGGCATTAATGAACTCAAACTACTCACAGCCAATCAATATTGGTAACCCTGAGGAGCATACTATCATGGAGTTTGCTAGGATTATTCTCTCACTTGTAGGTCAGTGATAGTTTACTCTTCACATCTTATATCTATGCAAGTATATCTTATATCTATGCAAGTATATCTTAAATCTATGCAAGTATATCTTATATCTATGCAAGTATATCTATATCTTATATCTATGCAAGTACATCTTATATCTATGCAAGTAAATCTTATATCTATGCAAGTATATCTTAAATATATGCAAGTATATCTTATATCTATGCAAGTATATCTTATATCTATGCAAGTACATCTTATATCTATGCAAGTACATCTTATATCTATGCAAGTACATCTTATATCTATGCAAGTACATCTTATATCTATGCAAGTATATCTATATCTTATATCTATGCAAGTATATCTTAAATCTATGCAAGTATATCTTATATCTATGCAAGTATATCTTATATCTATGCAAGTACATCTTATATCTATGCAAGTAAATCTTATATCTATGCAAGTATATCTATATCTTATATCTATGCAAGTATATCTTATATCTATGCAAGTATATCTATATCTTATATCTATGCAGGTATATCTATATCTTATATCTATGCAAGTATATCTCTATCTTATATCTATGCAGGTATATCTATATCTTATATCTATACAAGTACATCTTATATCTATGCAAGTATATCTTATATCTATGCAAGTATATCTATATCTTATATCTATGCAAGTATATCTTATATCTATGCAAGTATATCTTATATCTATGCAAGTATTTCTTATATCTATGCAGGTATATCTTAAATCTATGCAAGTAAATCTTATATCTATGCAGGTATATCTTAAATCTATGCAAGTATATCTATATCTTATATCTATGCAAGTTATGCATAACGATAGGTTCGGCAAGACTGAAAACTACTAGAGAAACCCCAGTAGATACATCAATCAACACATAACGGGAGTTGTTAGACTAAACACACTGAAATACATGCTTGGGAGGAGACTGGAACAATTATGGACATGTCCGATGAAGATGATCCTCAAATGAGCAATCCTATATCTATTCTTCTTTTGTTATCGCACTGCTTCCGGGTTGTTGACTAGTCTAGTGGCTTTCTGTTTTTGTGTCTTGCGCTGCTCTAGTGGCTTGAGTGATGGTTATACTTGCTTTTTGACAGGATTTTGCTATGTCATCTAACCATCTTTTTTATGGTCTTCCTCTCGCCTTCTTTCTTGATGTTCTGTTGTAGAAGACTATGTATACAGTAGAGTTTGGTTTGCATTCTTATTAAGTGGCCGAACCACTTCATTCTTTGTTTTTCAGTGTAATTCAAGCAAGGTTCTGTCCCAACTTTCTTCTTATGCTGATGTTGGTGACTGTCTTTTCTGGTGTTGGTAACTTTTCATAGGCATCACATTTCACATGTAGTTATTTTTGTTACTGTGCTTTGCTCTTTGTCCCATGTTAGGCTCTGGTAACACAAAGTATGACAATAAGAGACAAAATTAGAAATGAAGAAATCAGAAGAAGACTAGATGTGAAACCAGTCATGCATTTCATAAAAGAGCAACAGATTAAATGGTTTGGACACCTGACAAGAATGCCCTGGTATCACCTACCACAAAGAGCCACACAGAAAAAGTATAATAAGTACAAGGCAAGAGGAAAACCATGCAAAAGATGGAGCGACAGCATCAAGAACAGCCTTACGAAAATGAATATCAGCTTATAAAGTGCCTTAAAACAAGCACACACAAGATCACTACGTTGCAGACCTATGCTTCCCTAGGGGCGAAGGGTGAAGAAGAAGAACAAGTCTGCGCTGACATCTTGTACTTTTACATTTCTACAATTTTTGCCCCAGGCAAAATTCATTAGAAAAGATTAAAAATAAAATTCCTACAAAAATATCTTCTAAATTACATCGGGGACCCTCGCTGGTGCTACAGAGTCCGTGCACTGCAGCTGAGATCTTCCTGTGTAAGAAAGAGATGTATGATGGCTACTCACCAAAGTGCAATGATGATGGTCCTATCAATCATTTCATTTTTACAACTGGCACAATGTACAGTACAACCGCTCTTAGGCTCCGATCACATACAAATCACAAAGAATGGTTTAACAAGTGGTCGATATGGAGCGTTTGAAGAAGAAGAATATCTATTATTAATCTCATATGAAGTATCTTTTGGCCAACATTATGCTATCACTGTTAAACATGGTCGCTCACAGCAGCTATTGAGAGGAAAATAAACAGAGATGAGATGTCTTACAAGAGCTGCTGGGGTAACAATGAGAGATACAGTTATAAATGAAGATATTAGAAGATTACGAAGGAAACCAGTCATAACAGATTAACTTGTTTGGTCACCTGACAAGAATGCCTTAGTATCATTCATCACAGAGAGTCACATTGACAAAATGTTAGTTAGTTAGTTTGTTCCTTTCGTGCCAAAGGCGGCACATAGGGCAGAGGTTTTAGATCTCCATGTGATGCGGTTCGTTGCTAGCAGTTGGAAATCTTGTATGGTTTTACATCCCAATAGTTTACTTTCTTGTTGGATTGTTCTTCGAAGAGTGGTCTTAGGTCTTCCACATTTTATTTTCCCAACTGGTGACCACATAAGGACTTGTCGATTTAGTCTCTGTTCGTCTGATCTAAGAACATGACCTAAATATTTCCACCTTCGTTTCCTTATAATATTTGATACGGGTTGTTGGTGTGTTCTATCTCTCACTGTGTTGTTAGAAACAAAATCACTCCATTTTACTTTTAATAATTTTCGGAGACATTTATTCTCAAAGCTGTCCAGTTTCTTATCAATTTTCTTTGTTGATTTCCAACTTTCACAACTGTAGGTCAGTACAGGAATCACACATGACCCAAACAATTTAACTTTTGTACACATACTAAGGTCTTGAGATTGCCAGATATTTGTTCATTTAGTGAAGGCACTAGCTGGTATAGCAATACAAGAGTTTATTTCTTTCATCGTGTCTCCGTTGTTTGACACTTTACTACCCAAATATGTAAAATGTTCAACTTTCTCCAGTGTTTGGCCATTTATTACGATGTTGTCTGTCGAGTTTGTGAGGTCCATAATTTTAGTCTTGGCAGAATTAATCTGGAGACAAACCTGTTCTGCAAGTGTGCAAAGATTGCTAGTTAGTTTGTGGGCTGCTTGTGTGGTTGAATTCAATATGGCCACGTCATCGACAAAGTCAAGATCAAATAGTCTGCTGTTATTAAATCATTTGATGACAAAATGTAATGAATACAAAATGAGAGGAAGTCTGTGCAAAAGATGGAGTGACTGCATCAAGAATAATTTGAGAGAAATGAATACCAACTTACAAAGTGCATTAGACAAGGCACACATAAGGTCCTCACATCTCTCCCCAACACCTCACTGTGATACAATAGAGGAAGAAAAGAAAAAAAGTGGGCTGTAGTCTAGTGGTCCGAGTGCTGTTATGGTCTGTTGGTCCGAGTGCTGCTGTAGTCACGTGGTCCAAGTGTTATTGTGGTCTACTATCGTGGTCTACTATATGTAATAGCACTGCCTCTGCACTACTATTAATATAACTATCAACATGTTGTTTTAACTCATAAAACCATGTCCATTATTTCATCAGGTGGTGACAGTAAGATTGTCAAGAAAGTAGCCATGGAGGATGATCCACGGAGGAGGAAACCAGACATTACACGAGCCAAAAAGTATCTTAACTGGCAACCTAAGGTATGAACGATCATTCTTATGCTCATGTCTCATATTGTGACAGTGCCAAAATGACCCAGGACTTAAGGTGACTGTGTCCCAACATATCCTTAAGATTCCCGTCCCTTCTGTAAGCCACCAAAGGATAATTTTCGAAGACTGAAAGTATCTGATCCTGAGCACGTTCAGTCTTCCAAAATCGGGGGTCTCTGTGAAGTAGAGGTTAGATGCTCACGTCTGCTTCAAAGATACTTGGTTCACTCCTTGTGGAGCTATCTGGATATTTCATGTAGGTGAGATGGAGTTCTTAGTCCTATCGGAGACGGACTATAAAATGTACAACCTGTGTTGAAATTGAGCATATAAAAGTACCCTTGACAGTTCACATTTGAGAAGAGCAGGCTGGAAAGCCGCTGCCCGAGTAAAATTCTTTAGAAAGATTAAAAAAAGAAAATTCCAACAAAATATTTTCACCATATTTTAAATTACATCGGGGACCCATGCCGATGCTACTGAGTTCATGCACTGCCGCTGAGATCTTCCTGTGTAAGAAAGAGATCGGAGCACACATGTTTACTCACCGAAGTGCAATGATGATGGTCCTACCAATCAAGGATATGTTGGTACACAGTCGTCTTAAATCCAATGTTCTTGAGGACTCTTCTGTAACACTTATATTTATAAGCATATATGTTTTTCTACTGCCTTGTTAAATGTCCATCCCTCACATCCATATGTTGACACTAGGAATGTACATGCTTTTAGTATTCTGATTTTTGTTTAGCATTCCATACTGTTTTTTAGTGCAAAAGGCCCAGCATGCAAAAGATGGACCTCAGAGATAACAGAGGCAACGAAAGACACTATATATGAAGTGCACACAAAAGCCTGTTCTAGAAATCTCTTATCCTAATGCTGTGAGGCAAAATAGGATTGGAGAAAAGAAAAGAAAGAAAATACTGTTTCTAGTTCAAGATTTGTTACGGCTATGTTTGTTCTTCTTTTAATTTCTTTCTTCCCATTTCCATCTCTCGTTAGAAGTGAACCAAGATATTCAAAGCAGTTTCCATTTTCTCACTGTTAATAAAAAAATATCCTGTCTTGTTTGTAACAATTTATTCATCATCATCATCAAATAGCTTGTTCTGAGCAGAACTTTGCCACCTTAACAGTCCTTCAGAATTTCTCTCTATAGGCTAGATGTCCCACCTCTGCAGCTGTCATGTTTAAATCATCAGTTACATCCTGAATCCATCTTCCCATGGTCTTCTTCTTCTCCTCTTTGCCAGGATGCCCTTTCCTTAACACTTTCGCTGCCACGCATTTTTCAACAAAGTCTGGCCAGTGCCACGCTATTTTTCGGTATGATCAGTTTTCAGAGTGACAATTTCAAAAATCGTAAAAAATAAACTAATAAACTTAGGACTATTAAACTATGGAATAGTGTTCATATATTAATGAGCTACTAACCTGTCTGTATGTGGAATATATTCTTTATAATCCACAAGCTATTGTAGTAACTGATGTCCCCATACCTATCCACAGTATGATATTCCGTCGTTTCTGCTAGGTGTCCGTCATCTACTCTTGTACCCTGGAAATGTCTGCTATCGATCTATAAACATCGTCACGTAAATCACAGTTCAAATTCATATCACAATCAGAGTTCGTTTTAACACTATCACTGACTAAAAAGTCTGAAAAAGAGTCATTTTGGACATCACTATTCATCAGCTACGACATCCATTTTGAAAATTGTTGTTTACTTACGAAAAATCGTATGTTAGATCCACCATTTTGGAGAGCTCGGAACAATACGGAAGTAGTACGTCACGGAACCCGTGCAAGCGATACTCCCGTTAAAAAGACATCGTCGACGACACATGCCCCCAAGGAGTTGGTACTCGCCGACTTTTGTCATCGGTGGCAGCGAAAGTATTAATGGTCTTTTCCAGCTTTTCGTGTAACCATTTATTACTGTTAAGAAATGGATAGCAACATAACAAGACTAATTTAATCTGTTATAGAAATGTTTTGTCAACCACTAGTAATAGCTGTTATAAGAAAGAGAAGATGGAGATATGTTGGATATACTCTGAGAAGAAATGATCAAAGTATCAGAAAGCAGATATAAAGTGGAGGAAAAGGGTTCAAGAAAGAAAGGACACACCATAGGAAACCCTGAAATGTACTTTACTAAGAAAGGTGAGAAATCATACCCAATTCCAAAAAAATATTGAACGATTTTCTCAGGATAGAGCAGATTGGAAAAATTGCTTGCTAGCCCTATGTAACGTTTAACGGTTTGAGATGAATATAATAATCTCTAACCTGTGACACCCCTGGTGCTTAGGGCAGCAACAAATACACACCATTCTTCTCTATTCTTGGCCGTCCTCTGTATTGTGTTTTAGTTGTAATTAATTACTTTCAGTTCTTGCTCTACTGTTCTCCTACAGGTTGTTTTGCGTCTTCCATATTTTCATTTACCCTCTGGTGTCCAGAGTTAGTCTCCACTCGTGTCACATATCTGATCCATCTTCGTCGTCTTTTCTTTTTAGTGAGGGTGTTTATATTCTTATATTATTGTTGACACACTGTGCAAGCAGGTCTTGGTTAGAGATAGTGTTTGGCCAGAAAATGTATAAGATCTTTTGCAGATAACTTATACGGAAGGTGGAGAATTTGGACATATCTTTTTCTGTCATTCTCTCGCATTCTGATCCGTAAAGTTGATAGCACACAACTGCAGTAAATATTAATCTTGGTTCTGATGCTGTATTGAGCTGATTTCCAGGCCATCTGATTGCACTTCGTGCCTTACTAAGTCTGCTTTTAATGTCAGATCCAGCTACCTCATGGCTAATAAAACTTCCAAGATATGTGAAAGCAGTCGTATTACTTGGAACATATGAGGAGCTTATGGAGAAAACAAGACAGATTCCAGTGAACCAAGAGGTTAAATAAAGACGCTGGCGCTGGATACACCTTGAGAAAATCCAAGAGAAATATAACAAGAAGGGCCCTGTCCTGGAACCCACAGGAAAAGCAGAAAGTGAGGGAGGCCTAGAAATACATGAGATTTGGAGGAAGAGATTAACAATATACAAAAGTGCTGGAGGACATAGCTAAAGATACGACGACTTGGCATGAGTTGGTTGAGGGCATATACCCCAGTTGGGTTTAAAAACGCATGAGAGAGAGTTATACTTGGAAGCATTTTATATTCTAGTTTGAATGATGTTGGAGTGACCATGTTCAGTGTTACATTATTTCTGTTTTCTTCTAATTGAATTTTCAACCCAACAATCAGGATGTACTGGTTATGGCGACAATTCTTTTTTGAATATCTTTATGTGTTTAGTTTAGTCATCGGATCATCATCACTGCACGTCGAACCAATTAGTCCATTAATGCTCCGATCTCCCCCTCAGTATTTTCCTCAGCGTGTGGCGACAGCGACACGGTTATGTGTGTGAAATAGAAGTATGATGTCATCGAATATACTAATAATAAATACTTATCTTTGTTTTCAGATTTCGCTCTTTTTTGGTCTCAACAAAACTATTGAATATTTCCAAAATGAACTGAGGAGATCACGACACAGTGAAAGAAATTTCCATATGCCAGATAATTTTCAATTTTGATGACTAAATTCTAATTGTTATTGTTATTGTTGTTGATAAAATCATTACCGCAATGACCAGAAATTCTGCAGAGTATCTGTCCACTTCTGTCCCATTTAAACTACTTTCAATTGTGAGTTGCCAGCTTGGACAGATATTTGATGTAGAGAGTTTATGATGGTCACAAGTTGATTTATATATAGTTAATGTGTTATAATGCTTCTGGCCCGGTTGGGTTTTCATATGCTGGTCATTGGTTACTGAACTGACATCCTAGCACTCCCTGCAGATGCATAGGTGCTCAGTCTCCCCAACAGATATAGAAGGGTATGCATACTGATGGTTTCCGTGGCTTACTGGTTAAACACTCCTTACTCTTCCCCTCAGGCATCCAGTTTTATTTGTGCATTGTTTGGGGGTCTCTATGGCTAAGTGGTTACGCCTTTGCCTTGCACTCTGAAGGTTGTGGGTTTCGATTCCGGACTGCACCGTTCTATTCACATGTGCATTTTTTCCAGAGACCCCTAGGAATGTTACCAGAGCTACGGAGTTCGTGCCTTGTGCAATACTCGGCAGGTGGCATACCATTTCTGTGAATAGTGACTTAGCTATATTAGGTAAAACCCAGTACAATGAAGTCAATCCTTAGACCATTTTTTATACATTGTAGCAATGTGTAATTCCAAAATTCATTAAGTTATCACTGGATATACTTAACATCAATTTAAGTGTCCTCATCCAACAGGCAGTCTCCAACAGAGAGAGGGGAAGTCTCCAACAGAGAGAGGGGAAGTTAGAGCGAAGGACAAGATGAATGGTAGAAATACATTGTAGCAATGTGCAACAGTACAGAATAATGACAATAGTAAAAGTAAAATTTGACAGCTGACCTCATGGAATTTTTCAAAAGTCAATTGTAGAAGTAATCTATTACTCCAGTCAGCCTGGCATGTCTGTGTGTGAGATAGAACAGAGAGAGTGAGTAAGAGAGCGATTCAGGTAGGCTTGAAGTTAAGTAGAAGTGATAAAAAAGCATGATGTACTTAAGTAGATAACTACCAAATGTAACTTGTAAGAAAGTGTGTACGGATGTGAATCAAATATAGGTGAAAATTTGAAAGTTTTCTATTAGCACACCAGGGAAAACTTGCGGATTAGCAAATAGGAAAAAATAATTCTCAGGTATGGATAATGATGTTGGTGTATCCAATGCGGATAATTATGTAGGTTATATAAGGTGTGGATTATCTCAGATGTGAATTCTCACAAATGGGATTATCTCAGATGTGGATTATCTCAGATGTGGATTATCTCAGATGTAGATTATCTCAAATGTAAATTATTTTGGATGTGGATTATCTCAAATGTGGATAATGTAATAAATGATGTAATAAATGATGATCATTGTATCAAATAACTAAAGTAGAATGTGGACGTTGAGGAATGTCTGAAGATAAAGCTTGTCTAATGACCTGGACATCAGATGAAGAAAATCCTCCCAACAGAAAATTTAATAACATCTGCATGGAGAAGACTGGACTTTGTCCTGACAATAAGTCTGAAGCGTCCACGACCCATTGGTCACGGCCACAGACTGATCGCTATGTCAGATGACGGCATAATGTTCTCATGTAGAACAATGTGTGTCTGCTGTAAATGCTCTGACCATGACGATAACGTAGCATCATTTTCTCATCGTTTGAGAGCCTATGTAGCGTTGTTGTTAGTGAACTCACTTCTTAGAAGCGTGATCAGGATTCAATTCCACAAGGGATGCGAAATATTTTTCAGTCAGACCATAGCAGCTCTCAGGTCGACACAGCCTCAATTGGGTACCAGGAAAAGCATGGGAAGTAAAGGCAACCGGCAAGATATTGACCACAGCACCCATCGTGTGCCGACGGTCACTGAAAAATGTAGGCCTAACACTGTATTACCCAATATACCTCAGGGTATGAAAAATGGTTTCTTTACTTTCTTTTTAACTTTTAATTTTCGAATTTGTATTTTTCGACTTTACTTTCTTGGTGCATTTATTGAATTGTTAATTAGGAATTATGTTTCTTCAGCGATCTCTGGTCATACGCTTAATTTACTGTGGACCACAAACTGGGTGGTCAGCTTCAGGTCTGTTAGGTTTTCCCAAAGCTTAGTTTTCAGGTTGACTTTGTGTGGCCACATGTTGCTTCTCAGCTCACCCAGGAGAGGACAGTCTTGCAGGATATGCTCCGGTGTCTGTTCCACCTACTGACACTGGCAGAGAGCTGTTTGACTTATTCCAAGTCTATGTGTTTGTTGAGCCTGCAGTGTCCGGTGTGTAGTCAGGAGCAAAAGAAAGAATTGTTTCAAAATGAACATTGAAATCATAAATGAAGAACTTGTAAGAATGTCGATGTTTATCTAAGGTAGCCCATATGAAAGAGTGAAGTGGTAAGCAGTTTGTTTTGTGTTCTGAAGATTGTTGGTTTGAATCCTGACTATGTCGTTCAGGTCACAAGTGCATTTTTGTTCAGAGTTATCTTAGGATTGTTGCAGGAGCTACAGCGTATGTGCTCTGCAATACTTTTATCAGGTGGCATGCCATTCTGCAAAGAGCGGCTGAGTCATAGGGGGGGAAACCCTATGCAATGAAGTCCATGCTTACTTCCATTTCATTGTCCGCATTGAACAGGTAGTCACTGAGCAACCGATGGACGTCCCTCCATCCATCTTTTAACCCCTTGATGATCAGTGCTGTTGATGCAAACCTGTCTACTCTCTCATTGACGTGAACATCTGCCATGTACAGAACAGTAGATGTACACAAGTCCCTGGAAGTTGGTAGCTTTATTAGATGACCTATGTTCATACTGCAGCTTACTGAAGCTTAGCGAGTAGATGACCTACGTTCATACTGCAGCTTGCTGAAGCTTAGCGAGTAGATCATCTACGTTCATACTGCAGCTTGCTGAAGCTTAGCGAGTAGATCATCTACGTCATGCACTTCTGACTGCAGTATCAGTCACTGCAGCAAGCTTAGCGAGTAGATGACCTATGTTCATACTGCAGCTTACTGAAGCTTAGCGAGTAGATGACCTACGTTCATACTGCAGCTTGCTGAAGCTTAGCGAGTAGATGACCTATGTTCATACTGCAGCTTACTGAAGCTTAGCGAGTAGATCATCTACGTTCATACTGCAGCTTACTGAAGCTTAGCGAGTAGATCATCTATGTTCATACTGCAGCTTGCTGAAGCTTAGCGAGTAGATCATCTATGTTCATACTGCAGCTTACTGAAGCTTAGCGAGTAGATCATCTACGTTCATGACTCAGCTTACTGAAGCTTGAGCGAGTAGATCATCTACGTTCATACTGCAGCTTACTGAAGCTTAGCAAGTCAAGTACAATAATGGAGGTCTCTGTGGTGTAGAGGTTAGGTGCTCACCTCTAGTTCTAAAAGTACTCGGTTCATTCCCTTGTGAAGCCAGCCAGATATTTTTCTAGAGATCCCTGATCTCAGTGTAGAGGAGATCGAGTTCCTAGTTTTTTAGGAGTCAGACATATAAAGAGACATGAAGGGTTGGAGATTATTATGGAGGAGGCATCCCAGCAAAAAGGAGAGGAGGAAGACCACAAAGAGATGGATTCAAGATGTAACTGATGATTCGAGCATGATAGCTGCAGAGGCGGGACTTCTGGCCTATGAGAGAATGTAGTGATTTTGTGTGTGCTTGTTCTATTGCACTTTGTAAACTGTTATTAATTTTTTTCATGTGCATATTTGTGTGTGAGCGTGCAAATGTTGCAAAAAATTCATAAAGATTGAATTTGTTTTTCAATGTTGCGCTGAAATACTTAAAATGTGTTCGTTTTGTGTGTTATGTTATGTTATGCGATCGACGTCATGGCACATTGGGCATTCCCATTCTTGCTCTGTCCTTCGCTGCAGCAACCATCCCAAAGTCCATTTGCTCACCGTACCCATGAGAAGTTGATTATTATATCTTCTCTCTCTACCATGAAGATGACACTGTCTGGCGTGTCCAAACTTAATGCCTAATTCTCGAACTCGTTCCAGTGTCTGAGACTTGCCCATGTCACATAATTGGGAGTGTACCGTATTGATGATATCGTCTCTGTCCATACCTCTGCCCGCTTGAGTCGGGGCATTGTTTGCAAGATAGTCAGCATGCTCGTTATCCAGCATGTCCAGCCAAGTAATTTTCTTGAGATGTGATCTCCAAATGCTGTCCACCCATTCCACATGCATACTTCCAGATTCAATCATTTGAAGCATATTCATCGAGTCTGATATGATAATCGTATGGGTTACCTGTTTGCTCAGCCACCCATGACAGAGCCCTAGAGGCAGCAGTGATCTCCATAGTCATGTTCGATGTCGTTGTCTCGAAAGCGCCGCAGTCCTCATGAAGTGTCTGACCGTTTCGCTGTCCTGAATAAGCCCACGATGATCTGGTTCAGCGTCTGACAGAGCCATCGGTGTAGATAATGATATCACCTAGATGGGAGTGCTGATCCACGAGTGCAAGAATCTCCGTATTGACGACGCCCGGGGCCAATTCTCTACAGCGTCTCCCAAGTGTACTGACAACCCTGGTGATTGTAGTCATATCCTCTGATATAGGCATCCGTTCTTCACCATGCCTCAGCTCATCTAGAGTCCAGACCTGTTTAATAACATTCTTGGCCATCCAGGATCGGCCTCTCTTCAATCGCCTGCCCTTGTTTTCATTTATGTATTTGTGCAGAGAATGATTTGTGTCAGCAGAAACTCTCAAATACGCTTTTACCTGTGCAACTTTGTGTCTAATGGCCATTGTTGGCAATCCAAGGACATTGCCGCACATGAAGTGTCACATGTGCAACCAAGTATAAGCCTCATCGCTTCATTTTGAACCCGTCTAACTTATCCAGCGATGTTCTGCTTACTGTCAGAAGACCAAGAACATAGTCCAACATGCTCAGCATTAGTCCCTTATAAAGAAGAAGCAGCAGATGTTCAATATCCGCCTCCACCATAACTTTTAGGGCGGTTAGCCCTTTTCTTGCCTTTAGGATTACGTTCTCAACATGACTCTTAAATGACAGGCTTCTGTTAACTGTTATACCAAGATATTTTAGTGTTTCGCTTCTATGTCTTTGTTACACATGCTGACAACTGGAGTAGGTGTCTTTACTATGTGAGTGTTAAGAGAGAACCATCTCAGAGAAGCCTTTGCTGTGTGTTTTTGTGTGTGTGCTATGTTAATGTTGTAATGAAGTATATACAAATGTCCTTATAATTATGACACTTCTGTGTGTGTGCGTGCGTATATTAATGTTGCAATGAAGTATATACAAATGTCCTTACAACTACGACACTTTTGTGTGTGTGTGTGTGTGTGAGAATGATGTTATCAAACATAAAAATGTTGCTTACAAGTTGACAACTTAACAATAAGATTATTGTGATCAGATCAAGAATAGCTGTGCATTTTTACACAAATTTGATTATTTAATTGTTATATTAATTCTTTACTTTTGTTGTTGTATTCAGAATTTGCTGCCATGTTAGGGAGGGGAGGTTACTGAAGACACGAAAGCTAAGGTCAACTGAATAAATAATGATGGTATTGCATTTGCTGGGAGTGGAAAATATGTGTTTGCTGAAGGCAAGAAAGCTAAGGTCAACTGAATAAATAATGATGGTATTACATTTGGTGGGAGTGGTAGACTTGTGTTTGCTGAAGGCAAGAAAGCTAAGGTCAACTGAATAAATAATGGTGGTATTGTGTTTGCTGGGAGTAGAAAATGTGTTTTCTGAAGGCAAGAAAGCTACAGTAAACTGGGTAAGGAGTCATTGCACTCCAGGCAGACCCATAGGTGCTCAGTCCTCTCACAGATGTCAAAGGGGATGCATACTGATGATTCCTGTGGCTCGCTGATTAAACACACTCCTCACTCTGCCCCTCAGCCATCTGGTTCTACTTGTACAATGGGTAACTCCATACTCCTTAAATTGCTGAATTGATTCAATATCTATATTAGCGTCTTCAACCAACAGACAGTCGCAAAGAGACCGAAGAATATAACCTGTATCCATCTTCATACCAACAATCAATGCTGTTGATGCAAGCCTGTTCGTTCTCTCATTGCCGCAAACACCCGCATGTCCAGGACAGTAAATCAACATACGCCTCTGAAGGTTAGAAACTTCAATAGACGAAATCAACTCATACCGCAACCTATCATTTTGTACCTTCCGAAGCATCAACTGAGAGTCAGATACAACAACGGCCCCGGTATTCGGATGGCAAATGAATGTGGACATATTGAATCCATGAGTAGTAAGGCAGCAATAGAGATCACTTGAGTATTGCCTTGTGTCAACTATGACATAAGTAGATATGATATTCATATCATCATGTGCAGCTATGAGAAGAGATATAGATATTCATCATCATCATCATATGTCAGCTAAACGAGAGGATATTCATCATCATCATCATTCGCTATGACAGAGGATATAGATATTCATCATCATCATCATCATGTGTCAGCTATGACACAAAGAGGATATAGATATTCATCATCATCATCATCATCATGTGTCAACTATGACAAGAAGAGTATATGGATAGATCAATTGATCTATAAATATCTATCCCAAACACAGCTTCCACAATTATTAGTCCTGGGTAAACAACTCCAGACACCACATTCTTCTACCAATGATGGACTGAGTTTGGCTTCCTTTCCTAGGTAAACAACTCCAGACACCACATTCTTCTACCAATGATGGACTGAGTTTGGCTTCCTTTCCTAGGTAAACAACTCCAGACACCACATTCTTCTACCAATGATGGACTGAGTTTGGCTTCTTTCCTGGTAACAACTCCAGACACCACATTCTTCTACCAATGATGGACTGAGTTTGGCTTCCTTTCCTAGGTAAACAACTCCAGACACCACATTCTTCTACCAATGATGGACTGAGTTCGCTTCTTTCCTAGGTAAACAACTCCAGACACCACATTCTTCTACCAATGATGGACTGAGTTTGGCTTCCTTTCCTAGGTAAACAACTCCAGACACCACATTCTTCTACCAATGATGGACTGAGTTCGGCTTCCTTTCCTAGGTAAACAACTCCAGACACCACATTCTTCTACCAATGATGGACTGAGTTCGGCTTCCTTTCCTAGGTAAACAACTCCAGACACCACATTCTTCTACCAATGATGGACTGAGTTTGGCTTCCTTTCCTAGGTAAACAACTCCAGACACCACATTCTTCTACCAATGATGGACTGAGTTTGGCTTCCTTTCCTAGGTAAACAACTCCAGACACCACATTCTTCTACCAATGATGGACTGAGTTCGGCTTCCTTTCCTAGGTAAACAACTCCAGACACTATTCTTCTACCAATGATGGACTGAGTTTGGCTTCCTTTCCTAGGTAAACAACTCCAGACACCACATTCTTCTACCAATGATGGACTGAGTTTGGCTTCTTTCCTGGTAAACAACTCCAGACACCACATTCTTCTACCAATGATGGACTGAGTTTGGCTTCCTTTCCTAGGTAAACAACTCCAGACACCACATTCTTCTACCAATGATGGACTGAGTTCGGCATCCGTTTCATGTATTTATGGTGATGGGTTTTTCTAATGGTGATAATGCCATAAATTTGGAAATGGTTTGTTTAAATTGTTTCTCATTCATAATATTGGTTTTTTTTGTTGTTTTTATTTCTTCTGAATGTTTATGAATGCATTTATCATTATTTTAAAATTGATTTATGTTCAAAAATCTATTCAGTCTGGTTCAGATCATTTTCCTGTATCATCTCTAGGGGTTTCAATGGCGAATTAGATCAGACGTTTGTCTGTCCTTCTTAAGGTTATGGGTTCGATTCTGGACTGAGTCATATGTGCAATTTTTTTCATGAAATCCCTAGGATTGTTGCTGGAGCTACAGAGTTTGTGCCTTGTGCAACACTCTTGGCAGATGGTGTATCATTTCTGTGGACAGGGATGTAGCAATATGGGTTAAAAACCAGTGCAATGAAGTCAGTCCTTCGCCTTTAGACTCCCCTCTTTGTAGCATCCTAGACTGATTTTTGCGTGAAGGCTTGTTTTCTTTATCACCAGTGTTTCTTGCCATTCATGCGAGTCCTGCTCCGCCTACAGGGCTACTTTCAATTCAGATCCCCAAGTAAATGATCAGTGTTTCCTGTAGTCAAACCGAGTACTGCATGCACACCAACAATTTTTGGCCAAGCTGGCATCGAACCCTGGAATTTCATTTTCATATGATTGCTAGCGCAGTGTGCTGCCAACTTCTCTATCACTGACCCTTAGCTCTCAAATAACTGAGGCTAATGGCACTATCACTGACCCCTAGCTCACATATAACTCTGAGGCTAATGGCACTATCACTGACCCCTAGCTCACATATAGCTGAGGCTAATGTCACTATCACTGACCACTAGCTCACATATAACCCTGAGGCTAATGGCACTATCACTGACCACTAGCTTACATATAGCTGAGGCTAATGTCACTATCACTGACCACTAGCTTACATATAACTCTGAGGCTAATGGCACTATCACTGACCCCTAGCTCACATATAACTGAGGCTAATGTCACTATCACTGACCCCTAGCTAACATATAACTCTGAGGCTAATGTCACTATCACTGACCACTAGCTCACATATAACTGAGGCTAATGTCACTATCACTGACCCCTAGCTTACATATAACTCTGAGGCTAATGTCACTATCACTGATCACTAGCTCACATATAACTGAGGCTAATGTCACTATCATTGACCCCTAGCTCACATATAACTGAGGCTAATGTCACTATCACTGACCCCTAGCTTACATATAACTCTGAGGCTAATGTCACTATCACTGACCACTAGCTTACATATAACTCTGAGGCTAATGTCACTATCACTGACCACTAGCTCACATATAACTGAGGCTAATGTCACTATCACTGACCCCTAGCTCACATATAACTGAGGCTAATGTCACTATCACTGACCCCTAGCTCACATATAACTGAGGCTAATGTCACTATCACTGACCCCTAGCTTACATATAACCCTGAGGCTAATGTCACTATCACTGACCCCTAGCTCACATATAACTGAGGCTAATGTCACTATCACTGACCACTAGCTTACATATAACTCTGAGGCTAATGTCACTATCACTGACCACTAGCTCACATATAACTGAGGCTAATGTCACTATCACTGACCCCTAGCTCACATATAACTCTGAGGCTAATGTCACTATCACTGACCCCTAGCTCACATATAACTGAGGCTAATGTCACTATCACTGACCCCTAGCTCACATATAACTGAGGCTAATGTCACTATCACTGACCCTAGCTACATATAACTCTGAGGCTAATGCACTATCACTGACCCTAGCTCACATATAACTGAGGCTAATGTCACTATCACTGACCCCTAGCTCACATATAACTCTGAGGCTAATGTCACTATCACTGACCCCTAGCTCACATATAACCTGAGGCTAATGCACTATCACTGACCTAGCTCACATATAACTGAGGCTAATGTCACTATCACTGACCCTAGTCACATATACTGAGGCTAATGTCACTATCACTGACCCTAGCACATATAACTGAGGCTAATGTCACTATCACTGACCCTAGCTCACATATAACTGAGGCTAATGTCACTATCACTGACCCCTAGCTCACATATAACTCTGAGGCTAATGTCACTATCACTGACCCCTAGCTCACATATAACTGAGGCTAATGGCACTATCACTGACCCCTAGCTCACATATAACTGAGGCTAATGGCACTATCACTGACCCCTAGCTTACATATAACTCTGAGGCTAATGTCACTATCACTGACCACTACATATAACTGAGGCTAATGGCACTATCACTGACCCTAGCTCACATATAACTGAGGCTAATGCACTATCACTGACCCTAGCTCACGTATAACTGAGGCTAATGTCACTATCACTGACCCTAGCTACATATAACCTGAGGCTAATGGCACTATCACTGACCCCTAGCTCACATATAACTGAGGCTAATGTCACTATCACTGACCCCTAGCTCACATATAACTGAGGCTAATGTCACTATCACTGACCCCTAGCTCACATATAACTTGAGGCTAATGGTCACTATCACTGACCCTAGCTCACATATAACTGAGGCTAATGTCACTATCACTGACCCCTAGCTCACATATAACTGAGGCTAATGGCACTATCACTGACCCCTAGCTCACATATAACTCTGAGGCTAATGGCACTATCACTGACCCCTAGCTCACATATAACTGAGGCTAATGGCACTATCACTGACCCCTAGCTCACATATAACTGAGGCTAATGGCACTATCACTGACCCCTAGCTTACATATAACTCTGAGGCTAATGTCACTATCACTGACCACTAGCTTACATATAACTCTGAGGCTAATGCACTTCACTGACCCTAGCTCACATATAACTGAGGCTAATGCACTATCACTGACCCCTAGCTCACATATAACTGAGGCTAATGTCACTATCACTGACCCCTAGCTTACATATAACCCTGAGGCTAATGGCACTATCACTGACCCCTAGCTCACATATAACTGAGGCTAATGTCACTATCACTGACCCCTAGCTCACATATAACTGAGGCTAATGTCACTATCACTGACCCCTAGCTCACATATAACTCTGAGGCTAATGGCACTATCACTGACCCCTAGCTCACATATAACTGAGGCTAATGGCACTATCACTGACCCCTAGCTCACATATAACTGAGGCTAATGGCACTATCACTGACCACTAGCTTACATATAACTCTGAGGCTAATGTCACATCACTGACACTACTATATAACCTGAGGCTAATGGCACTATCACTGACTAGCTACATATAACTGGCTAATGGCATTCACTGACCCCTAGCTCACATATAACTGAGGCTAATGTCATTCACTGACCTAGCTACTATAACTGAGCTAATGCACTATCATGACCCTAGCTCACATATAACTAGGCTAATGTCATATCACTGACCACTAGCTCACATATAACTGAGGCTAATGTCACTATCACTGACCACTAGCTTACATATAACTCTGAGGCTAATGTCACTATCACTGACCCCTAGCTCACATATAACTGAGGCTAATGGCACTATTACTGACCCCTAGCTCACATATAACTGAGGCTAATGGCACTATCACTGACCACTAGCTTACATATAACTCTGATGCTAATGGCACTATCACTGACCCCTAGCTTACATATAGCTGAGGCTAATGTCACTATCACTGACCCCTAGCTTACATATAACCCTGAGGCTAATGTCACTATCACTGACCACTAGCTTACATATAACTCTGAGGCTAATGTGAAATCCTAGCACCAGATCTTGGTCCTGCCTTGATGTCAATCATTCAAACATTAAGATATACATGTCTTGTATGTGTCTCTGTGTAACCAAAGATAAACGGTTTATGTGTATGCTATTTGAAGAGAGATAAACGGTTTACGTGTATGCCCATTTGAAGAGAGATAAACGGTTTATGTGTATGCCCATTTGAAGAGAGATAAATGGTTTATGTGTATGTATAACGAGAACATGCACACGCGTTTGATAAGGTAAATGATTTATTTCTTTATAAATGACACCATTTATGTGTACATATAACGAGAACACATTCACACCTTTGATAAGAAAATTGGTTTATTTTTCTGTATAAATGGCACATTTATGTGTACTTACATATAATGAGAACATGTCTGCACTTTTGATAAGATAAATGGGTTTTTTGTCTGTATAAATGGCACATTTATGTGTACGTACGTATAACGAGAACACATCCGCACCTTTGATAAGATAACATTTATAATGTACTTCCGTTTATGTGAAAGATAAAGGTTTGATTTATATTTCCGCACATGTATAATGAACCTTGGTTCTAGCTCATGGTCTAGTAACAAACCCAGTTTATGTGATGTTATTTATAAATATTGTTTCTGTTAGTTTATCAGTTATTGTATTGCACCCCAAATATCAATGGCTTTTTCAAACTAATGTTATTTTCAAATTTTTTTAAATTGCAGGTGATTGAATTTTTCTTTTGTCAAACATTATTATATGCAATAAAAATTGTAAACTTTTGAATGTTTCTGTTCGTTTACAGATTTCATGCCATGTTCATCATTCTTACTCATTCAGAGATTTCATGCCATCTCCTTTATACTGAGCAAAAAATGTAGTCAAGTGGTTAGAGAACTGATTTAGTTGTGCTTAGATTTAGTGTAGTCAAGTAGTTAGAAAACTGATGTAGTTATAGTGGGTAGTCAGACAGTCACACCTTGAGACTTGGTTGTACCATCCTGGGCATACAGCAGTTCATAGTAATGAACACAAAGACTTTTTTGACAAATAATTCCCCTATTCAAAATGGTAGTAGTATGGTTAGAGCTGATGTGGTTAATATAGTATGTGCTGTTGAGAGTCCTCTACACTAGCCAGACTTCTCAAAATGGGTATTACATCTTAACAATTTCCAGCGATTTAACACTTTCACTGCCACCGACGACAAAAGTTGGCGAAGTACCAACTCCCTTTCGCTGTTGTCGGCGGACATGTGCCGTCGGCGATGGCTTTTAAGCGGGAGTATCACTTGCAGCAGGGGTCCTGTGACGTACTACTTCCGTATTGTTCCCACGAGCTCTCCAAAATGGCGGATCTAACACACACGCGGTAAACGTCAGTATAAGTCCGGATTTTTAGCGATTTTCGTAAGTAAACAAAAATTTTCAAAATGGACGATGTAGCTGATGAATAGTGATGTCCAAAATGACTCTTTTTCAGTCTTTTTAGCCAGTGATAGTGTTAAAACAAACTCTGAATGTGATATGAATTTGAACTGTGATTCACGTGATGATGTTTATAGATCGATAGCAGACATTCCCAGGGGTACAGGAGTAGGTGACGGACACCCAACTCGAAAACGACGACATATTATAATGTGGATAGGTATGGGGACATCAGTTACTACAATAGCTTGTGGATTATAAAGAATATATTCCACATATAGACAGGTTAGTAACTCATTAATATATGAACACTATTCCATAGTTTAAAAGTCCTAAGTTTATTATTTACGATTTTTTGAAATTGTCACTCTGAAAACTGATCATGCCGAAAAATAGCGTGGCAGTGGGCCAGACTTTGTTGAAAGATGGCTGGCAGCGAAAGTGTTAAGGAGTTTAGAGTTACCCATTGTACAAGTAGAACTGGATGCTTGAGGGGCAGAGATAGAAGTGTGTTAAACCAGCGAGCTACATGAACCATCAGTATGCATATTCTTTGACATCTGTTGGGGGAGACTAAGCACCTATGCGGTCTGTCGGATTATTATGCGTAGATCAGAAACTAATATGTATTGCATGACGGACACATCAAACGACATGAGTGCCTAGAGAAGGTAATTTTGGAGGGATGGTGCCTGGAAGAAGAATGAGAGGAATACCTAGAAGACAATGGATGCAAGATGTCATTGGCCTGGCCAACTTGCACAGAACAAAGAGTTTTTCAGGACTGTTGTCATGGAAGCAAAGTTCCGGAAGGGACAAGCTACTTGATGATGAGGATTGCGTGAGTTGGATGTAAAATATGACACGGAACAGAATAGACATTTTAAAAATCAAATGTTTTAAAAAACAGAAAACCACGACACTGGGCAACAAGCCGGTAGCAGTGTGACGACAAAAGAAGAAGAAATGTTTTAATTAGGAAAGAAAAATGGAATAATATTTAGTTGTAGACAAAGTACATAATTTTGTGCATAATAAGGTTATTTCTTAGTAATATTGGCATGACAAATTAAGGAAATGTATTGATGAAAAGACTTCTTCCTTCAGAACTGCAGAACTAATACGTTGAGCCTGCGTGGTTGCAAGGTACCATACAAAGAAATCAACCGATTCTCCAGAGCAAATCGACTGCGATCATCCGAGGAACATGATCGGATGGCTGTGACCTGGACATCGTGAGCTCCTAAATGGCCAGTATCATTGAAATGGGTGGCTACAGGGTCACAGAGCATTGGCGTATGTCGCGCAAGTGTTGGGCGAATCGATCACTGAGCCTCTTGCCTGTCTCGCCGATATAAGCCTTGTTACACGGCTTACAGATAATGGCATAGATAAGATTACGGGACTCATGTGAATTCATCGTCAATAAGAAACGTGCCTAAAAGAAAAGATACAGTACGCGTATGTATCACATGTGTTGCAACGCCGCGCCACACTGGACAGTGCCAAAATGAGTGGATATTGGACTTAAGGCGACTGTGTACCAACATATCATTAAGACTTCTGTCCCGTCTGTAAGCCACCAAAGGATAGTTGGGAAAGACAAAACGGGTCTCAGGATGATCGCAGTCGATTTGCTCTGGAGAATCGGTTGATTTCTTTGTATGGTACCTTGCGACCACATGGGCTCAACATATTACATTCTTATGCTTCTTAGTACTTTCTCTTCCCATGCTTTGTAATCTATATGGGTATATGTTGCATGTATTCAAGTTATATATTTACTAGATGTTTCATTTCTGTTCTACTTCTAGTTTTTATGTGTGTTTTTGTGTTAAATTTATTTCGTTATTCGTTTTTATTCCAGATTTTCATTAGATACGTTTGTATTTGGTTGTCCATTTGTGTTTCATTTTAATTTGTCACTCCTGTTTGTTCGTTTGCTTGATAAAGGCCTTGTTGGTCGAAACGTTGCTGTATTTTGTCATTGTTTTTGTAAAACTATAGTACTTTGTAATTACGTGTTTTAACAATCATACAGAATGTTTAGCTTAACAAATAACCAAAACACATACAAACTCATATAAATATATATACATATACAAATAAGGCCAGAGGTTTGAAAATTCAATTATAAAAATAAAATTATCAAATGTGATACATAAATCAAATACCTTCTCCATTTTTCTTTCTCC
Source organism: Arion vulgaris (assembly GCA_020796225.1). NCBI lineage: Eukaryota > Metazoa > Mollusca > Gastropoda > Stylommatophora > Arionidae > Arion > Arion vulgaris. Next base: position 28,351,895 of record CM036760.1, read on the forward strand.
AATCTTGTTTTGCCTCACAACGTTAAGAGATTTATAGAACAAGGTTTTGTGTGCACTTTGAGGATGGTGTTTTTTTCCCGTTGTTCTTTTTTTTGTGCTATATCTTTTGCGTGGTTGAAACTTTGCTTTGTATTCACTGTATGAGTAGCATCGCTTTTTGAGACGGACTGTCTGTTGGTAATCTGCTTATGCGTCCGAACAATTAAATTTGTTGTTTTTTGATAAGTTCAGTACCGATGTTGTACCCACTTTTCCCTGATGTCTTCATTCCTAAACCGGTCTCTTCTTGATACTCTCAGCATTCTGCGTAGACACTTCATCTCTGTCATTATTAGTTTTCTTCTATTGCTTGATGTCAGCGTCCAGGTTTGGCACTCATAGCATAATGTTGGGAGACAGATTGTGTTGCACAATGCTCTGTTAGCATTCACAGTGACGTTTTGGTGTCACAACATTCCAGGGTTCAAGGCCAGATTGGGTAACAAATGTTCAGTGTGTACACATTGTGTGCAGGCAACTCTGATCCTTTACTTGGGAATCCAAATTACAAGTACCTCTCTAGTTGGAGTAGGGCTGACATGAATGATGAGGAACACTGGTGGTAAGGAAGGCAAGCCTTCACTTCACGCCTCAATTCATAGCGGAAGAACGAGGAAAAAACACACCTTTAACACCAGGTTGTCTTTGTTGGTCAGTTTTCAATTTTCACAAATTTCAGTTTTATTTTCTGTGGGTGGATTTATTAAAAAATTTGATGTATTTGTGATTCTCTGGAGAAGATCGTTCTGAAAGGCATGATACTAGGGAAGAGGAAGACCAACGAAAAGATGAATGCAAGATGTTATTGACGAGTCAAGTAGGCATGATACTAGGGAAGAAGAAGACCAATGAGAAGATCAATGCAAGATATCATAGTCAAGTAGGCATGATACTAGGGAAGAAGAAGACCAATGAGAAGATCAATGCAAGATATCATAGTCAAGTAGGCATGATACTAGGGAAGAAGACCAATGAGAAGATGAATGCAAGATGTCATAGTCAAGTAGGCATGATAGGAAGAAGAAGACCAATGAGAAGATCAATGCAAGATATCATAGTCAAGTAGGCATGATACTAGGGAAGAAGAAGACCAATGAGAAGATCAATGCAAGATATCATAGTCAAGTAGGCATGATACTAGGGAAGAAGAAGACCAATGAGAAGATCAATGCAAGATGTCATAGTCAAGTAGGCATGATACTAGGGAAGAAGAAGACCAATGAGAAGATCAATGCAAGATGTCATAGTCAAGTAGGCATGATACTAGGGAAGAAGAAGACCAATGAGAAGATCAATGCAAGATGTCATAGTCAAGTAGGCATGATACTAGGGAAGAAGAAGACCAATGAGAAGATCAATGCAAGATATCATAGTCAAGTAGGCATGATACTAGGGAAGAGGAAGACCAACGAGAAGATCAATGCAAGATGTCATAGTCAAGTAGGCATGATACTAGGGAAGAGGAAGACCAACGAGAAGATGAATGCAAGATGCCATTGACGAGTCCAGTATGACTGCGGCAGATGCCGAACACCTCGCGCAGGACAGAGAGGCACTTAAAGTTGTCACAGGAGCCATGTTCCGGCAGAGGGACAAGCGAGATGAGGATGATTCAGACAAAACTGTAGTCCATCTTGTAGTCCACTTCTAGACATGGCTGTACTTCCTACATTTGGCCATTACTGGTCTTCATTGATAGTACTGGGTTCTTCTGGTACGAAGATCTTGTAGATCTGGGCTTGTAGCTTGATTGGGATAAAAATAGAAATATGAGTTGTATTGTAGATCAACGTAACAGAAACTTACTACTACACACTGTGAGACAATCACCCACTATGAGAATAACTACAACACACTGTGAGACAATCACCCACTATGAGAATAACTACTACTACATACTGTGAGGCAACCACCCACTATGAGAATAACTACTACTACTACTACACACTGAGACAATCACCCACTTTGAGAATAATTACTACTATACACTGTGAGGCAATCACCCACTATGAGAATAATTACTACTACAACACATTGAGACAATCACCCACTATGAGAATAACTACTACTACACACTGTGAGGCAACCACCCACTATGAGAATAATTACTACAACAACACACTGAGACAATCACTCACTGTGAGAATAATTACTACAACAACACACTGAGACAATCCCCCACTATGAGAATAACTACTACACACACTGAGGCAACCAGCCACTATGTGAATAACTACTACTACAACACACTGAGACAATCACCCACTATGAGAATAACTACTACTACTACTACACACTGAGGCAATCACCACTGAGAATAATTACTACTACACACTGTGTGACAATCACCCACTATGAGAATAACTACTACTACTACACACTTAGACAATCACCCACTATGAGAATTACTACTACACACTTAGACAATCACCCACTATGAGAATAACTACTACTGCTACACACTTAGACAATCACCCACTATGAGAATAACTACTACTACTACACACTTAGACAATCACCCACTATGAGAATAACTACTACTGCTACACACTGAGACAATCCCCCACTATGAGAATAACTACTACTACTACACACTTAGACAATCACCCACTATGAGAATAACTACTACTACTACACACTGAGACAATCCCCCACTATGAGAATAACTACTACTACTACACACTGAGACAATCCCCCACTATGAGAATAACTACTACTGCACACTGTGCTATGAGAATAATGACTACTACACTCTACCTGTCGAATAGTTCCTGGAATGTGCGTCTCCAGTATAAGAAGAGGGCGTAGACTCATCATATATATCAGTTGGATCCGGAGCGCTTGGTCTGGCTCGACCACTGCCCGAGAAACTGGTTGAGGGTCTAGGAGTTCTTTGGGTGCTATAGGACTGCCTTATCTTAGCTGGAAAAATAAACACAGGTAATACATATTTATATATTGTTTTTAAAAATAGCACCCAAAAAAAAATACAAGAATACATTTAAAACATTTTTTATATTCAGTTGCTTCTGTGGACTGTTTTGTCTGAAAATAGATATCTGAGAAAAAATAATGAACATAAAATGGGACAAATTCAGAAGTGATGAAATCATAGAAATGTCTGGTCAATCACTAGTAACAACTGTTATAAGAAGGAGATGATGGAGATATGTTGGGCATACCTTGAGAAGAAATAATCAAAGAATAACAAAACAGACATTGAAGTGGGAGACAGAGAAGTCAAGATAGAGAGGAAGCCCTAGGGAAACCCTGAAACAAACTTTGTTTAGAGAGGCAAGAAATATTGGACTCAATTCCATAGAAGAGATTGTGTGAGTTGCCCAGGGCAGAGCGGTATGGAAATATTACTTGCAGGCCCTATGTAAGCGTAATGCGGTCGAGAGGAATATATATTTTGAGACTGTACGGTGTGAAATGTCTGTCACTTTAGATTTCTAAAATTAACTGCAAGTGTTAGGTGACCCAGTTCCTTGTCTCTCCCAGGTCTCTAAAATGGGAGCCCTCGATCTAATCCATTCGGCCAGACTCCCTACTTTTGTATGTGCTTCATAAAGAGTGTTGTTCACTGCCTATTTCTTAGATCCACCTTTTGCGTGGATGGCCTTTTGCTTTGTATCCACTGTATTAGAGTAGCATTGCTCTTTGGTTTTTTTAATGGTTCTGCATTCATTATTTGCACCACTTTTTTATCCCTCTTTGTTTGACCTCTCTTTGTTTGGCCTCATTTTGTTTGGGCCTCTTTTCTCTCTTTGTTTGGCCTCTCTTTGTTTGGCCTCATTTTTATTTGGCCTCTTGTTTGACCTCTTGCTTGGCCTCTTTGTTTGACCCTCTCTTTGTTTGGCCTCTTTGTTTGACCTCTCTTTATTTGGTCCCTCTCTGGCCTCTTTGTTTGACCTCTTGTTTGGCCTCTTGTTGACTTTGGTCCTCTCTGCCTCTTGTTTGACCTCTCTTTGTTTGGCCTCCCTCTGTTGACTCTTATTTGCTTTTAGTGGTTTGGGGCCAAAGAATGAGGGCATGGTGTGCTGTTAGTTTATAACACTAGTTAAACCGCTGGCATATTTCAGCACAGAACATCTACTACTTACTACTTATTCTTATCCGCTCCTAATGGAGCATAGGCCTCATCAGTTGTTTGCTAATTTTCCTGATCTCTAGCTGTTTTCTTTACAGCGTCCTAGGATAGTCCAGCACCATTCAGTTAATCAAGGAGTTTTCATCTCCAGGTCTGTTTAGGACATCTCCTTTTCCATTTTCCTTGCGGGTTCTACTCAAGTGCTTGTCTAGTGACACTCAACTGTGTCTTCTGTAGGGTATGCCCGAGACACCGCCATTATTTCCCACAAAACTCAGCCATCGACTAGTTTTTCCCACTAGTTGGAGCAGATAGAAACATTCTTCATTGAGGTCTTGGAGACATCCTTAAATCTGAGCAGTGGTCTGCCTTGGTATCTCTTCCCTTCTGAAAGTTCACAGAACAATTGTTTTGGTATACGTCTATTGTCCATTCTTCTCACATGCCCTAGTAATCTTAGTCATCTACTGTTGAGTATGTCCATAATCAAAGGCAAGTTTGCACGTTGCAGTTCTTCCAGAGCTGGTTATCTTGTCGCATCACCTGGTGTTCATAATCTTGAGGAGACATCAAAGGTGAAAGATGTTAAGTCTCCTATTCATCGTCAGAATTCGGCTCACACTCTAGGGTGTCACTTTTGACACTTCTCTCCCCTCGGTTCCAGCCACACGACATTGGATTCTGCCTGTGTTCGTTCCCGGGACACACAGGATGCATATTAGCCAAGTAGGGCTCGAGTCGTTCTTGGTGAACGGTGGTCGAAACATTCCTAGTTTAGTCACTGGGACCCGTTCTAGTGTCATGTTCTATCCCATTTTCTTACTTGCATACTTATCTTCTGCACGTTATCGTCTGGTATACATATCTGTGGGACACTTACAGTGTCGTCCCGAACATTGGAGTACATACCCGCCTTTGTTATCGGAGTGTATGCAATCCATATTGGCCGAATAGGGCTCATGTTGTATGGGGTGTACGTGTTACACAGCAGTATGCTATGTCGGTTATTAACGCTATTATCTGACGTTTCTTCCACCTACCTCTCCTGCTCTTCCTACGTGGGGTCTTTGTTCCCACCTGTACAAACAATATCTTACGTAACCTGCCACTGACCCTTTCCGATTGGCCAGCCAATCGGTAACCTAATAGTCTTCCTATTTCCTGTCCATTCTTTCATTCACGAGATGCTGACCAAGGGCCACGCAGGTACGTATGCCAGTATCTTTTGATGCAGATCATTTGTTAGTGTCATGTTTTAGTTAATTTAGTTTTTTCTGTTTTTTTTTCTGTTCTTGATAAAGGTCTTAAGCACCGAAACGTTGAGTGTTGTTTTTTCATATCTTATAATTAATTTTTCCCTTCTTATGTAATACTGTATATACCAGTCTTTGCTCTATCGCCTATACTGCATATTCCTCAATATACCACAAGGAATGAAAACAATTTTTTTGCTTTACTTTTAGACATGCTTTTGTTGCAGGTCTGTCTATTCTCTCTATGCAGCAAACATTTGCATGTCCATAGACCAAAATGGCATATTAAATGCATCGAGAGTCTATTCTTCTTCTTCTGTATTCACCCGCAATGAATTCAGGCGTAGTCAGGAGTCCAGTGTCTCACTTCTGACTGATTTTTGCATGAAGGTCTGATTTCTTTTTATAAGTGTCCCTTGCCATACAGGAGTGCTTTCTCTGACCTCATCGAACTGGAATTTGCCTGCTATCAATTCATATATCATGGAGTATGACTGCAACGAGGACTTTTATCTAAACCAATCCATGCCAACAACTAGATTGCAAGAGCTTGGATTGAAGATTGGAGTGGCAAGAAAAGAACAGCACAAGAGGTATATGAGTTAGCTCATTAATCAACATCGAACTGGTATGGTCAGTCGCTGGATGCAGTTGAAGATATTGCAAAGGAGATCGGAGCACCTATGGACATGTACAGAGTGCAAGGAAGGTATTCAAAACGGAAACTAAGGTATAGTTATATATGTGCCTAATATGGCACCTCTGACTAATTTTTCAGTAAAGGCTTACTTTCCTTATCACCAGTGTCTCTCATCATTCAGACAAGCCGTATTCCAACTTCAGAGGTACTTGTAATTTAGTTCCCCAAGTAAATGAGGCCAGGGTAGTATATCCATTGTAAGATTCCAGAGGTTGGATGCATAATCATCCACTCATAAACATGCTGTCCATTTTGGATATTTGCAGCATTATTTTATCAGTGCCAAAACTGGACACCGACATCAAACAATAGAAGAAAACTAGTCATGGCAGAGATGAAGTGTCTATACAGAATGCTGGAAATATCAAGAAGAGACCGGTTTAGAAATGAAGACACCAGGAAAGTAGTGGATACAACATCAGTACTGAACTTCATCAAGAGATAACAGATTAAATGGTTCGACCATATAAACAGATCCCCAATAGACAGGGCACCTCCAAGAGCAATACTACTCTGATACAGTGTATACAAAGAATAAGACTGTCCACGCAAAAGGTGGACCTCAGAAATAACAGAGACGACAAAAAAACGACATGTTTATAAAGTGTACACAAAAGCATGTTCTATAAATCTCTTCATATCCTGATGCTGTGAGGCAAAACAGTATTAGAGAAAAGAAGAAGCAGCATGGACAGTCAGACATGGTAAATACTGCTGTAAATAAAGTCACATTGATATGTTGTACAAGCAGAACTGGATGATTGAGGGGCAGAGAGAGTAGTGTGTTTAACCATAGAAACCATCAGTATGCATTTCTTTCTTCTTCTTCTTCTTTGTGATTGCTATTTTGATGATTATACCATCAGACACGTTTTTATGATGAAGTCGACTGTTGTCCAGAGCTCATCTCAGTGACATCTAGTTTTGAATGTTATGGGGCCAGCATCCCGTTCTAGGGAGGACATCATACAGGGGACAATCTTGCAGGACATGTTCTATAATTTGATCAGCAGTGCCACAGGGACACAGAGAGGATGCAAACAATCGTAGCCGGTGTGTTTGTTATACCATGTCCTGAGTCGGAAGATGATGGTCTATATGCATACCCTTTGACATCTGCGTGGGAAATTGAGCACCTATGGGTATGTCCAGAGTACTGTGACATCAGTTCAGTAACCAATAACCAATAGTAAGCTTCTCAGCCAAATCTAAGCACATATAAATATGTTACTAGTCAGACAAACATGACTTGTCTCTTGGTTGCAAACTTCTCAGCCAAATCTAACCACATATAAATATGTTACTAGCTAGACAAACATGACTTGCCTCTTGGTTGTAAACTTCTCAGTCAAATCTAAGCACATATAATAAATATGTTACTAGCCAGACAAACATGACTTGCCTCTTGGTTGTAAACTTCTCAGTCAAATCTAACCACATATAAATATGTTACTAGCCAGACAAACTTGACTTGCCTCTTGGTTGTAAACTTCTCAGTCAAATCTAACCACATATAAATGTTACTAGCCAGACAAATAGATATGTTACTAGTCAGACAAACATGACTTGCCTCTTGGTTGGAAGAAAGCATGCATTATGATTCTAAGAGGTCCTAGTACATAGGCTGTTCCCACAAGAATTCCTGCAAGATGACCTGCATGGGAAACATGAATTTATCAGTTATTACAACAATATAATTGGATGACATATTAACTGGACAGCAAATTTGATCTCATTTTCCAAGTCCATCAGATAAAAGTAAAGTAGCATTTAATTGATTGATAGAACCATCATCATTGCACTTTGGTGAGTAACCATGTGTGCTCCGATCTCTTTCTTACATAGGAAGATCTCAGCTGTGGTGCACGAACTCCATAGCATAGGCGAGGGTCCCCAATGTAATTTTGAATATAGTGAAGATATTTTTGGAAGAGTTTTACTTTTAATCTTTTCTAATGAATTTTGCCTGGGCCGTTGCTTTCCAGCCTGCTCTTCTCGATTTTGAACTGCCAATGGTTCTTTTATGTGCTCAAATTGAACATGGGACCTATGTTTTATCGTCCGTCTCCGATAGGACTAGGAACTCGATCCCACCTACAATGAGATCAGGTATCTTTGAAAAATTATACAGATGGCTCCACGAGGGATTGAACCTGGTACCTTTGGCATGAGAGATGAGCACCTAACCTCTACGCCACAGAGACCACTAGAGTAGTGGTGGTAGCGGTGGTTGGTAGCTGTGGTTGGTAGCGGTGGCTGGTAGTGGTTGTGGTATTAGTAGTAGTAATAGTAATAGCAGTAGTGACAGCAGCAGTAGTAGTAGCAGAAGTGGTAGTAGTAAAAGTATTATTAGTCAGGTAAAGTAATCGCCCATGTGTTGGCCGTGGTCCGCAAAGGGAGCAAAGAATAGTAACAGGCAACCTACAAGGCATGTCGTAAGAGGAGATTGAGGTAGGGGCCTAGGAAGCTACCTAGTAAATAAAAAGCGTAACAGAAATCAGATGTGCTGGCTTACTTTTAGGCATATAACTGGTACAACATACCATCGCTCTTAGATTCGGATCACATACAGATCACAAAGAGGTTAACAGGTGGTCGATATGGAGCATTCAAAGTAGAAGAAGTTACAGTAATAGTAGCAGTAATAATAGCAATAGTAGTAGTAATAATAGCAATAGTAGTAGTAATAATAGCAATAGTAGTAGTAATAATAGCAATAGTAGTAGTAGAGTAGATTAAAGAGTTTTAAAGCCGAAGGATTGACTTCTTTGCACCGGGTTTTACCCCATATGGTTTGGTCCCTCTCCGCAGAAATGGCATGCCACCTGCCGAGAGTATTGCACAAAGCATGAACTCTGTAGCTCCAGCAACAATCCTAGGGGTCTCTGGAAAAAACTGCACTCGTGAAAGGACGGCACGGTCCGGATTCAAACCCACAACCTTCGACTCACAAGGCAAAGGGCTTAACCACTTAGCCGCAGAGACCCCCGGTAGAGTAGATATACAACAGATACAGAGAGACTAGACATACATTACAGTGACTACACAGAGAGAACACAAAGAGACTACACAGACAGAGCACACATGGAAGCTACACAGACAGAGCACACATGGAAGCTACACAGAGAGAACACACATGGAGGCTACACAGAGAGAACACACATGGAGACTACACAGACATCACAAAGAAACTAGATAGACAACATACATATAGAGACTAAACAGACAGCACACACAAACTGAATAGAAAGCATGCACCTACCAACAAAAGATGCATTGGGAACAAGCACTTGTATAAGCAGCAGTTCTGCCCAATAGATGTGCTTGGATGGAACAGGGACAATTCCAAACACATACTGAGGTCCACTTGGTGTGTAGTGTGCTGCCAAGACTTTGAGAGCAAATAGCACACCTGATCAGCAAATTAGAAAAAACAGTATGATAAACAGAAGAACAGTGCATGTAATAAACAGAAGAACAGTGTAATAAACAGCAGAACAGTGTAAAAAACAGCAGAACAGAATATAATTTTGGAAAGTTGCAAAATACTGCATTCATTATAATTAAGATTTGCACTGAAGAGTGCACATATGCTGTGCAGCAATTTACAACAACAAACCATCATCTTATGCCATGCCGATAAGCGTAGGTGGTCATAGTTTGCCATCTCACAGGATCGCCAGAGTCCCTGATCAGGTTTGTGTTATCGTTTTGACCATACCATGTTGCCAAGTCATCCAGGCATTTATTTCTTTGCCTTCCCCTTCTCTCATTCAGTTTTTCTAGTTCTTACCAAGTTTTCAACTTTACTTCGATCCATAACACTCCCAACAAATCGTGGTTGTGTACATCTAATTTCTCTAATTTTAACCTAATTTCAACTTTTCTTCTCTGAACTTGAACACAGCCAACTTGTCAAGGCATCATCATCATATAGCTTGTCCTCAGCAGAACTTTGCCACCCTAACAGTCCTTTGGAATTTCTCTCTCATAAGCCAGATGTCCCACCTCTGCAGCCGTCCTGCTGAAATCATCAGTTACATCTTGAATCCATCTTCTCTGTGGTCTTCCACTTCTTTGCCGGAATGTCTCCTTCCATGATGGTCTTCTCCAACCCTTTGTGTCTCTATATGTCTAAAATACGTCAATTTTCTCATTACTATTTGTAGCATCAACAAATTTTCTTCGATTTTAAGTTCTTTCTGTATAGATCTATTTGTCTATTCTCTGTCCAAGATATACGGAGGATCTTCTGTAATGCATATATTCAACTTGTTCAGTACTTCAATGAAATTGATACGATATGCCAACTCACTTCCAAATTGTATGTACTTGAGTTTTCTCTATCATGTTTGCTGTGGAACCTGTGACTTATCGTAACACCTAGGTTTGATATCTACAAACAGTCAGGTCTCTGCCACTGCGCAGTAACATCTAGGTTTGTGATCTGCCAACGCCAGGTCTCTGCACTGCCTGACAGTAATATCTAGGTTTGTGATCTGCCAACAGCCAGGTCTCTGCCACTGCCTGACAGTAATATCTAGGTTTGTGATCTGCTAACAGCCAAGTCTCTCCACTGCATGCCAGTAACACCTAGGGTTGTGATCTGCTAACAGCCAGGTCTCTGTCACTACTTGACAAGGGAGTGTTAGTTTTCCAAAGACCTATCTCCCAGTATGAGAATGGAAGTTGAGGCCATTACTGCTGCTCTTCAGTGGCTCTCTGAGACTGTTTACTGGGGCTGTTGTTGTATCTCTCTCTCGCGACCATTCTTTTTGGCCATTTTGATCATTCTTATTGTGATATATAAACAGCCTTTGCCAAGAAGGTAACTTTACGTCACTTCGTTCAGCGTCATTTGGAGCTCTAGTGCTTATCCTTCGGTGACGTGTACGGATTTAGCCAGCGTTTACTGGATTTGCTCTCTGTCAGCCTTTGGCTGTCCCCAGCCTACCTGCAAGGCAGCAGGTTGCTATTTTCTTTAGGGTAGCGACCCTTAGACAAACCGCCCTCCCAGGTTGTTGAGTATTATCTGCCCAGGTTACCTGTCTTTTTTTGGACTACTTGGTTTGCCTACCATCCAGTTTTGTGTACGGTTTGCTCCGCTAGTCTTTGATTGTCCCCAATCTAACTACAAGGCAGTGGTATTTCCATGCGAGCGGAAACATGTGCTGGATTCAAGTCTCTGCTGGGCTTTCCAGGTTTTTCTGCACATTTGGGTGGTCCACTCACCCCTACTCTTGCCACGCTCCATCATCAGCGCTGTGCACGTCTGCCCCACCCATGCATCGTTCGCATCCGAGTTCGCTCTGCCCCGGTGCCTGTTCACTGTGTCTATTTGTTCTTACCGTGCACACATTCACCATGCCTCTATACTGTCCGGACACAGAGCTCAACTCGGGCCCCCACCTCCGGGCTCCGAGTTTTGTCATATGTGGGCCCACGTGCAACTCAACTCGGGCCTGGAGGTGGAGGCCCGAGTTTCGTCCCACGTGGGCCCATGTCTCTTCACTGGATGCACCCCTCATCCTTTTTTGTTTATCCGTTCAGCTTTTCCCATCGGCCGGGAGAGATGTGCATTTATAGTCTCTCTGGGGTTCCTCATGTCTGTGTTGCGAGTGGATCATCCAGCGTGACTACGTCTGCATCACTACTTATACCAGAGTAGCTCTCCTTCGATCCCTACCGGCTTAGCTAGACAGGAACCTTTATCTGTTACCAGGGTCACCGCGTGGAGGTGGGGTAGGATCTTGATTAGTACCAGCTCACTAATCCTGGCGTTGCGTTGTCCATATGCGTCTTCGACCCCGTTATTGTATCTGATTCTTAGTCGATGATTCAGAAGATCAAGAATGGCAGGTGGTGGTATGAGTGGATGTCATCTATAGAGGATGCCTCTCTTTAGTTACCTCCTACGACATGCATGGTAGACTACAGTGCTACTATTATTTGCTTCCCTTGCGGACTCCTTCAACACACGAGTGATACAGACTAAAAATGATTTTGACAACCACATGGACACTCTTACCTGAAAACCCAACAGCACAGTCAAGCAGATAACTGTTAGACCCCATGACTTGACTCAGAAAAAATCCTAGTCCTACATACACAATGCTGGTCACAGCTGTGAACACACTGATGAGGTAAATGAAGTATAGAGTACCTAGCCTGATCTCCAACCAACTTCCTTTGTACAGAAGGCTAAGCATATTGTAGTATAGGTGCATATCTGAGCCATGGTAGAAGGCACTCAGGATGAGCCGCATCCATTTCTGGTCGTACAGCACTGTCAGATATTCATAGATGTCAGTAGTTGCATATGACATGTCATTTAACCAACAACTAGCAGTATGTGACATGTCATTTAATCAACAATTTGTTGGAAATGACATGTCATTCAATCAAAACACTTGACAGCATGCAACACAACATTTAATCAATATTGTCTATTCTGGGTCTCTATGGCATTAAGGTTAGGTGCTGCCTCTAGTGCAAAAGGTACTCAGTTCGTTCCCTTGTGGAGCCATTGGGATATTTTTCCAGGAGGAGGCACCGGAAAGAGGAAGACCATGGAGAAGATAGATTGAGGATGTAACTGACGATTTGAGCATTATAACTGCAGAAGCAGGACATCTGGCCTATGAGAGAAATTCCAAAGGACTATTAGGGTGGCTGGTAAAGTTCTGCTCAGGACAAACTATTTGATGAGAGTGTTCTTCTTATGTCTATGGACACATACTTCTTGTTCAGTATTGCTGTCATCTGTCCAATAAAATGGTTTGCTTTGCAACATTTGTTTTGGACTTCTACTTTTGATTTGCCCATTGATATTATTCTTAATAGGGAAGCTGCCCATGGTGAAGTTGCTTAACAGGGAAGATGCCAATGGTAAAGTTGCTTAGTAGGGAAGCTACCGATAGTGAAGTTGCTTAATAAGGAAGCTACCGATGGTGAAGTTGCTTAACCCTTTCGCCCTGTATTATTTTGACCTCTGGACGCATTTATTTTGCGATTCAAATTTAAAATTCAATGTCAATTAGTTTAATCCTTAATAACTCTTGTACTGTTTCTCTAAAGTATGACATATTGTATATTAAATTGTTGCTAATTGGATGTGGAATACATTAATATAATAATATTTTACATCAGGTGATATACGTTTGAGAAAATTAGATTATTGTAGCATGACTATTTTGAAAAAACAAAAAAAATCATAAATATTTTTACTCTCGGATTTGTATTACATCTTAATATTTATAGATCTTTCCAGAAGTAGCGGTTAAATGAAGATAATCCGTGTGCGAACATATTCTATAAGTTTCATCTAACTACGTGCAGTAGTTTTTATAATATTCACTTTTTAGTGCGGACACGTCAATAAATGGAATGGGGAACGGCCATTCTTTAGATGCAATTATTACATTAGACTTACAACTATCGATATTGCATTTCATAAACAATCAAATGTCATTATTACTATCAATTAAATCTTCTTCATTACTATCACAAGTTATAATTTGATTTAACAGTACTCAAGATTACACTGTAAACATCGTCTGAAACATTAACGTTTAAAAAAAAGTCTCAACTTGAACACAATAATACACTGCTTTCCCTCTTTCAAATCTTTGTTAAATGGAGATAATAATGTACTTATATATATGTACTTTCCGTTTCTGAAGATTTTTTTAACTTCAGTAAAGGGGTTCTGAAGATACATTCGTTTCCGTGAACAGACATCCAAAAGCCGATATATCGGTTCTGCGACATCATGAACATTACTCTGAACCGATATATCGGCTCTGCAGTCCCGTTGGTTAACCCTTTCGCTGCTACATACTTTCCAAAGGCTGAGCTAATAATAGCTACTCTTTGTTTCTAGGTCACAAACGTGAATGTACGCTTATAGCAGTGACAGTAGAAATGTATAACATGTTAACACGTCTTTAGCCCACAGAGGAGAGATAATAACAGACATGTTAATGCGTCTTTAGAAGGGAATGGGAAAAACGTATATATACGTCTTTAGCAGCTAAAGGGGTAATAGGGAAGCCACCAATAGTGAAGTTGCTTAATAGGGAAGTTGCCGATGGTAAAGTTAATAATACATTGCTCTAGTGACCCTGTGCCGTGAACATTTCTGGATTCGAGGATAATGATGATGATAAAATAGAAGTCTGACCATTTCTACTTGTGACATAAGGTTGTTTAGCTCAAATGGAATTGATAAAAACGAAAGCATGCCTTCATGGAAAAATCAGCCAGTAGCGCTATACTGGGCACTCTGACTACGTCTGAATTCATAGCGAGCAAACGCAAGAAGAAGAAGCTCAAATAGAAATTCCCAGAAATCATCTTTCTCACGTCACACTTCTATTCCAGTGTTGTTAGATTCTTCTTCTTTGAACGCTCCATATCGACCACTTGTTAAACCAATCTTTGAGATTTGTATGTGATCTGAGCCTAAGAACGATTGTACGTTGTGCCAGTTATGTGCCTACAAGTAGGCGGTACATCCGATTTCTGCAACGCTTTTATTTACTAGGGTAGCTTCACTAGGCCCCACCTCAGTTGCCTCTTATGACATGCCTTGTAGGTCGCAGTGTTACTATTCTTTACTTCCTTGCAAGTGTGTTAGCTTCAGATGAATTCATTTGTAAAATATTATTACAACACGTGAGAACAAGATTATATTATGTCACGAATGAAGTTGAACGCTAAGCAATATCATTATTATTAATACTTGCCATCAATAAATAATTATGGACTCATAAAATTGTGCACAATTCTAATAAATCGCTTATAGTGTTCTATCTTCTTCATCTTCATACGATACATATCAACACTGTGTTCAACTACTCATTGTGATTTTATGTGATTTGCACCTAGGAGCTATTGCATGTTGTGCCAGTTATGTGCCTACAGATCAGTAGATCAACACATTTGATTTCTGCACAGTTTTTTTTTTCTAATAGGGTAACTTCTCTAGAGTGTTCTATCAAATATAAATAAAAGCCAGTTGAAGCTAACTTTTGCTTGTGTGATGCCGGGGTCTGCAAGGAATTGTAACAAGGTATGTCAGAAGAGATGACTAAGCTAAGGGTATAGGGAAACTACCTAGTAAATAAAACTTCGAGAAATCTGATGTGCTAGCTACTTGTAGGCGCATTGGTTTAACAAGCGATTGATATAGAGCATTCCAAGAAGAAGAAACCCACTTCAAATGGAATTTCCGACTGTCTGAATGATCTTATGTTAAAAAGTGCTGTGGTGTGAACTAATGTCTTTAGAGTAACATACCCAGATATGAACTTATGCAGACACTCTGTGCAGTTGGGAAGTACTTGGGAAACATGTCAAGAAAAATTGCAGTCTGTGAGGCAATCAGCGCCAATGTAGCTGGTGGCACTTTATTCACACCAAAGTTGATGATGTGGCCAGCAAGTAAGACCACACCAAGGCTTGGTGCTCGCATCCTTCGGTGGGACATTGTGAATGATACAGATCACACAACACTTCCCTAATGAAGACAAAATAAATCATTTAAGTTAAGTTAATAAATCAACACAGTAAAGGAACCCTTCTTATACCATGTGGTATATAGGGCAATATGGTGTTAGGCCTGTATTTTTCATTGACCATCGGCACACGATGTATGATGTGGTCAACATCACGCCGGCCACTTTTATTTCCCAATGCTTTTTCTGGTGTCCACTTCAGGCTAGGTCGACCTGAGAGCTGATTCGGTCAGAAAAACTTCCAAGCCCACTTGTGGAATTGAACCTGGACCACTAGACTAATAAGTGAGTTTATACACAAATCTGGAATTTTAAGTCTTTTCTGCATGTGTAATATTGCTTTTTAATGTGGTGTAGGACATTGGGGAGAGTCTGATAAATTTAATGACCGTATTGCTAGTGCAGTCACCGTGAAACTGTTCAGGTTAGGATTTTTCTTTATGCGCCCAACATAAAAATAAACTCCTTGACCGTATCGGGAATCGAACCTGGGTCTCCCAAATTGTAGCCCAAGCTAAAATAAATTTTGCCAGACGCTCCTCCAAATCTAGAATAAACATGTAAAATAGAATCAACTCAAGAGAATGATCCTTTCTTTCTTTCGTTCCCTTGAAATATTGTTTGTTAATTCAGTTTTGTCTATTGTATAAGCTTGTCTTTTGTAGCTCACACAGAGGTCTGTGTAGTTTTTCTTTTTCTGCTTTTTCACTAGGCAAGGTAGACCGTTTTGAATATCTCGGTTCATTGCTAACAAGAGATGAAAATGGGATGATGAAAATTAAAAGAACAAACATGGCCTTACAAAAAAATTAAACAACTGTTTGTTTGTTTGCAAACGTTCTTTACAACCAATTTGATCATTCTTATTGTGATGTATAATTGATCATTTCCAAGTACTACTTTATGTTGCACCTTTGTTCATAGGCTCTCCTACATGTTTATGTTACCATACACGTTTAGGGTAGATCTCCTGAAATTTTGGGCAACATGAAATGTTTAGAGTCTGTCTCGCTGACAGTCAGTCACTCACACTTTCCCTTAATTCGTTTATTCATTGCTCTTTAACGATTATTTTTTGCTGTACATTTGGGATTTATGATCTTTGCCTAAGAGTATATCTACACTATACATCCTTTCTGACTGTGTGAGGTAGTTCTGGATTAGGAACATTCTGAGCCATTAGGGACACATGGGCTTGTCATGCAAACGATTAATTTTCGGCTGTTTAATTGACCTTTATTTGATCTGAGCCATGGTGTGTGGATGTCATCCTACAAATGACAATTGTTCTAATCTACTCATATTATGGTAGTTATCCTGTGTCCACATTGGTAGCTTTTTCATTGATTTAATCATCTTTTCTTTTGAAGATACATAACTGGTACATCCGGTTGCTCTCCTGCAGCACCCGTGTGGTGCTAGGGCTCGCAAGGGAAGCAAAGAATAGTACCACTGCGACCTACAATGCATGTCGTAAGAGGCGACTGATGTAGGCCCTAGGGATGCTACCCAAGTAAATAAAAAGCAGCACAGAAATCGGATGTGCTGGCCTATTTGTAAGCACATAACTGGCACAACTTACAATCACTCTTAGGCTCAGATCACATACAAATCACACAGAGTGGTTGACAAGTGGTCGATATGGAGAGTTTGAAGAAGAAGCTCTCCTGCAGCACCTTCAATGGCCGCCAGTCAATCTGCGATATCACTTCCTAGTATTCAACAATGAAATGGTATCCACTGCATGATGATCTTGCATTGCTTGCATAGTTCAGATAGTAAGACTTGTAGATCTGACAATTTGCTGGACTGGAGTGCTTGGTGTGTTGATTTTGCATTTGTCAAAAATATCATAGGTTATGCATCAAGCTTGATTTTTCAACAGTTTCTCAGTTGCCACTTTGACTGTAGATGTTAGGTCCTTGCCTCTCTGGTGGTCGGCCAAAGGTACTCGGTTCACTCTCTGGTGGAGCAATCAGGATATTTTTCCAGAGATCACTGTCCTAAGTGTAGGTTAGATAAGAGTTCCCAGTCCTATCAAAGACTGACGATAAAACGTAGGTCCTGTGTTCATGTTTAACACATAATAGAACCTTTGGCGGAAAGAAAATTGAGAGGAGATGGCTAAAGTGTCGCTGCCTGGACTAAATTAATTCGAAAGATTTTTTTAAAAAGTTTCTACAAAATATTTTCACCATCTTCTAAATCATATCGGGACCTCACCGATGCTACGGAGTTTGTGCACTATCGCTGAGTTTATCCTGTGTAAGAAAGAGATCGAGGAAAAATGGTTACTCACCGAAGTGCAATGATGATGGTCCTATCAACCAATCAAATCAATCATCTTGACTGCCTGGGTGTTTACATGATACAATCGCCCGAGTGGTTACCGGGCCCAAATTTGGGATGTAAAGAATAGAACCACTGTTACCTGCCACACATGTCGTATGAGGCGACTAAGGAGGTTCGGCTGAAATCGGATGCACATGTCCTAAACATGTAAAAGTCAATGCGTTTAGGGGCCTACCAAACCAATGTGCAACGTATGCACGTTCTTGGCAAAGATCAAACCTATCACAAAGAGTGATTAAAATTGGTCATAAAGAACGATCGCAAAGAAGAAGACATGATATAATTTTCCCATTGATGCTGAGTATTCCATGCACACTCCTGTTTCTCCCTTCTTTACTGCATTTTCTACTGACGTGTATACCAACCAGGACTTGCAGGACTTGTGAGTATTCTACATTCAGGAAACAGATAATAGATGTCCTACATTGAAACACTCACACTGTTCTATTCATCCTTCTGAATATTCTTTTCGCAACTCTAGGGAAAATACTTGTGGTCCAGACTCATCTCTCTCCAAGTGGTTTGTTCTTTCACAATATAATTTTTTTTGATCGTTCGAAGAAGAAATAGATACTAGATAGTGTATGATTGATTGGTGTATAATATCGTATTTAAAAAAACTACAATTCATGACAGAGCAGTAATTAATACTACATGTAGTATTGAATTATTATAATCATTCGCATATCAACAAACTTGGAGCTACTTTAAAGTTAACACATTTCTATGATTTCACTACCTCACAAACTGTCCCTGCAATAATTAATATTATATATCTAAATCTGCAATGCGTCTTCTAAAACTCACTTAAAGCTCTTAGGCTAAGACACCACTCAGAATCAGACAGAATCTCTCAGCTCTACGGCTGGCTAAACTAAGCCCAGTAAATTCTGAGTAAAAATGGTGTCAGTCGTCTGGTGCCACTAAATTGATAATTAAGTGTAACTCGGACTGTAGGTTTCTCTTAGTCTTACCACTTAAAAATGAATTGTATTACTATTAGTGCGTGAAGAGGTCGAATCATCAAATATAGAATAATTATAATATCTATTTATAGTATCAAATTAGAAGTTGACACATCAGTAAAAGATTATTAAATTCAGACTTGTTTTGTGAGTGTCCGGAGTCTGCGAGACCAATCAAAAACATTCAGAAGACAGCAGAGTTCAATATTGAAAACAAAACGTGACGTGGCCTTCCTTCGAGACGCAGTTGAGTTAACGAGTTGAAGCATCGGTACAGCAGTACTGTCAGTACTGAGTATTTTTCTGATGTAACAAATAATTGTATTTTATACATGTTCATTAACTTAACACAATATTATGTACAACCATGTAATAATCCTAATAAAACGCAGAATGTAAACTGTTATCTATGCTGCTACTTTTCCGTTGTCAGGTTTTTTAAAATTAATGTTTGTTATTATTTTCATTAAATTGTTGCCCTTTAAGTATCAGTCCGGAGACGGTTTAATGTCTGTGAAATCCGGGAAAGGATAACAATAATTTTTAATTTCCTCTTCTTCTTTGTTTTATACTTTGACTTTAGTAATTATGACAAAAATAGCAACACAGTGAGATAGAACACAGCAACAACCCGTATCAAATATTATAAGAAACGAAGGTGGAAATATTTAGGTCATGTTCTTAGATCAGACGAACAGAGACTAAATCGACAAGTCCTTATGTGGTCACCAGTTGGGAAAAGAAAACGTGGAAGACCTAAGACCACTCTTAGAAGAACAATCCTACAGGAAAGTAAACTATTGGGATGTAAAACCATACAAGATCTCCAACTGCTAGCAACGAACCGCATCACAAGGAAATCTCTCTCTCGCGATCCCGACCTAGACTGATGAACCGACTTTTATCATGAATTGTGCAAGAAGATCTAAAACCTCTGCCCTATGTGCCGCCGTTGGCACTAAAGGAACAGGGCCGGGTGCAATCCATAGGCTACACGCTTCGTGGCTACACTCACAAGTGATTGTTATTGCTAGGATCATAGGAAAGAAAGAGATCGGGGCACACTACATGATTATTTATCGAAGTGCAATGATGATGGATTGGACCATCATCATTGCACTTCGGTGAGTAACCATGTGTGCTCCGATTGCTTTCGTAGGGGCCTACACATGAATATCTCAGCGGTAGTGCACGAACCCCCTAGCACCAGGGCCGGATTAAGCCAGCGCGGGGCCTTTAGCAACTGTTACCAAGAGACCATAGGTTTTGTATGATAATAAATTAAAACACAACTTTTACAAACAAACTTGTCTCCATTTAATGTGATCAAATTTAGAGATAACACTAGACAACTCAATTTCTCTAAGTAAATTACATTCAATGTTCATTAAGGTGAGGTTATTTAGACGATCTTGTCCCATCATGTTCCTTAACTCACTTTTTATACGCTTTAATGTCGAAAAAGAACGTTCTCCTCTGCAGTTAGTAATCATTCTTCTTATTTTGTCAGCACACTGTTACCGGGTTGTTAACCCAGTGTCGTAGTTTTATATATTTGTCTTGCGCTTCTCTGATGAATTGTGTAATGGTTTTCTTAGTCACCTGGCAGAATTCAACTGCGTTATCTGTCCACCTTTTCCTCGGTCTTCCTCTCGTCTTCCTTCCTGATATTTTGTTGTGGAAAGCTTCATAGGCAGTTTGGTCTGTTCGCATTCTTACTAAGTGACCAAACCACTTCATTCTCTGTTTCGCTATATAATTCAAGCACGGTCTTGTTCCAACCTTTTATCTGATGCTGGTATTCGTTACTCTGTCGATTCTTGTGTTGTTGGTGGCTTTGCGAAGACATCTCATTTAGCATGTTGCTATTTTCTGTGTATGTTTCTCATTCATTGTCCATGTTTGGCATTGGTAACATAGAGTGGGTATGAAGATGCTGTTGATCAACTGTTATTTAGCTGTCAGTGAGATGTTTGGATGTCTAAGTAGTGGCGCTAGTTGGTAGGTTATTGCTTTCTGGACTCTAGTTTCTATCTCTCTGTCGAGTCTTCCATCCTCTGTAAATATGCTTCCTATGTACTTGAATTCATGTACTAGCTCTATTGTACTGCCATTGATGTTTAGTGTATTATGTTTCCTTCCTATATTCATTACCTCAGTTTTTGCTATGTTTATGTTAATCTCATATTTTTTACAGTTATAATATAAGGTATCTATATGATGTTGTAGCTCTTGTTATTGTTGGTAAATCAAATATTGGTCGTCTGCAAATAACAATTATTCATTAATACGACTCTAATGAATTTTCCATTATAAGTTCATAAAATTGAAGTTCAAGAACCTCATGCTTTTCGTTGTTAATAGCAGCAGCTACATTAGTTTTAGAAGTTCAGCGAACTGCACAAGTTCGTCGCCTAGGCTTTCTTCCAAATCCTCTTGGTAAGCGCTGACAATTTTTTGAGTTCTTTTCAAGATCTCTTCTGCTGTAAGAGATTTTAACTGCCGAAGTATTCCAAATACACCTGTCACTCTATGGTACGCTTCCACGCATTTAGCTAAGTCAGACAATACATTATCAATTATGACAATAAACACGACTTTCAAATTTTTGTTTGGGTATTTGATTTTTTACAACTTCATCGAGCGTAGTAGAGCCGCTGAAATCGTCGTACTTAGTATTTCGCTTGCGTCATCTTGAAGTTTGTTGCTCATATCCTTCACGTTCAGTCAGGATTTTGGATTTGGCCTCAATATCTGAAAATGTAGGCGACATAGCTTGACCGTACCCGTGGAACGATTCATAAAGGGCATATACCGTGTTAAGGTCTTGATCAGGTGACTGTAATGAAGCGCTAGACCATAGATTCCCAAACGTTTTCAGCCCACCGCCCACTTTGAACGACATAAACTTTGTAACGGCCCCTCCCCATTATAACAGTTTGCCAATGCCCCCTCCCCACATATACACATTCTCTATTTTCACTTTGGCATAGAAAAGTGATATATATATTTCTGTCATACATGATCAATTTTCAAATGATTATAAACATGAAATAGAAAATTGATGGAAAAAATGGATCGTGTAAGTTGGGCAGAAGATGAATTAAAATGCAGATTTCAAATTTTTAATGATTATTCAATCGCAAAATCACGAGAAAAAATTCCCCAAATACTTCTGAGCCCACATCGCCCCCTGGAAGACTTCAGCGTCCACTGAGGGCGGTATCGCCCACTTTGGGAACCCATGCGCTAGACGCTTGCAAGTGTTCTAGAATTCCGTTCCATAAAATGATCATTATTCCCGTTTCCAACTTACTCATCATCGAAACTAGTCCATACGCCTGATTACGACACTACGTTTTGATCCATTTTATTTGTTGTTGTTTGCGTTCGTTCTTCGCAGCCAAATTTATAATTCTTATTGTGATATATAATTGATCTTTGACAAGAACGTATTTTACGTTGTACAATTATGCGCCTATGATGACTAGGCCAGCACATCCGGTTTCGCCAGCTATTTATTTACTAGGGTAGCTAGACCTAAAACGATCCGTTGTGCCGTATATTTTGGCTTGGATCTACGTCTTTACGTTCATTTTTTTTGGGCCGTATATTTGGACTTTGTGATCTACGCCAAAGAGTGAGTCTACACTGTGCACCCTTTCTGACTGTGAGGTCGTTTCGGATTAGGAATATTTCTCAGTCTTTTGGGGCACATAAGCATGCCCTGTGACGGCATCTTACTCGTATAACACACCGTGTAAAGTGTGGGCCTTCGTCAATGTTTGGATTTGGACAGCCTGTCAAATCTTTATATTGTTGGCCTTACTTTTCTGACCTCTTTGATTTTCTTCTTTTTCTTCTTTGCGTTCGTTCTTTAATACCAATTTTAATCACTCTTTGTGATATGTTTGATCTTGCCAAGAACGTGTATACGTTGCACATTGGTTTGGTAGGCCCCTAAACGCATAGACTTCTACACGTTTAGGACATGTGCATCCGATTTCAGCCGAACCTCCTTAGTCGCCTCCTTACGACATGCGTGGCAGGTAACAGTGGTTCTATTCTTTACACTCCAAATTTGGGCCCCGGTAACCACTTGGGCGTTTGAGTTTATTCCAGAGTAGGAACACTCTCAGCCTTTTCGAGGCGCGTGTCGGCACTTGGCAATTTGCAGTTACTACTCTGCATTTTCCTGGCCCCGGAAACACTGGACTGGGGTCACGCACAAAATAATGTAGAGGGTCGTTTCATTAAGCGCTATCAACGCAACTTAGATTTTGTGCTCGCCAATCATCACCCGCCCTGGTTTTTCCGGGGATGTTAGTTGTGAGAACAACAGTACCGTGCCCGGTTGCTTCAGAGAAGGCAGTTTAGTTAGACGTTAAAACGCAACTTTAGGATTTG
Organism: Arion vulgaris; assembly: GCA_020796225.1. NCBI lineage: Eukaryota > Metazoa > Mollusca > Gastropoda > Stylommatophora > Arionidae > Arion > Arion vulgaris. Next base: position 28,375,222 of record CM036760.1, read on the forward strand.
CGCTCGGCCAACTTTACCGAATAGTTTTATCTGCGCTTGGCCTCTTGTAGGAGTTTACCGCAATCTTGCCATGTGTCGCCACGATACGTTCCAGTGTTTTCAGAGACACTTGCCGAGACCTTGATTTGTTACGCTTCGTTCTAATTGATTATTGCACCACAGCTGGCAATTTATTTGCGGCCATTTACTCCGGGAGAGTTGGGATTCGTTCACAGACGTCTCGTACACTACTGTTTCTTACGTTTCAGCAACTATTTGCGCAACTTTTCATCGGACATCGGCCAGGAGATGCGTACATTTTGTTCAGGGATTTTGGGCCTGCATTACTTTTCCGTGCTTGCACTACTACCACTACATGTAGTTCTCCCTCGATCCCTACCCACTTAGCCAGACAAGAACCGTTGTCTGTTTCCAGGGTCACAACGTGGAGGTGGGGTAGTATCTTGAATGTGCCGGCTCACTAAACCTAACGCAACGTTGTCCCTAGAATTACGACTTTGACCCCATCCATGTTATTTGAGATGTCATCTAAAATGCAGATGATATTGCTTTGTTTTGTTGAGTAGAAACAACCAAGATATGCAAAGAAAAACAGACAACTTGTCATCTATAGCATCAAAAGTTGGACTGCAGATAAGCTATGAAAAACAAATATAATGAAGACACCTATGGCAAGTAATGCAGATATCACACTGGAATCTAAAATGATAAAAATAACAGAGCAGTTCACCTATTTAGGTATAGTCCGTTCAACTTGTCATGCCCACAGATACAAATTTGTATCTTTGTAACCATTTGATGAAATAACTTGAAAACTTGCATGTGAACTACACATGTTCCCGACACTACAAAATATTTTTGCCATTCAAACAATCATACCATCTTGAAGTTTCCTTCTTTGTGCTATATATTTAACGCATCCATTGGTTGAAGAAAACTCATGTTTACAGCCATTTATTACAATGATGACAAAAATAGCAAAACACGTACAAACAAAGTACTATAGTTTTACAAAAACAGAAACAGTGACGATAAACAGCAACGTTTCGACCAACAAGTCCTTTATCAAGCAAACGAACAAACAGGAGTGACAAATTAAAATGAAACACAAATGGACGACCAAATACAAACGTATCTAAGGAAAAGCTGGAATAAAAACGAATAACGAAATAAATGTAACACAAAAATACACATAAAAACTAGAAATAGAACGGAAAAGAAACAATGAAACATCTAGTAAATATATAACTTGAATACATGCAACATATACCCATATAGAGTACAAAGCATAGGAAGAGAAAGTACTAAGAAGCATAAGAATGTAATACGTTGAGCCCGCGTGGTCGCAAGGTACCATACAAAGAAATCAACCGATTCTCCAGAGCAAATCGACTACGATCATCAGAGGAACATGATCGGATGGCTGTGACCTGACATCGCAAGCTCCTGAATGGCCAGTATCATTGAAATGGGTAGCTACAGGGGTCACAGAGCATTGGCGTATATCGCGCAAGTGTTGGGCGAATTGGTCACTGAGTCTCCTGCCGGTTTCCCAATATAGGCCTTGTTGCACCGCTTGCAGATAATGGCATAGATAATATTACGGGACTCGCAAGTGAAACTGTCTTCAACAACGAACGTGGCTTTTGGAAAAGACACCGTGCGGGTCTGTATGACATAAGCACAAGTGTTGCAGCGCCGACGGCCACACTGGATGGTGCCAAAATGACTCTGGATATTAGGCTTGAGGCGACTGTGAACCAACATATCCTTAAGGCTTCTGTCTCGTCTGTACGCCACCAAAGGATAGTGTTGGAAGATTGAACGTGTCTCAGGATCAGACTGAAGAATGGAGAGATGACGGAATAAGACTTTCTTCACAAGGGAACTATGAGGGTGGAAAGTTAAGACAAGTTCACAGTCGCCATAAGGCCTATATTGGTGAAACCGGTAAGAGGCTCAGTGACCGATTCGCCCAACACTTACGCGATATTCGCCAATGATCTGTGACTCCTGTGGCCACTCATTTCAATGATACTGGCCATTCAGGAGTTGACGATGTCCAGGTCACAGCCATCCGATCATGTTCCTCCGATGATCGCAGTCGATTCGCCCTGGAGAACCGTTTTATTTCATTCTATGGCACTTTGCGACCTCTTGAACTCAACGCATTACATTCCTATGCTTCTTAGTACTGTCTTATCTCGTGCCTTGTTATCTATATGTGTGTTTGCTCCATATATGTGTCATTTATCCACTATATTGTTTATTGTTCCTCTCCTTTTCCACTTTCGGTTTTTGTGTTGCACTCATTTCGTTGTTCGTTTTTATTCCCAGATTTTCATCAGATAGGTTTATGTTTCCACATGTAATCGTCCATTTGTAGTGTTCCTCGAAATTCGTCATTCTTGTTGTATTGTTTGCTTGATAAAGGCCCTTTGGTCGAAACGTTGCTGTTTATCGTCACTGTTTATGTATTTTGTAAAACTGTAGTACTTTGTTTTTACGTGTTTACCTATGCCTTGGTTTGGGCGATTGCATGACGGGAGCGTAGTGACAGAAGGCCAAGCATGTATCGCATCTTCACAATGGGGGTATCTCTAGTGCAGCCCAGAACTATACTTTCATTCTTCATTCTGAACCCGTTCGAGTCGTTCACATTGTGATCTTGATATGACGTTTGCATATGACTATCTCGATCTGGGAAGAAGGGAAATGATTTTAAAATAAAATGTAATTCTCCTCTCTCTCTCTCTCTCTCTCTCTCTCTCTTTTACCCCGGGTTGGGGCATAGGCCCTCAACCAACTCATGCCAAGTCTTCTTATCTCTAACTATCTCCTGCAGCTCCCTCCAGCTCTTCTTTATATTGTTGATCTCCGCCTCCAAATCTCGTCTCCATGTATTTCTCGGCCTCCCTTCTTTCGGTGTCCTGTGGGTTCCAGACAGGACCCTTCTTGTTATATTCCCTCCGGTTATATTCCCCAAAGTGTGGCATATCCAGCGCCAGCGTCTTTTTTAACCTGTTCGTTCACTGGAATCTGTCTTGTTCTCTCCGTAAGTTCCTCATTTGTGACCCTATCATACCATCTTATTCCTCTATTCTGCTCAGACACCAGTTGATGAATGTTTGCAATTTATGCGCTATTGTTTTAGTTGTTCTCCATGTTTCTGACCTGTATAGTAGAACTGCTTTAACATTAGAGTTAAATATCCGAATTTTGTTCTAGATTTGATTTCTTTGGACTTCCAAATGTTTCCAAGTGCAATGAAAGCTCCTCTTGCCTTCTGTATTCTTATTTTAACATCCCTATCTGTTCCACCCTCTTTGTCTACTTCGCTGCCCAAATATGTGTATGATTCTACTTCTTGAAGTGGGATTTCCCCAGGGAGATCGAGTTGTCGTTTGCTTGGTTAATTCTCAATATCTTTGTCTTTCCCTTATGAATGTTCAGCCCTAGTTGCTGGGACCTTTGATTCAATGTGTTTAGCTTATCCTGCATCTGATTTCGTGTATGTGACAGAAGGGCTATATTATCAGCGAATTCCAGATCATCTAGTTGCTCTGTCAGAGTCCATTGGATTCCATTTCTGGTGTTAGTTACTGTGGTCTTCATAATCCAGTCTATTGTCAGTAAGAACAACAAAGGTGATAGAAGACATCCCTGACCCACTCCTGTTTCTATTCCAAAAGTATCTGTTAGTTTACTTCATGAAGAACTCTACATTTCATATCTGTATATGTTGCTTTATTAGGTTAATAATTTTCTGTTGGATTCCATAATGCCTCATTAATTTCCAAAGGGTTTCCCCTATCAATACTGTCAAAAGCCTTCTCATAATCCACAAATCGATATAAAGTGGGGATTTCCATTCCATACTTTGCTCTATTATTATACGTAATGTGGCTATCTGGTCAGCACAGGATCTATTTGGTCGGAAGTCTGCCTGTTCATCTATTAGCTTTACATCGATGGCATCTCTCAGTCTCTCCAGGATGACTCTGCTTAGTATTTTCCCAGGTACTGACAACAGCATTATTCCCCTATAGTTTTCACATTTCTGAAGGTCCCCTTTCTTTGGTAGCTTCACCAGGTATCCTTCTCTCCCGTTTTCTGGCATTTCTTCGGTCTCCCAGATTCTGCTAAATAATTTATACAGTATTTCTGTGGATGTGTTTACGTTGGCTTTAACCGCCTCCGCTGGAATACCATCTGGACCGGCCGCTTTTCCATCTTTTAAAAGTTTAATGGCTTTACTAATCTCCTCCTTGGATGGTTCCTCACAGTTGATGTCCAAGTCAATTTCTGCCGGTTGGATATCTGGGGGTTTGTAGGTGCTGGTCTGTTCAGGAGTTCCTTGAAGTATTCCATCCATCTTTCCATTTGGTCTCTAACATTAGTGATAGTTTCCACAATACTATTTTTGATCAACCCATTTGATAGACTGTATTTTTCTGCTAGCTTTCTAGTGATGTTGTAAAGATCCCTAAGGTTTCCTTTACATGCAGCTACCTCTGCTTCTCTTGCTAGATCTTCTACGTATTGTCTTTTATCTAACTTTATTTGTTTCTTCACTTTCTTGCTAGCTTCTGTGTACTTTTCCTGGGCTTTGGCTTTTGCAGTTCTAGTTTTGCTATTATTTAAATCTGCTTTCCTCTTTTTCCTTTCTTCTATTTCCTTGAGAGTTTATGGAGTTATCCATGCCTTATGATTCCGCTCCTTCTTTCCTAATACCTCTGTGCATGTTTCATTCCAAATATTTTTGGCTTGCTGCCAGCATTCTTCCGCACTCACCTCATCTTCTAATTGCCGCAAAACCTCATACTTATTAGAGACTGTGACCGTGAACTGTTCCTTTGTTTCTTGACTTCTGAGGTATCCTACATTATATTGGTGTCTATGTTCATGGGGTGTTATGTATCGCTTAAGCTTCAGTTTAATTTTACTTATGAGCAAATGGTGATGCGAATCTACATCTGCCCCCTTAAAACCCTTACATCTTGTAGAGATGACCTGAATTTCTTGTTTATGCATATGTGGTCAGTTTGATTTTCTGTTCTGTGGTCTGGTGATACCCAGGTTGCTTTATGTATTCTTTTATGTGGAAAGACACTTCCACCTATGACGTATTGATTCGCTGCACAGAAATTAGTGAATAGTTCTCCATTTTCGTTCATTATCCCTAGTCCGTGTTTCCCATGATCTCCTCGTAGCCTATGTTGTCCGAACCTATTTTGGCATTGAGGTCACCCATCAGAATTTTGATGTTCCCATTTCTCTGATTACCTATAGTATTTTGAAGTTTTATGTAAAATTCCTCTTTACTTTTTCCTCTTTATCATTGGTAGGTGCATAATACTGGGTCACATTCAAGAATACTTTCTTTTGGTGGTTCTGAATGTTGCTGTGATTATCCTAGGACTCGCTGCTTCCCATTTTATTAGTGCATTCTCCGCTTCTTTAAATAGCATTAAAGCCACTCCTTCACTATGGGGGTATTTTCTTCCATATGGCCTGAGAACAGCATTGTTTCTCCTGTGTTTAGACATTGTTTGCCTGCACCATTCCACCTAGTTTCACATAATCCCAAGATGCCAAATCCCGTGAAATTTCATCTCATTTACAACCTGTGCTGTCTTTCCCATTTCATACATACTTCTCACATTCCAGGTGCCAATTCTGGAGCTTTTCCTAGGTGAAAGGAAGATAATCTGCGTTGTAGACTCCTTGCGGCTTTCTCTGCATCGCTTCATACCTCTTCTAGAAGAGCTTCCTTTCCTCTTGGTAGGCACAGTTTTTATTTTATTTTTATGTGACGTCTTCATGGATGGTTGGATTTTGTGGCTAAAATTTTCTACTGGATAGGGTAGCCAGCCCTACGCCAAACCTCAACTTAGTCGCCTCTTACGACATGCCTTGTAGGTCGCAGTTCCGCTACTCTTTGCTCCCCTTGCGAGCCCCGGCAACACACGGGCGTGTAATTCTCCTACTTCCTACTAATATTGCATATAAATGTAAAAGTTTGGACATTATTTTATTATATATCAATTTATTCATGAAGATACATTGTATACATGGTGTTTTGTAAATTAACCACTTACCTGTCTATGACGCTAATTAAAAAATCGATTAATTGAAAACGAAAAATGACGGTAACTATTTTTAAAAATTAATTTGTCACTGAAACATAAAATTATCTGTGGAAAATAAAATAATAATAAAGTAACAGGATGGTATGGTTTAAATACATCCAAAGTTAGAAGAACAGAAAAAAAAATGTACGCTCTGTGTCCGTTTTAGTGCGTCTCTGTAAAGTTCTACAGCCCCATGTTGCGGCTTCTTGTTGCGGCTTCCATTTTGCTGCTCCCTTCAAGTGTGTCCAAGTTTTCTGGTTTTTATCATTTGGTCCGCCCTTGCATTATTTTCTGGGATATCTAGTCGAGTGCAAAACAGTCTCTCAAAAAGCGTGAGGTTAATATTTCATACGCCACTTGCATTTATTTTAAACTAAGTTACGCGCAAAAACTGCACTTACTAAAAGCTTGAAAGTTTGAACCCAAGGATCATTAAATTTTACTAATGACCCAGTTAAGGTTTCTGTTCGCCTACCTTGGTTTATTAGCAATGTGTGCAAAAGGATACTCACCCAAAAAGTAAAAATCTATAACGTTGTTAGTGAGCTCAATGTAACCGCCCACCTAAGTCCGAAATTGAGTAAACATGACCTTGGTCCTAACTTAAATAAGAAAAAAATGAGGTAAAAAAAGGTATTATTACCCACCTCCCAACTTTGGTTCCTTGTTTATGACTAGTGACAGATTAGCTCTGTCACATAGGCGCGGGCCTACAGAAGCAGTGGGCCCGTGGCATTTGCTACTTCTGCTACATGGCTAATCCGGCACTGTCTGTACCTTCTCCTTCAGTCTGAAGTCCATCGAAGAGCTAGTTAGAAGCCTCAAAAGAATAAAGATCAGACAATGAATGTTCTTTGGGCATATAATGCGAAGAGGAATTTATAACGAACACATTTTTCAAGCACAAAGAAGTACACACATATACATGGTACATACGGCACGCCCTAAATCAACAAAGTCAAATCGATTTCATATTCTATAGAACCAAAGAGAAAAGACAAATAACAAACTCTCAAGAGCCATCCGAACCATGTGCATAGACATGGACCATAAGGCAGTAGACGCAAACATACGCAACGGTGGTAGGAAGAAACAAAGAAAGCAAAGACGACCAACAAGAGAAAGAATTTACATTAGCAAACTTAAAGAAGAGGACACTCAAAACAAATACATATAGAAAGTAACAGACTGTTTTAAGAACTTACCAGGCGAAACACAAACAATACAAGAAGAATGGAATAAGTTCAGAGAAAACATTACAGAAGCTGCTAAAGAAACATGTGGTACCATAAAGTTAAGCGGAAAATGAAAGAAGACAACACCGGTGGAATAAACAAGTGAAAGGGACTTCAAGAAAAAGAAAGGCAAATATAAAGAACTAGCTAATTAACCTGGCTCCGCACGGGTGAAAGTTGTTATTAATCCTTGATGAGGAATTGGGTAAGCTTTTCCAAAAGATGTCATCTAATAGCATGAATTGTATTTTAAGATATATTTAAGAAGTGGTTTGAATCGGCTATGTCGTCGTTAAACGATTTTAACGGTTCGAGTGGTTCTTGTAATGCATCACAATTAATCAAAGTAGCGTCTTCGTATTCTTCCTAATTATTTTAAAATATCTATAGTGTAGTTTGAAATAGAAAAGTGAAGCTGTAATGATATGAAAATTATACATTCTGTGCAAATCAACGCAAATGGAAAAACGCAACGCAACTAATGGTGCATTTTTTGTAAATAAGATCGGCAATAGAAAGATAAAAAAAGATCGCATGTTTATTATACTATGCAAAGGAACGACCTCGCCACAGGTACAAAACGGCGGGTAAACCGTTAGAGAAGTAGAACTTCACTAAATGTCACTAGTTTCCAAGCAAGTCGTTCGAACAATAGGTCTCCTTAAAAAATCTTAATTGAATGAACTAATCCGTAAGGTCTCCAATGATTGAAAATATCGTTAGATTGATATGCCAGTGGTAACGTGGTTGTACGTTAAGGGACGTAATCCATACATATGTTGTAGAAGCCATCTGACAATTTTTGGATTATATCCCTTTGACTGTTAAGCTTTCTTAACCACGTGTTTTATTGTAACCAAGATGGCGAACTTAAATGTTGAATCTTACATCAAGAATTCGATTTTAATTTAATTTTAAAGCTAATATTGATCCGATTTTAAAACTGTTTCTTTAGCTGATCTAAATTTAGCCCGAAAAATATTAGTACGAAATATGGTTAATATTGGATGTAAACTGAAGCCGTGTATAGGGGGACACATATCAGACACTAAGTATTATATATATAGATCGGCAAGAAGTAAAAATGAGCGAGACTATATGGATTACAAAATGGCAAGCGAATAAGCAAAAATAATAATAAAAACTCTAAACTAGAAGCATGGAAAACGTACAGATAAAGTTTAAACGTAGACTTCACAGAATCAAGAAAGAAATTCTGTTTAAAAATACAAACTATGAGAAGTAGAGAAGAGAACTACGACCCAACAGATATCATAAATCAGAAAATGGAAAAGAATTAAGCGATACACTCTCATCTTTTCAAAATGATGATACTGCAGTAAAACTATTTGATTGGCAAAACACGTAATCACAAAGTACTGTAGTTTTACAAATTACAAAAACAATGACAAAATACAGCAACGTTTCGCCCAACAAGACCTTTTTCAAGCAAACGAACAACAGGAGTGACAAATTTAAAAAAACAAATGGACGACCAAAAACAAACGTTTCTAATGAAAATCTGGGAATAAAAACGAATAACGAAATAAATGTAACACAAAAACACACATAAAAACTAGAAATAGAACGGAAGAGAAACAAGGAAAAATCTAGTAAATATATAACTTGAATACATGCAACATATACCCATATAGATTACAAGGCATGGGAAGAGAAAGTACTAGAAGCATAGAGATCTAATACGTTGAGCCCACGTGGTCGCAATGTACAATACAAAGAAATCAATCGATTCTTCAAAGCAAATCGACTGCGATCATCCGAGGAACACGATCGGATGGCTGTGACCTGGACATCGTGAGCTCCTAAATGGCCAGTATCATTGAAATGGGTGGCTACAGGGGTCACAGAGCATTGGCGTATGTCACGCAAGTGTTGGGCGAATTGGTCACTGAGTCTCTTGCCTGTATCGCCGATATAAGCCTTGTTACACCGCTTACAGATAATGGCATAGATAAGATTTCGGAACTCGCATGTGAACCATCGTCAATAAGAAACGTGGCTAAAGGAAAAGATACAGTACGCGTCTGTATCACATAAGCACACGTGTTGCAACGCCGACGGCCACACTGAACAATGCCAAAATGAGTCTGGATATTGGACTTAAGACGATTGTGTACTAACATATCCTTAAGACTTCTGTCCCGTCTGTAAGCCACCAAAGGATAGTCGGGGAAGACAGAACGGGTCTCAGGATAGACAGATGACGGAATAAAATATTTTTCACAAGTGAACTATGGGGGTGGAAAGTTAAGATAAGTTTTACTCTGTCAGAGTTAGTGGTCCTATGCTGGCTGGTGAGGGCCTGCTGGCGAGTGATTTTCTTAACTCGATGCATAGCCCAGACAAGCTCCCTCTCCGAGTATAGGCGCCTGCGAAAGAAATCAAGCATCTCGCGAGCTTTCTCAAGAAAATCATCGTCCTCGCTACAAAGGCGACGAAGGCGCAAGAGCTGCGAGAATGGCAAAGAGTCACGACAAGCCCGGGGATGGGAAGAAGTATAAAGGAGAAAACTATGTGCATCAGTAGGTTTGTAATATACTGATGTAGTGATAGTGGATAGGCGTATGGAGATAGTAATGTCAAGAAAGTTGACACAAGTAGTGAAGATGTGAGAAGTAAAACGAATAGAAGGGTTGAAAACATTAATGAAATTAATGAAGCGTGACAAATCGGCTTCAGGCATATCAGTAATGCCAATACAGTCATCAATGTATCTGTGATAGACAGACGGAAGGAGGCCATCATATGTAGTCCATACTAGGTGTTCAAGATAACCCATGAATAGACAAGCATAACTAGGTCCCATTTTAGTACCCATGGCAACCCCACTGATCTGCTCAAAGAATTGGTCATTAAACTGAAAGGAGTTAAGAGTGAGAATTATAGTTCCGCAAGACGAAAGAGGAGCAGAATTTGACACAAGTGGATTAGTTCTCCTATCGAGAAAGAACTGGAGAGCTTTAAGGCCGTCAGGATGAGGTATAGAAGTGTACAATGAGCACACATCAAGGAGGAAGAGACGGTAGGTTCTCTTGGGTAGCAACTCAACGGAAGAAAAGACAGACAAAGCGTGGTTCGTATCTTTCAAAAATGACGGGAGTGTGGACTGTGGTGACTATGGGATTAAAGATACTATCAAGGAATTCGGAGATGTGTTCCGTAGGGCAAGAGCAAGCAGAAACGATAGGCCTACCGGGATTGTGGAGTTCTTTAAGAGATGACAAGAATGGAACTTGATTGATTGATGATCTGGCATAAAACTCACAGTTTTATCTGGCAACCCCTATTCCTAATAGTAACAAAGATGGCGGAAATACAGTTAAAGTTAATTGCATATCCATTACAGGACTTTGCAAATCAACCCCAGCTTTTTAACGCTGTTTGTGATTTTTCTAGACGTTATTACGTTCAGTAGTTTGCCATTGCTTTCTGAATAGCCATGATGCTAGTTTGTGAACAGTTAATAAACCATACATTCCTTCACTATTTTCTTAACTTACTTACTTAATAAGTTAATCAAGTTAATGATAATAATATTAATAATAATGTTTGACTGTATTCAAATAAATGTATTACCTATATAAAGAGAGGAGTTAGACTGATTTATACAACATATTGTTCATAAAGGCCCTTGTCAAGTTGGATTTTTGTTCTCACAATTTCAATTAGTTTTTTTAATTCATGTTAATATTTTTCATGCATGGTAAACACAACAGCCTTTGATAGTCTACACAGAATCTCTCTGTGGAATATTCTGAGATGCTATGGAATACCAGACAAAATAATAAACATTATTAAGAGCCTCTATGATGGTTCACAGTGTGCAGTTCGCACTGATGGTGGACACAGCGACTGGTTTATGGTTGAAACCGGAGTAAAGCAAGGCTGTATTCTATGTCCGCTATTGTTTGGAGTGACCATTGACTGGGTGAAGCGAAAATGTTGCAGGGGCGAAACTGGCATCGATTGAGTAGAAAATAGTCAACTAGAAGATTTGGATTTTGCAGATGATATTGCCTTGTTAAGTAGAAACAACCAAGATATGCAAGAAAAACAGACAACTTGTCATCTATAGCATCAAAAGTTGGACTGCAGATAAGCTATGAAAAACAAATATAATGAAGACACATATGGCAAGTAATGCAGATATCACACTGGAATCTAAAATGATAATATAGCAGAGCAGTTCACCTACTTAGGTAGCAATTTTGATTGCACAGGAAATGTTAAAAAGAAATTATGATACAAATTGGCAAAGCAACATCAGCTTTTAAAAGTTTCATAAAATATGGAACTGCAAGTTATATAGTATTAAAACTAAATTACGAATTTTCAATTCAAATGTTGTATCAATCCTAACATATGCTAGCGAGAGTTGGAAAATGACTAAAGATATAGAAAGCAAGTTGAATGCATTTGAAAATAGATGTCTGCGAAAAATAATGAATATGAAATGTAACGAATTCAGGAGAAGTGATGAAATCAGAGACATGTCTGGTCAACCACTAGTGACAACTGTTATAAGAAAGAGAAGATGGAGATATGTTGGGCACACCTTGAGGAGAAATGATCACGAATATCAAAGCAGGCATTGAAGTGGGATGCAAAGGGTTCAAGAAAGAGAGGTCGACCTAAGGAGACCCTGAAACGAACTTTGCTGAGAGAGGCAGGAAATATTGGTCTCAGTTCCATGGAGGAGATTGAGCGAGTTGCCCAGGATAGAGCGGTATGGAGAAATTACTTGCAGGCCCTATGTAACGATAACGGTACGAGAGGAATTATTATTATTATTATAAACACAACATTATATTTTCGGATACAGTAAATATTTTGTGAAAGTACATTCATTTATCTTTAATTTGATATATAATAAGTTCAACTTTAAATACAATTTAGAAACAATATTTTAGTTTATCTAAAGTATGAGTGCACTATTTTGAAGCTAAAAATAATTCTGTCCAGAGGAAAAACCAGGTAGTGAATCAGTTAAGTGACATAGCAGTCCACCTACAAGCTTTATAAGAACAACAGAACCAGTCAAGCAAGGTTCAGAGGTATCTATCATCCACAATCTTGTTTTCTCCTATATTAATGTCATTCTAAAGTGGATCTCAGGACAAACAGATATCCTAGGAAACAGCAAAGCACACCAACTAGTCACGCAAGTATAATTAAAACCACAAATAGACAAAGCTGTTGGTATACAAAGTATAAAACAAACCCAGATATTGGCTAAACCGATGAACTATGGAGACAACAGGCTGGACTATGTATGCAGAGATGAATAGCCCAATCTTTAGGGACAACATAAATCTACTGCAATGAAAATATCAATGCACCATCTTTCAGTTAAGAACGGGACATGTTGGGATGAATTATCACATAAACAGAATAAACCCCACTCACCTACCACACTGTAGAAAGTGCAGTCATTCATATGAGACAGTACAGCATGCCATGCTTGCTTGAAGGCCATGGACTACAGAAACTTAGACAAGAACTCCTCCCACCACACCAATTAGTTCATAATTTACTTTGTCGTAGCCTCCCAAAACTACAAGAAACGTGCAGATTCTACAGTTTAGCATTGACTGCTCAAGAGTGAAAATTTGCATCCCTGGTTAGAATAAGTTGTGCTTTACATAAATCAGCAAAGACACCTTGTGAAAGTTGATAGAAGAGAATGCTTAGAAAGTGTCTCTGTTAACTAATCAGTTGTCCATCCAATGTATGACAGTCATAGCTAGTCTACATCACAAACTTCTCTTTAGACTAAGACAACTAGTTTTTGTTAGAAATATTGTTTCTTAAAATTGAATTAATTCAACCATTTCATATTTTTTCTTTAATTTACCATATATATTTGTGGCCAATAGCAGTAGCTAATTAGTGGAAAGTCATGATTGAGATGAGGTGCCATAAACAAGCTGCAGGAGTGACAATAATAGACAAAATTAGTAATGATAAATTAGAAAAATTAGATAAATCGTGCATCAAGAACAACCTTAAGAAAATAAATAGCAGCCTACAAAGTCCCTTAGAACAAGCACACACAAGATCACTACACCCCCCTCTCCTCCCCCCAAACACTTCCATAGAGAAGTAAATGGTTGAAGAGAAGAAGAAGATATGTAAAAGTATATGAAGTAGGTGAGAGATCACAGAGTACATCATTTGCTGTATTTGTTTCATTATTTTAGATTTTCTGAAGAAATCACCATGAATGAAAATGTCAACATGAAGATCAGTAAAGTTGGCAGATTAACTAAGGAAATGGCAGGACCGGGGGAAGTCAGACAGCCTTGTCCAATGGGAGAAGATAATTATAGGAATATAAAAAATGGTCAGTCAGTGATTTGTGATATGTGGCATTTGGTTTATGACATGACTGTTTAATCTGTGATATGTTTGTCATGTGATTGTTATGATTGTGATGTGATTATTGACATGTTTGTGGTGTTTGCTTGTGACATGCTACAGATGTGTGACATTGTGGTGATGTAATATGGGACATTGTAATGTGATTTTATTGTATATTGTAGTCATGTGACATGTTTGTGATGGTGACTGTAATATTACTATAGTTTTATATGTGTACCTCTAAAGTCAGTGAAGGTCCGCCTGCATGGCGAGGGACACCAGTCAAATGGTAGAAGCAGGCCTTCGCTCAAAAATCAGACACCAAAACAGGAGTAAAATAAGAAGCGCTAAAACAGGAGTCATTTGCTAACACCAGAATTCACAGCGGGTGAATTGCAGAAGAAGAAGTTATATGAGAACTATCATCATAGCACTCAGGACATGTCCATAGGTGCTCCAATCTCCGCCTCAATAAATCCAGCAGTGTCCAGTGGCCCAACACGCCAGTTCGATGTTGATTAATCAATCTTTTTGCATATTTGGTATGTCGTTCTTTTCAGGCTGTACAATATGGACATCCATCTCTCTAAATCTGGTCAGCGACTGGGATTCACCACCCTGAAACTCCACTTTTCAGAAAGACTCTGAATGCGTTAGGAATGTCATTTCTGTCCACTGCATCTAATTCTGGTATCATAGCAGAATCTAGGTTATCCTAATTGATGTCCATTAATTAATAACTTGTTAACATAAATTATCACAAAGTTTTTACTGTACCTTAGTTATCATTCCTAGGAGTGACTGTTTCATCTAATGTTCAATGTGTCCTCTAATGGTCGACGTTAAAATATTTTTTTGCAAAGTTTGAGATTCTGTCTTTTAGATAGTTCGAGTTATAGTAAAGGTCTATGGAAGCTACACTAGTAAATAAAAAATGTTGCAGAAATTGGATGTGCTGTCCTACATGTAGGTGCATGACTAGCACAACATAAAATCGCTCTTAGGCTTGGATCACAAAGAGTGTTTTAACAATTGACAAAATTTGAAATGATAAATTAGATAGATGGCATCAAGAACAACCTAAAGAAAATGAATAGCAACTTACAAAGTCCCTTAGAACATGCACACACGCGATCACTACACTCCCCTCCCCCCCAAAACTTCTATAGAGAAGTAAATGGTGGAAGAGAAGATTTGTAAAAGTATATGAAGTTACTATGGAGCGTTTGAAGAAGAAGGAGAAGATAGCTTGAAATATAGCCAAGTCTCGAACAAGATAGTTGGGCTATTTGTCCATAGCTCAAGTCTGGTTCTTGGATATCAGGAAAATGGCACTCTTTGGTGGGCCCCATATCACTAGGGACCAGACCTCTGAGATTTTCTATTAGATTTACTCCCCATAAGACAATGGGGAAAAAACTGGCCAAATGGAGTCTATCCACCTAGATTAGCAAGGGCGTCAAGGTTTCACTTTCTACAAAGCATAGAAACAGTGAGATTGTATGTTCTGCTGGTCATTGGTGGGCTACTAGTTTTCAATTTTCCCCATCTCCTAAGAGAGACTAGTTGATTCCAACCCTGCTGAGACATAACTACGACCCTAGTAAACAAAGTTCTAGATAGCTATTAGAGGGCAGCAGTAACAGCCTCAACCTCCATTCTTATACTGGAAGTAGCGTTCCTATATGTTCCGCTCTGCAGTGACCCTACCATGTAGCTAGCTAGAAATCCCAGCCTGACCTCTCACCTCGATGTACTGATCCATCAGTATATACAACAACATCATCACTTGCGTTATCTGCTATCAGGGACCTTTGCAGGTGCTACAGAGTTTCCCAATCTCTACATTCCCTTCCAAGGGTAATGCTAACATTGCAGAAGTTGATCATGCTGCCATCTACCACAATCCATGCTTTCCCTTTCAATAGAATTGCAGCTGTAGGTGGTCACCTGACCAAATGTTCTCTCAGATTGGATATGCTGTAAACATAAAACTAGATATAGCAAGTTGTAGAGAGATATTTTCAACTTTTATAATCTTTGGACCTCCCTATTCTGCCATCTGATGTTACCAGGACTGATAACAAAAAATAGAAGTCCTGGTAACATCATATACCAGAACAGGGAAAGCCCAAAGATGCGTTCCATATTCTGCCATCTGATGTTACAAGAACTCTAAGGTATTTAAATTCAGTATGTCATAGACAGTTAAACTGTACATGTTATATGCTATATTGTTATTCATTTTATGTTTTTTAACTGTTTCCTTTAATTGTTTCCATTTATCAGAGATCATTGTTGACACATGGAACTACATCAGCGATGTTTTGGAAATGGAAGATCAGTGCAGCTTTCAACACTCACAACTTGTAAGACCTAATGTTTGCTCAGAAAATATTCCACAACACATGATAAAAATGGAGCCAAATATGGGAGATGAAACAGACAATAATGAAAGACTAACAAAACATGAGATAAATATTGTGAAGTACACAGGAGATGAGAAAGTAGGTTATGAGATGATGAATGAACATAAAGAATATAGCAGCATAAAGAAAACAGAAAACATGATAGAAGATCTGGGTTTGACATCTAGAGAGCAAAGACTACATGACTTAAGAGAGTCAATGAATGTCAGGGAATGTCAAGTCAGGGCTGTAGAAATCATGGCTAAGAATAATGATAGACTGACTGTCAATAATGAAGATTATAAAAAACTGTCAGGAAATGAATTATATATTTCTACAATAAATCAACATTCTGTGAGTAGTACATGTTCAGAGATGCCTAACAAATGTGATACTGTGTTTACTGCAGATAATATACTAAAACTAAACAGAAGAAAACATTCAGGAAAGAAGTCTTACATGTGTGATGTATGTGACTTTAAGTTCGTTAACTCTTATAAACTGAACCTGCACAAAAGAATACATACAGAAGAGAAAATATATACGTGTGATGTTTGTGGTGTAGGATTTGGTAAATCAAGTCAACTGACAAAACACAGAAGAAAACATGCAGAAGAGAAAATGTATACGTGTGATGTTTGTGGTGTAGGATTCTGTAGACCTGTTTCCTTGAAGGCACATAGAAGAATACATACAGGAGAGAAACCTTACAAGTGTGATGTTTGTGGTCTAAGATTTGGTAAATCAATTCAACTGACAGTACACGGAAGAATACATACAGGAAAGAAAATGTATAAGTGTGAGGATTGTGGGAAAAGTTGTATGTCATTTACAATCGTGAAAAAGCACATGAAAATACATACAGGAGAAAAACAGTACAAGTGTCATATTTGTGGTGTAAGATTCTATCAATCTTCTCACCTGACACAACACAGAAGAACACACACAGGAGAGAAACCTTACAAGTGTGATCTTTGTGGTCTAGGATTTGGTCAATCTGGTAGCCTGACAGTACACAGGAGAACACATACAGGGGAGAAACCTTACAAGTGTGATGTTTGTGGTGCACTATTCTGTGGATCTGGTGAGCTGACAACACACAGGAGAATACATACTGGAGAGAAACCTTACAAGTGTGATGTTTGTGGTCTAGGATTTGGTCAATCTGGTAGCCTGACAGTACACAGGAGAACACATACAGGAGAGAAACCTTACAAGTGTGACGTTTGTGGTGCACTATTTTGTGGATCTAGTGAGCTAGCAAAACACAGGAGAATACATACAGGAGAGAAACCTTATAAGTGTGATATTTGTGGTGCAGGGTTCTCTAGACCTGATTGCCTGAAGGCACACAGAAGAATGCATACAGGAGAGAAACCTTACAAGTGTGATGTTTGTGGTGCAGGGTACTCTAGTTCTAATTCCCTGTCAATACACAGAAGAAAACATACAGGAGAGAAACCTTACAAGTGTGATGTTTGTGGTGCACTATTCTGTAGATCTGGTGAGCTGACAAAACACAGGAGAACACATACAGGAGAGAAACCTTACAAGTGTGATCTTTGTGAGCTAGGATTTGGTCATTCTGGTAGCCTGACATTGCACAGGAGAACACATACAGGAGAGAAACCTTACAAGTGTGATGTTTGTGGTGCACTATTCTGTGGATCTGGTGAGCTGACAACACACAGGAGAATACATACAGGAGAGAAACCTTACACATGTGATGTTTGTGGTGTAGGATTCTCTAGATCTGATTGCCTGAAGGCACACAGAAGAATACATACAGGAGAGAAACCTTACAAGTGTGATCTTTGTTGTACATGGTTCTCTAGATCTAATTATCTGACAATACACAGAAGAAAACATACAGGAGAGAAACCTTATAAGTATGTTTTTTGTGGTGCAGCATTCTCTAGATCTAGTGAGCTGACAAGGCACAGAAGAAACCATTTGAGAAAAGGGTATTATAGTTGTGATTTGTGTTGCAATCACTTTAATGATTTGTGTACATTGAAAAAACACTTACAGTCACATTTGTTATAGAAATATCTTCTGTGTCTACTTTCTGAATCAAATTGGCTTGTCCCCTGATATGATGACAGAGCTAGCCAGCCTGTCTGGTCTCTCATTGCCAACAACACCCATGTGCACCAGAATGAAGATAAGTGTAATTCTGCAAATTGTTGACGTTTATAATCATTCAGTCCACTGCCTGCGCACCAAATCAGCCTCCAACTTTTGAATCATACTCAATCACTTAGAATGCATGCATGAGTGTAGTTTTGTGACTCTAGCCAGAGTAGTTTCTTAGTCACCACCTGTACTTCCATTGTCATGCTACTTGTTGTCATACTAAATGCACCACTGGCTTCCTTGACTATTTTGCTCTATAATATCTTCTTCTGTATGTAGATTCACTCGTCAGTAATGATTGTAAAAAATATTTCTATCTGTTTGATTAGTAACATAATTGCAGTCATTAGAAGTCTTTATTGTTAGTAATAAACATTTTTTTTCCGTTAGCTCACTACAAATTCAGATGTGGTTAGGTCACCTAATATGGGAACCTCTGACTGATTTTTACATGAAGGCTAACTTTCCTTATCAACAGTGTCTCTCGCTAGTCAGTGAAGCTTTACTCCAACATCAAAGGTACTTGACTTGTAATTTGGATCCCCCAAATAAAGGATCAGGAAACCTATATTCCAACCGTGTACCATGTGCACACTTGAAATAGTTTTTACCCAAGTTGACATCAAACACTGAAATTTCCACAGCGTGTGGTTACTAGCAAATCATGCTATTATTAACTTCTCTATCAGTGCCCACTAAATATATCTAATTTTATTGTGGCCTCTGTGTGCAGATTTAGTAGCGTCACATTTCCATTGATTTAATGCTGTGTTTAGTTTGTACAAAGACAAGTTGTCTACCCATGTTTGAAAGTAACAAATGGCAGCCATTGTGTTTCTTCTTTGTTAAATGAAGGTAGTAAAACTTACTCCAATATAATTTTGTGAATTTTGTTTAAAGAAACTTATCAGTTATATGAGAACTATCATCATAGCAGTCTAGACATGTCCATAGGTGCTTTGATCTCCGCCCCAACAAATCCAGCGGCCCAACAGACCACTTCAGTGTTGATTAATCAATCTTTATGCATATTTGGTAAGTCATTCTTTTCAGGCTGTACCGATATCGACAACCATCTCTCTCAATCTGGTCAGCGACTGTGACTCAAACCTGAAACTCCTCTGTTCGGAAAGACTCTCTCCATTTGTTAAGAATGTCATTTTGGTCCATTTCAGCTACCTCTGATGTCATAACCATGCCAGCCAATCTATCAGCTCGTTCATTAACTCTAACTCCTGCGTGCCCAGGGATAAAGATGATGGTGATTTCTGTGATCCCTGTCTGTACCATTACCTCCATCCAGTTTTGTCTCACCATTCTTGTTTCGACTTTACGAATCATACTCATGGAGTCACTAAGTATAAAAACACAAGAGTAATGAGATGCCAACCACGTCACCACCTCTGTAACCGTCCATATCTCCATTGTCAAACTACTTGTGGCTGTCGATAGGCCCACTGTCCTCATTATTTTTCCTCCTGAGAGTCTGAAAAAGTCCATGTACAGTGTTGTTGACATATGACTGAACCATCGGTGTAAATAACTACATCTGT
The DNA here is from genome assembly GCA_020796225.1 of Arion vulgaris. Classification (NCBI taxonomy): domain Eukaryota; kingdom Metazoa; phylum Mollusca; class Gastropoda; order Stylommatophora; family Arionidae; genus Arion; species Arion vulgaris. Next base: position 28,395,069 of record CM036760.1, read on the forward strand.
TTCAAGAAACTAATCATTCTTCCTAAAGACATCATTTGTGATAGTTAATTTGTTATTGCCCATTGAATCTGAAGATTGTTCATTTGAGAATCATCTTCATTGTACATCAGACATGTCCATAATTGCTCCGATCTCCTTCCGAGCATGTATTTCAGTGTGTGTAGACTAACAACTTCTGTCCAGTGCTGGTTGATGTATCTACTGGGGTTTCTCTCATGGTTTTCCCATCTTGCCGCACTTATCGGTATGCATTAACTTGCACAACCGAGAAGAGAATACCCTATATCTTCTTTGTTGAAATTTTCAGAGCGTATGTTTTCTCTTAGAGCGTTGATGATGTTGCTTTTGTCCATAGAAGACCCATTCTCGATCGCAGCATTGCTCACCAGTGCATCCGCTCTCTCATTACCCCTCACCCCAGATTGACCTAGGATAAAGATAAATGTGGATTGATTTGCATTTGTATCTCTCTCTGATCACCGCTCAGACCGATGTACCAGACCTCCCATAAATTCTATTCATGTGGAAATCTGATTCATGCTGCCTTAGCATTGGTGTGTTTTACAGCACATCTTCAGCACCATTTGAAGCTCTGGTGCTTATCCTCCAGTGATGTGTCCGGTTTCAGCCAGCATTTACTCTGTTAATTCTCCATATGTAGCCATCTAGTGTTTTTATTGTGTGGGTAGCTAGTGCCGCCTAATCTCCTTAGTCGCCTCTTACGACATGCGTGCGGGTAACAGTGATTCTATTCTTTACAGCCCAATTTGGGCCCGTAACCACTCGGGGCATTTATATTAATTGCATCCACTGCCTTCGCATAATTTATCTTTAACTTCTGAATCTGAGGAATACTACTGTAACACTGCATCACCTTACATAAACAAGACACAATTGACAAGCACAGCTCTAATATTCAGAACTTATATAGAATGTGTTGACAGCATTTGATTGCACAAACAAAAATATCCCTCATGCCAGTATTTTTTATGCAACACATCACTGATATATTTTGTATATTTGAACTAAATGTAAATAATGATTTGCTAAGAACTATCCAAAATGTATATGTTTGAAGTGTGCACAAAAGTTAACTGATTGCATACGAGCATACAATAAAAAAAGATCGGGTACTAGAGCTAAGGGAAGACCAAGAAAAGATGGATAGACAATATCAAGACCACACTACATAAACACGGATACAACACAACAAGGGCGACTCATCTAGCCCTAGAACACAAATTAAAGCTCCCATCCCTACGCTTAACGGCAAGTGTGGACAGCCAACTACATCTTCCACCTGGGAATAGACAATTCATAAATGAATTACCAATATAAAGAGAGCAGTCGGACTTGTTTATTCCACCTAATGTTTATCAAGACCATTCATAAGCTGGATTTTTGTTCTCTCAATTTTAATTATTATTTTTTAGTGAATGCTAATATGTTTCTAACACTAGTCTTCGTCTTCTGCAATCAACTTCTGCTATGCGAATACTCGGTATGTCATAAACAGGTCGGTGCGCTTGAGGTCTTCACCGGTCCCCCATAATTTGTTTTGTAATGTTGTTTCTGCCAGATTTCCATTCTCACACTGCTCAGACTGGGGCAGTCTTGTAGGATATGCTCTGGGGACTTATTTGGTGCTCCACATGTGCAGGCAGCTGAGATCCATTCTATAGAGGTGTGCTCTGAGACTGCAGTGTACCGTTCTAAGTCTAAAGACTGTGCTTCTCTGTTTAGTGTATTTATACTGTCATGCACTGGGTTGTATCCTCCATTTGTGTTTCTCCACATGAATTTTCTGGATTGTTTCAGTAGAATCTTTGCTTCTGTAAAGCTTTGTTTTGGGTGGTGTTGTTTTAGGCTCCCTTCAGCCCATGCAAGTCTCTAACACTAGTAACAACTGTTATAAGAAAGAGAAGATAGCGATTTGTTGGGCATACCTTGAGAGGAAATGATCAAAGAATACCAAAGCAGGCATTGAAATGGGAGGCACAGGGTTCAAGAAAGAGAGGACATGCTAGGGAAACCCAGAAATGAACGTTGCTGAGAGAGACAAAAAAAATTGGGCTTAATTCCATGGAAGAGATTGAGCAAGTTGCACAAGACAGGAGGGTATGAAGAAATTAGTTGCAGGCTCTATGTAACCTATAATGGTACGAGAGAAATATATAATGTTTCCTGCATAGTTAACACTGCATTATATTTGCTTTCTAATGAAGTAATTATTTTGTGAAACTACATACATTTCTCTTCAAATTGAAATATAACGTCATATTTAGAAATAATATTTTATTTTGCTAAACTACAAGTGCTTCTGTGAACGCTCACTGTCGATTCAGGCGGTAGTCATGGTGTCTATTATTCCACTTCTGACTGATTTTTGCATGAGGTCTGCTTGCCATTTGACTGGTGTCTCTCGCCATGCAGTGGGCCTTCACCGTCTTCAGAGGTTCTTGAAGATTAGATTCTTCAAGTGTGATCGTAACTACAAGTGCAATTATTTTGAAACTAAAAAAATAATTCCATCCAGAGGCCCACAATAAACATGGGTACTAAACCTACAATTAAATTGGATACTGACCTTTCTGATCTTCCCATGCATTTCCATGAGAAGTCAGGGTGGAGTTTCTTGGCTAGCACCGATGGTAGGGTTGTTGCAGAACAAAATGGAGCATACAGGACAACTACTTCCAGTATGAGGATGGAGGTTGAGGCTGTTACTGCTGCCCTCCAATTGGACTCCATTTATTGGGACCATTGTTGTTTCTGATTCTCAGCCAATACTTCAGAAGATCCAGAATAGCAGGTTGCAGTATGAGTGGATGTCATCTATAGTTTCCAACCTGCACAGACTCACGCGAATCTGCTGTTCTGGACATGCAGATATTAGCGGCAACGAAAAAGCGGTCATGATTGCATGATAAGCATCAATTATTGGGGAATTTAGGATTGATAAGGGGGATGTTTTTGGTCTCTTGGTGACCTACTGTTGGATGAGGACACTACTAAAATTGACTTTGAATCAAATCAGTGTTTTAAGGAGTTTGGAATTACACATTGTACAAGTAGAACTGGTTGCTTGGTAGAGAAGTGTTTAACTTAGAGTGACAGGAACCATCAGTATGCATACCCTTTGACATCTGTTGAGGAGAGTGAGCCCCTATGGGTCTGCCCAATATACTGTGATGTCAATTAAATAACCATGCATTACACTGAGTCTTGCATTAAGAATAAGAACAGACCAATACTGTTTGACAGGATGAGGTTGATGTGATTAATGGCAAGTTTCTCAACATCACCAATGTTTAAAATATTGACCATGGGGAAGAAAGGATACTGGTGTCTTCATTATACTGGTACACCTTTTCAACCATCATTAAATTCAACAAAGGTTACAGAGAGGATCCCATGGCGTTGGATGCAGACGTTAAGGCCATCATTAATGAAAATGCAATGAAGGGGATGTGATTTACACAGATGGATCAGTACATCATCATGAAAAGTGTGCATGAGCCTTTTCTGCAAGCTCCTATGGCAGAATGGTCTATGAAGCCAGTTGTCCATTTAGTATGACAACCTCTTGTGTGTTTTGCAGAGGGTTGGCAAGGGGAGAAAAGAATAGTAACACTGCGGCCTACAAGGCATGTCGTAAGAGGCGACTGAGGTAGGGCCTAAGGAAGCAACCCTTTTTTGTAGCATCAGCCAGTTTTTATTTTGAGTTCTTTCTGGATAGATCTATTTGTTCTCTTCTCTGTCCATGATATACGGATGACTCTTCAGTAACACTTATATTCAAAATCAGATATATGTTTTTCCACCGTTTTGTTAAATGTCCATGCTTCACACACACACACGTTGCCACTGGGAATATGCATGCTCTTAGTATCCCCAGCTTTGTTTTCATGTCAGTTCCATTCCATACCGTTTTTAGTTGTTTAATTTTTGTAAAGCTATGTTTGTTATTTTAATTTCCATCATCTCATTTCCATCTGTTGTTAGCAGTGAACCAAGATATTCAATTGTATTTTATACATGTTAATTAATTTAACGCAATATTATGTACAACCACATAATAAATTCTAATTAAACATAGAATGTAAACTATTATCTGTGCTGTTACTTGTCTGGATTTTTTATCATCATGTTTATACTATTGTTTTCATTAAATTGTTGCCCTTTAAGTATCAGTACAGAGACCGTTTATTGTCTATGAAATCCTGGAAAGGATAACAATAATTTTATTTTCATCTTCTTCTTTGTTGTACACTTTCACATTAGTAATTATGACAAAGATAGCAGTGGCCACTCTATGCACTCTTTGTGTCGTAAATGATTGATTCACAAGTGATTGATTGGTTGCTAGGATCTGAGGAAAGAAAAATATCGGAACATACTACATGATTATTCATCGAAGTGCAATGATGATGGTTTGATAGATAGATTGAATGATATAAAATGTTCATGTTATATGCTATATTGTTATTCATTTTTTTTGTTTTATAACTGTTTCCTTTAATTGTTTCCATTTATTAGAGATCATTGTTGACACATGGAACTACATCAGCGATGTTATGGAAATGGAAAATCAATGCAGCTTTCAACACTCACAACTTGTAAGACCTAATATTTGCTCAGAAAATATTCCACAACACATGATAAAAATGGAACCAAATATGGGAGATGACACAGACAATAATGAAAGACTAACAAAACATGAGATAAATATTGTGAAGTACACAGGAGACGAGAAAGTAGGTTATGAGATGATGAATGAACATAAAGAATATAGCAGCATAAAGAAAACAGAAAACTGGATAGAAGATCTGGGTTTGACATGTAGAGAGCAAAGACTGCATGACTTAAGAGAGTCAATGAATGTCAGGGAATGTCAAGCCAGGGTTGTAGACATCATGGCTAAGAATAATGATAGACTGACTGTCAATAATGAAGATAATAACAAACTGTCTGGAAATGAATTATATATTTCTAAAATATATCAACATTCTGTGAGTAGTACATGTTCAGAGATGCCTAACAAATGGGATACTGTGTTTACTGCAGATAATATACTAAAACTAAACAGAAGAAAACATTCAGGAAAGAAGTCTTACATGTGTGATGTATGTGACTTTAAGTTCATTAACTCTTATAAACTGAACCTGCACAAAAGAATACATACAGAAGAGAAAATATATACGTGTGATGTTTGTGGTGTAGGATTTGGTAAATCAAGTCAACTGACAAAACACAGAAGAAAACATGCAGAAGAGAAAATGTATACGTGTGATGTTTGTGGTGTAGGATTCTGTAGACCTGTTTCCTTGAAGGCACATAGAAGAATACATACAGGAGAGAAACCTTACATGTGTGATGTTTGTGGTCTTGGATTTGGTAAATCAATTCAACTGACAAAACACAGAATAATACATACAGGAGAGAAACCGTACCAGTGTGATGTTTGTGGTCTAGGATTTGGTAAACCAATTCAACTGACAGTACACAGAAGAATACATACAGGAAAGAAAATGTATAAGTGTGAGGATTGTGGGAAAAGTTGTGTGTCATTTACAATCGTGAAAAAGCACATGAGAATACATACAGGAGAAAAACAGTACAAGTGTCATATTTGTGGTGTAAGATTCTGTGAATCTTCTAATCTGACAGTACACAGGAGAACACATACAGGAGAGAAACCTTACAAGTGTGATCTTTGTGGTCTAGGATTTGGTCAATCTGGTAACCTGACAGTACACAGGAGAATACATACAGGAGAGAAACCTTACAAGTGTGATGTTTGTGGTCTAGGATTCCCTAGATCTAGTTACCTGACATCACACAGGATAATACATACAGGAGAGAAACCTTACAAGTGTGATGTTTGTGGTTTAGAATTTTCTCATTCTGGTAGCCTGGCAAGGCACAGAAGAAAACATAACAGCAGAGAAACCTTACAAGTGTGATGTTTGTGATGCAGAATTCTGTAAATCTAGTGAGCTGACAAGGCACAGAAGAAAACATACAGGAGAGAAACCTTACAAGTGTGATGTTTGGGGTGTATGATTCTGTAAATCTAGTGAGATGACAAGGCACAGATGCCCGAGTGATTACCGGGGCCCAAATAGGGGTGTAAAGAATAGAACCACTGTTACCTGCCATGCATGTCATAAGAGGCGACTAATGAGGTTTGGCTGAAATCGGATGCATGTGTCCTAAAGTGTAGAAGTCTATGCGTTTAGGGGCCTACCAAACCAATGTGCAACGTATACATGTTCTTGGCAACGTTCAAACGTATCACAAAGAGTGATTAAAATTGATCGTAAAGAACGAACGCAAAGAAAGAAATGAGAGACAAGGTACAGAAGAAAACATACAGGAGAGAAACCTTACAAGTGTGTTGTTTGTGGTGCAGGATTCTGTAAATCTGGTGAGCTGACTTGGCACAGAAGAAAACATACAGGAGAGAAACCTTACAAGTGTGATCTTTGTTGTGCTTGGTTCTCTAGATCTAGTGACCTGACAATACACAGAAGAATACATACAGGAGAGAAACTTTACAAGTATGTTGTTTGTGGTGCAGGATTCTGTCAATATTGTAATTTGAAGGTACACAGAAGAAAACATACAGGAGAGAAACCTTACAAGTATGTTGTTTGTGGTGCAGCATTCTCTAAAGCTAGTGAGCTGACAAGGCACAGAAGAAAACATTTGAGAAAAGTATATTATAGTTGTAATTTGTGTTGTAATCACTTTAGTGATTTGTGTACATTGAAAAAACACTTAGTCACATTTGTTATAGAAATATTTTCTGTGTCTACTTTCTGAAATCAAATTGGCTGGTCCCCTGATATGATGTCAGAGCTAGTCAGCTTGCTTTGTCTCTCATTGCCAACAATAGCCATGTGCACCGTAACGAAGATAAATGTAATTCTGCAAATTGTTGACGTTTTCAATCATTTAGTCCACTGCCTGCACACTAAACCAGCCTCCAACTTTTGAATTATACTCAATGAATCACTTAGAATGCACAAATGAGTGTAGTTTTGTGGCTTAGTCACCACCAGTACTTCCATCTGTATGTAGATTCACTTGTCAATAATGTTTGCAAAACAAAATATTGTTATCTGTTGTTTGATTAGTAACATAATTGCAGTCATTAGAAGTCTTTATCTTTAGTCTTTTTAAATATACATCTTGTTTTTTCCATTCATTCACTACAAATTCAGATGTATTTAGGTCACCTAATATGGGAACCTCTGATTTTTACATGAAAGCTAACTTTCCTTATCAACAGTGTTTCTCGCTAGTCAGTGAAGCCTTACTCCAACATCAAAGTTACTTGACTTGTAATTTGGATCCCCCAAATAAATGATCAGGAAATCTATATTCCAACCGTGTACCATATACACACTTGAAATAGTTTTTACCCAAGTTGACATCAAACACTGAAATTTCCACAGCATGTGGTTACTAGCAAATCATGTTACTATTAACTTCTCTATCAGTGCCCACTAAATATATCTAATTTTATTGTGGCCTCTGTGTGCAGATTTAACAGCGTCACATTTCCATTGATTTAATGCTGTTTTAGTTTGTACAAAGACGAGTTGTCTATCCATGTTTGAAAGTAACAAACGGCAGCCATTGTGTTTCTTCTTTGTTAAATGAAGGTAGGAAATTTTACTCCAATATAATGTTTTGAATTTTGTTTAAAGAAACTAATCAGTTATATGAGAACTATCATCATAGCACTCTAGACATGTCCATAGGTGCTCCAATCTCCACCCCAACAAATCCAGCGGCCCAACGTGCCACTTCAATGTTAATTAATCAATCTTTTTCATGTTTTTGCATATTTGGTAATTGTTCTTTTCGCATGTACCAATATCAACAACCATCTCTCTAACTGGTCGGCGACTGACGCAAACCTGAAACTCCTCTGTTCGGAAATACTGCTCATTCATTAAGAATGTCATTTCGGTCCATTTTAGTTTCATCTGATATCATAGCCATGCCAGCCAATCTATCTGCTCGCTTATTAACCCTGACTCCTACATGCCCAGGGATAAAAATAAAGGTGATTTCTCTCATCCCTGTCTGTATCAGTACCTCCATCTAGTTTTGTCTCACCATTCCTGTTTTGACTTTACGAATCATACTCATGGAGTCACTGAGTATAAAAACATAAGAGTAGTCATGAGATGCCAACCACCTCACCACCTCTGTAACGGTCCATACCTCCATTGTCAAACTACTTGTGGCTGTCGCATAGGCTCCACTGTCCTCTCATTATTTTTCCTCCTGAAAGTGCTGAAAAAAGTCCATGTACAGTGTTGTTGACATATGACTGAACCATTGGTGTAAATAACTACATCTGTTTCAAGAAACTAATCATTCTTCCTAAAGACATCATTTGTGATAGTTAATTTGTTATTGCCCAGTGAATCTGAGGATTGTTATCTTCATTGTACATCAGACATGTCCATAATTGCTCCGATCTCCTTCCAAGCATGTATTTCAGTGTGTGTAGACTAACAACTTCTGTCCAGTGCTGGTTATCTACTGGGGTTTCTCTCATGATTTTCCGCCTTGCTGCACTTATCGGTATGCATAACTTGTGCAACCAAGATAGAGAATATCCTACATCTTCTTTGTTGACATTTTCAGAGCGTATGTTTTCTCTTCAACTTTTAAAAGTCTAAATAAAATATAGAACTGCAAGTTATATAGTATTAAAACTAAATTACGAATTTTCAATTCAAATGTTGTATCAATACTAACATATGCTAGCAAGAGTTGGAAAATGACTAAAGATATAGAAAGCAAGTTGAATGCATTTGAAAATAGATGTCTCTGAAAAATAATGAATATAAAATGGAACGAATTCAGAAGAAGTGATGAAATCAGAGACATGTCTGGTCAACCACTAGTGACAACTGTTATAAGAAAGAGAAGATGGAGATATGTTGGGCACACCTTGAGGAGAAATGATCAACAAATATCAAAGCAGACATTGAAGTGGGATGCAAAGGGTTCAAGAAAGAGAGGACGACCTAAAGAGACCCTGAAACGAACTTTGCTGAGAAAGGCAGGAAATATCGGTCTCAGTTCCATGGAGGAGATTGAGCGAGTTGCCCAGGATAGAGCGGTATGGAGAAATTACTTGCAGGTCATATGTAACGTATAATGGTACGAGAGGAATTATTATTATTATTATGTTTTCTCTTAGAGCGTTGATGATGTTGCTTTTGTCCATAGAAAACCAATTCTCGATCGCAGCAGCATTGCTCACCAGTGCATCCACTTTCATTACCCATCACCCCAGAATAACCTAGAACAAAGATGAAGATAAATGTGGATTGTTGCATTTTGTATTTATTGCATCCACTGCCTTCGTACATAATTGATCTTTAACTTCTGAATCTGAGGAATACTACTGTAACACTGCATCACCTTACATAAACAAGACACAATTGACAAGCACAGCTCAAATATTCAGAACTTATATAGAATGTGTTGACAGCATTTGATTGCACAAACAAAAATATCCCTCATGCCAGTATTTTTTATGCAACACATCACTGATATATTTTGTATATTTGAACTAAATGTAAATAATGATTTGCTAAAAAATATCCAAAATGTATATGTTTGAAGTATGCACAAAAGTTAACTGATTGCATACGAGCCATCTTTTTAAAGATCCTTCCTGCTTATCTCAGGGACTTATCATCGTTTGAAAGATTAGACATACTTTGTTGCTTTTCTATTACTTTCCGTTCCTATTCCACTTTTATATTAATTGAAAACTACTGAAAAGTGAAGAGTAAACTATAACAAATACAGATCATCATGGTTTATGCTAGAAATAGAAGTGAAACTGAGTTTACTATTCATTCTAGGATAAACGGTGGCCAACAAAATTAGAGATTTTTCATGAATGGTCATGTTGCTAGTTTGTGAACAGTTAATAATGCATTCTTTCACAATTTACTTTATGTTTATGTATTCATAAATGAATTATCAATATGAAGAGAGCAGTCAGACTTGTTTATTCCACCTAATGTTTATCAATACCATTCATAAGCTGGATTTTTATTCTCCCAATTTTAATGAATGCTAATACATTTCTAACACCAGTAACAACTGTTATAAGAAAGAGAAGATAGTGATTTGTTTGGCATATTTTGAGAGGAAAGGATCAAAGAATACCAAAGCAGACATTGAAATGGGAGGCACAGGGTTCAAGAAAGAGAGGACATGCTAGGGAAACCCAGAAACGAACGTTGCTGAGAGAGAAAAAAAAAATTGGGCTTAATTCCATGGAAGAGATTGAGCAAGTTGCACAGGACAGGAGGGTATGAAGAAATTAGTTGCAGGCTCTATGTAACCTATAACGGTACGAGAGAAATATATAATGTTTCCTGCATAGTTAACACTGCATTATATTTGCTTTCTAATGAAGTAATTATTTTGTGAAACTACATCCATTTCTCTTCAAATTGAATTATAACGTCATATTTAGAAATAATATTTTATTTTGCTAAACTACAAGTGCTTCTGTGAACGCCCACTGTTGATTCAGACGGTAGTCATAACACCTGTTATTCCACTTTACTGATTTTTGCATGAGGTCTGCTTGCCATTTGACTGGTGTCCCCTTTCCATGTGGTGGGCCTTCACCATCTTCAGAGGTTCTTGAAGATTAGATCCTTCAAGTGTGATTGTAACTACAAGTGCAATTATTCTTTTAAAATAATTCCGTCCAGAGGCCAACAATAAACATAGGGGTACTAAACCTACGATTAAATTGGAAACTGACCTTTCTGACCTTCCCATGCATTTCCATGAGAAGTCAGGGTGGAGTTTCTTGGCTAGCACCGATGGTAGGGTTGTTGCAGAACAAAATGGAGCATACAGGACAACTACTTCCAGTATGAGGATGGAGGTTGAGGCTGTTACTGCTGCCTCCAATTGACTCCATTTATTGGGACCATTGTTGTTTCTGATTCTCAGCCATTACTTCAGAAGATCCAGAATAGCAGGTTGCAGTATGAGTGGATGTCATCTATAGTTTCCAACCTGCACAGACTCACGCGAGTCTGCTGTTCTGGACATGCAGATGTTTGCGGGAACGTAAAAGCTCTTAGTATCCCTAGCTTTGTTTTCGTGTCAGTCCCATTCCATACCGTTTTTAGTTGTTTAATTTTTTGTAAAGCCATGTTTGTTATTTTAATTTCCATCATCTCATTTCCATCTGTTGTTAGCAGTGAACCAAGATATTCAATTGTATTTTATACATGTTAATTAATTTAACGCAATATTATGTACAACCATGTAATAAATTCTAATTAAACATAGAATGTAAACTATTATCTGTGCTGTTACTTGTCTGGTTTTTTTATCTTCATGTTTATACTATTGTTTTCATTAAATTGTTGCCCTTCAAGTATCAGTACAGAGACCGTTTATTGTCTATGAAATCCTGGAAAGGATAACAATAATTTTATTTTCATCTTCTTCTTTGTTGTACACTTTCACATTAGTAATTATGACAAAGATAGCAGTGGCCACTCTATGCACTCTTTGTGTCGTAAATGATTGATTCACAAGTGATTGATTGGTTGCTAGGATCTGAGGAAAGAAAAATATCGGAACATACTACATGATTATTCATCGAAGTGCAATGATGATGGTTTGATGGATTGATTGACAGATATAAAATGTTCATGTTATATGCTATATTGTTATTCATTTTTTTTGTTTTATAACTGTTTCCTTTAATTGTTTCCATTTATTAGAGATCATTGTTGACACATGGAACTACATCAGCGATGTTATGGAAATGGAAAATCAATGCAGCTTTCAACACTCACAACTTGTAAGACCTAATATTTGCTCAGAAAATATTCCACAACACATGATAAAAATGGAGCCAAATATGGGAGATGAAACAGACAATAATGAAAGACTAACAAAACATGAGATAAATATTGTGAAGTACACAGGAGACGAGAAAGTAGGTTATGAGATGATGAATGAACATAAAGAATATAGCAGCATAGAGAAAACAGAAAACATGATAGAAGATCTGGGTTTGACATCTAGAGAGCAAAGACTACATGACTTAAGAGAGTCAATGAATGTCAGGGAATGTCAAGCCAGGGTTGTAGACATCATGGCTAAGAATAATGATAGACTGACTGTCAATAATGAAGATAATAACAAACTGTCTGGAAATGAATTATATATTTCTAAAATATATCAAGATTCTGTGAGTAGTACATTTTCAGAGATGCCTAACAAATGTGATACTGTGTTTACTGCAGATAATATATATATATATAATATAATGTTGGAAACGTTTTATATCATTTAGTAGCGTTAAAGGGCACATGACTATACATACAGGAGAGAAACCTTACAAGTGTGATGTTTGTGGTCTAGGATTTTGTCAATCTAGTAACTTGACAACGCACAGAAGAACACATACAGGAGAGAAACCTTTCAAGTGTGATGTTTGTGGAGCAGGATTCTCTCAATCTAGTAACCTGACAAAACACAGAAGAAAACATACAGGAGAGAAACCTTACAAGTGTGATGTTTGTGGTGTAGGATTTGGTGAATCTGGTCAATTGAAGACACATAGAAGAAAACATACAGGAGAGAAACCTTACAAGTGTGATGTTTGTGGTCTAGGATTTTGTCAATCTAGTAACTTGACAACGACAGAAGACACATACAGGAGAGAAACCTTTCAAGTGTGATGTTTGTGGAGCAGGATTCTCTCAATCTAGTAACTTGACAACGCACAGAAGAAAACATACAGAAGAGAAACCTTACAAGTGTGATGTTTGTGGAGCAGGATTCTCTCAATCTAGTAACCTGACAAAACACAGAAGAAAACATACAGGAGAGAAACCTTACAAGTGTGATGTTTGTGGTGTAGGATTTGGTGAATCTGGTCAATTGAAGACACATAGAAGAAAACATACAGGAGAGAAATCTTACAAGTGTGAGGTTTGTGGTGCAGGATTATGTCAATCAAATCACCTGACAAAACACAGGAGAGAAACCTTACAAGTATGATGTTTGTGATACAGTTTCTAACGATGTGCTGAAACCTACAAATCTGATCTGGTCAGATCGGGAGAAAACCGAGGCAGGCTGTGGTGATACGTAATAAATTGGCATTTAAGGGCAAAGACATATATGTATGGTATCACATCTTCTTCTTTATGTTCTTTACGATCAATTATAATCACTCTTTGTGATATATTTGATCTGTGCCAAGAACATGTATACGTTGCACATTGGTTTGCTAGGCCCCTAAACGCATAGACTTCTACACATTTAGGACACATGCATCCGATTTCATCCAAACCTCCTTAGTCGCCTCTTACGACATGCCTGGCAGGTAACAGTGGTTCTATTCTTTACTAGTGGTTCTATAGTATTCGACTATAGGTCTTCGGGGAGGATACAAAAATAAACAATAAATGAACTAAATCATTGATCTAAATAGGATGGTTGATCTGAAGGTACACAGAAGAAAACATTTGAGAAAAGTGTATTATAGTTGTGATATGTGTTGTAATCACTTTAGTGATTTGTGTATATTGAAAAAAAACCACTTACTTTCACATTTGTTATAGAAATATTTTCTGTGTCTACTTTCTGATATCAAATTGACGATTTGTAAAATAAAAGTATGAAAAATGCATTGTTCGGTCAAAGATTGTTGATATCTGTTTCAGTTTGGAATATCTTTATTGCACTCTGGACGTGTTGTAGGTGCTCCAATTTCCTTCGCAATATCTCCAACAGCATCCTGCGCCTAACCGTACTAGTTTGATTGATAAGCCTACACATATACCTGTTGTGCTGTTCTTTTCTGGTCACTCCAACTCTCAATCCCAGCTTTTGCAATCTAGTAGTTGATGTGGATTGGTTTAAATGAAAATCCTCTTTGCTGCCACTGTCTATGAGTGTAAGCATAGGCAAAGACTGCGGCATTGCTCCATGTGTCTCTGTATCTTCGGTAGCCTCACAGCGTCTGCCTGTTCACTTTCATGAGTTTCTTAGCTATAATTTTTGTCCAGAAGTTTCTCAATGGTGTTTTGCATGCTGACTATGCGATAGCTGTTTGTTAGGGATGGGTTCTTGCCAGTTTTTTTACTCTTATTATTATTATTTGTATTATTGCAATCGGAGCATGGCGCATACACCTTACCAGTCATCAGTCAAATGCGCCCCATTATATGGAAAGGTTGTGCAGCACTGGTCTACAAAGTGTGTTCTGCTCTTGAATCTGCATCCAGCAGAGCTATGGCTGACTAGTCTCTTTTAGGAAGGGTGGAAAGTGAAAATTTGTAGCCTGCTGATGACCAATAGAGCACACAAGCCAGTACCATCTCCTAGTGGTGTAAGCTGGCACTCTTTGACCACAAGGTCCAAAGCTAAAGGGAGGGGCCTGGCATGTCTAGAGTGATGGACTTCCCTAGGTCATGTTTTTTTAAATCTGCGACTTAGGGAGGCAAACTCGATTAAGAAGCATGCAGAAACTGGATGTTATGACCTACAGATCTGGAGGCGACTAACTGGCACAACGCTCCAAGGCACAAATCCAATATTGGCTCCCTGAGACTACTTTTACTCGGCCATTGTTGTTTCTGACTCTCAGTTGATGCTTCAGAAGATCCAGAATGGCAGGTTCTAGAATCCAGAAAATTCCAGCCTCCAGAGACTCACATGGATCAACTGTCCAGGGCATGCAAGTGTTCGTAACCATGAGAAAACGGACAGTCTTGCATCGATTGTTGGGGAGTTTAGGATGGATAAGGGGATGTTCTTCGGTTTCTTGGTGACATACTAGTGGATGAATGAAAATCGTGGCATATCCTTTACAGGACTTGGCCATCAACCACAGTAAACGAGTCGTCGATTTTCTAGGCAACACTTATACGTACAGAAGTTTGCTTTTGCTTTCTGAATGGTGGGGTCTATTTGTACTGTTCGTAAAAATCAATGGACACGAATTTGCTTCCAAACTGCCGGCCTCAGAGTTTGAACCAGGCACGCGTTGGTTGTCTTTTCTTGTTCTTCTTCGTGTTTGTTCTTCTATATGGCCAATTTAATCATTCTTATTATGATATACAATTGATCTTTGAAAAGAAAACTAGCGTTAAATTCCTGTTAGTAGGTCCCTACTTGTGTATGGTATGACACATGTAGGTCAGGGCTTCCGTTTTTATCCTACAGAAAATGTTTTGAGTCTGTCTGTCTCACTGACAGTCAGTCCCCCACACTTTCCCTTCCTTCGTTGTTTTTATTGTTCTCTAACAATCATTTTTCGCCATATTTTTGGGCTTTTTGATCTTCACCTAAGAGTATGTCTACACTGTGCTCCCTTTCTATGTGAGGTCGTTCCGGATTCGGAATATTTTCAGTCATAAGGGGCACATGGGCTTGTCATACGAATGGTCAATTTTCGGCTGATTGGCTTTTATTTGATCTGAGTTACGCCCGTGTGGTGCCGTGGCTCGCAAGGGAAGCAAAGAATAGTACCACTGCGACCTACAATGCTTGTCATAAGAGGCGACTGATGTAGGCCCTAGGGATGCTACCTAGTAAATAAAAAAGCAGCGCAGAAGTCGGATGTGCTGACCTACTTGTAGGCGCATAACTGGCACAACGTACAACCGCTCTTAGGCTCAGATCACATACAAAACACACAAAGTGGTTGACAAGTGGTCGATATGGAGCATTCAAAGAAGAAGATCTGAATCATAGTGTTTGAGTGTCATCTACAAGTGTAAGATGATCGCATCCTATAAGTATCAGCCATCGCCAATGTTTGGATTTGTGCGACCAGTCAAACCTTTACATTGGATTAGGAACATTTTCATCCGTTTTGAGACGCATGTCGGCACCTGGCAATTTCTACTCTGCATTTTTCCTGGCACAGGGAAACACTGGACACACAAATAATCCATTGGGTCATTTCATTAGGCGCTATAAATACGGGAGGGCAGTTTCGTTAGGCACAAGAACACAACTCTAGGATTTGCGCTCAGCCAACCTTACCTAACATATGTCCCTCCATGTCTATCACTTAGATAACATCTCAGATCACATAAAAATCACACAGTGTAGTTAACAAGGGGTTGATATGGAGCGTTCAAAGAGGTCTTTCACTTAGGTAACAACTGCCCCTCAAATGTCTGTCTCCTAACTCACATCAGCCCCTCAATGTCTGTCTTCTAACTCAACTCAGCCTCTCAATGTCTGTCTCCTAACTCACATCAGTCCCTCAATGTCTGTCTCCTAGATCACATCAGCCCCTCAATGTATGTGTCCTAGATCACATCAGCCCTCAATGTCTGAAGTTTGCTAACAACCACTAATGGATATATCTGACGGGTTGGTTGCCATTTCTACTAGGCACCAAGTAACAAGGACTATAGAATTTAATCGGACATAGAAATGGACCAAAAGATCACAACAAAAGTCCAGATATGAAAAGTATTTTAATGAACTTCTCAATTCATTCACACAATAACAAAAGTACAATATTCATTTCAAGATTACATCAAACAAGTGCAACTAAATGAATTAATACAAAATATTTAACAACTGAACTCTCTGTCTGTAAGAGAATTATATTATTTGACATTTTCCCACACTGACAAAGAAAGTCTAGGACAATAAAATACTCAACTTCTTATTTCTCTAATCATGTTTTGCCTGACAGTGTCAAGATAAGAAGAGATTTCTAGAATGGACTCCTGGGGAATACCAGGAAATGAAACAGCAGACCTACTGGCCAAGGAAGGCTCTGCAGAAGAGCAACCGGATGTGCCAGTTACCTACCACCAAAAGAAAACGATGATTAAATCAAACAGAAAGCCACCAACATAAGACGACTACCATAATATGAGCAGATTAGAACAAGTTGCGCCTGTGTGGTGCCAGTGCCCTCAAAGAATAGTACCACTGTGACCTACAAGGCATGTCGTAAGAGGCGACTGATATAGGACCTAGGAAGCTACCCTAGTAAATAAAAAGCATAGCATAAATCGGATGTGCTGGCCTACTTGTAGGCGCATAACTGGCACAACGTACAATCGCTCAGGCTAAGATCACATACAAATCATACAAGTGGTCGATATAAAGCATTCGAAGAAGAACAAGTTGTCATTCTGTGACTCAGAAAAGGACATAATCAACTGAACAACCCCCGTGTATACAAAATTCAAGAATGACAATTTAACCATATGTGCAGACACATCAGACTGCCGAGTACATACTTCAAGACCACCCAGAATATGATATACTGAGGCAAACTCACTGGCCTAACGAAACAACACTTGACAGAAAACTACATGGATCTCTGTTGACAAAAGACAGTTTAGTTTATACAAGAGACATGCTGTGTGGTGCCGGGGCCCGGAAGGGAAGCAAAGAATAGTACCACTGTGACCTACAAGTCATATCGTAAGAGACGACTAAGGTAGGGGCCTAGGGAAGTTACCATAGTAAATAAAAAGCATAGCAGAAATTGGATGTGCTGTCCTACTTGTAGGCGCATAACTGGCAAAACATACAAATCTCATAGACTGGTTAACAAATGATCGATATGGAGTGTTCAAAGAAAAAGAATACAAGAGACAATATTGAATATATATAGACATTGTTTCAAGCGAACGAGACGGGCTATTGTATGCGCATGTCATTTCTGTGGTCCACCTTTTACCAATTGTATCAGAGTTGTAAGGCCATTTTTCTTCTTTTCTCATCACACTGTTACCGGATTGTTGCCTAGTGTCATGACTTTCTGTTTTTTGTCTTGTGCTGCTCAGTGGTTTGGGTGATAGTTATTTTTGCATTTTGACAGGATTCTGCTATGCTATATATCCATTTTTTGGGGTCTTCCTTTCGCCTTCTTTCCTGATGTTCTGTTATAGAAGATTAGTGCAGTTTGGTTGCATTCTTGGTGGCCAAACCACTTATTCTTTGTTTTTCAATGTAATTTAAGCATGTTTCTGTCCCAACTTTCTTATGCTGATGTTGATGGTAACTTTTAGTAGGCATTGCATATCAAATATTTTTTCAGACTGCTTTGCTCATTGTCCATGTTTGGCTCTGGTAACACAGAGTAGGTATGAAAATGCTGTTGATCATCTGTTGCTTAGCTGCCTGTGAAATTTTGGGTGCCTTAACAATGTGGCTAGCTGGTAGGTTACAGCATTTGCATTCTAGAGTTTCTGTCCAGTCTTCCACCTTCTGTGAATAAGCTTCCCAAGAGGGCTATGACGAGATGCTCTGTAAAAGACACAAGACATGATAATGTGATTGATCGCAGAGCAAATTATCAGCCTGCACTTATCAAGATGTGATTGATCTCAGAGCAAATTATCAGCCTGTACTTATCAAGATGTGATTGATCTCACAGAGTAAATTATCAGTCTGCACTTATCAAGATGCGATTGATCTCACAGAGCAAACTATCAGCCCGCACTTATCAAGATGTGATTGATCTCACAGAGCACATTATCAGCCTGCACTTATCAAGATGTGATTGATCTCACAGAGCAAATTATCAGTCTACACTTATCAAAATGTGATTGATCTCACAGAGCAAACTATCAGCCTGCACTTATCAAGATGTGATTGATCTCACAGAGCAAATTATCCATAGGTGCTCCGATCTCCTTCGCAATATCTCCATCAGCGCCCAGCGACTGACCGTACCAGTTCTATTTTGATTGATGAGCCTACTCGTATACCTGTTGTACGTTCTTTTCTTGCCACACCAATCTTCAAACCCAGTTCTCGCAATCTAGTAGTTGACGTGGATTGGTTTAGATGAAGGTCTTCTCTGCGCCACGCTCTATGAGGGCGTTCACGATGTCAGCTCTGTCCATTGGCTGGCCGTCTGATATAGCGGCAGAGCCAGCCAGCCTGTCTGCTCTCTCATTGCCAACGACACCCATGTGCCCCGAACAAAGACAAGTGTAATTCTGCAAATTGATGACGCCTGCAGTGATTCAGTCCATTGTGATTGATCTCACAGAGCAAATTATCATATTGCACTTATCAAGATGTGATTGATCTCACAGAGCAAATTATCAGCCCGTACTTATCAAGATGTGATTGATCTCACAGAGCAAATTTCAGTCTGCACTTATCAAAATGTGATTGATCTCACAGAGCAAATTCAGTCTGCATTATCAAAATGTGATTGATCTCACAGAACAAATTTCAGTCTGCACTTATCAAGATGTGATTGATCTCACAGAGCAAATTATCAGCCTGTACTTATCAAGATGTGATTGATCTCACAGAGCAAATTATCAGCCCATACTTATCAAGATGTGATTATTAAACTATTGCAAAAACATCATTTTGAAAGAAAAAACAGAACTCTCAGTCATCCAGATGGCAGCACAACACATGAATAAGCTGCAAGCATCTGCAGGTAAGATGGTCTTTCTTACAGACTCACTGTCAGCTAATGACAATGAGAGTGTCAATGTCTTGGCTAAGGAAGGCAGTGCCAAAGAACAAATCTACCAACCCCTGTCTTTTCAAGAGGTCAAAACCCTAATAAGAGAAAATCTGCAGTAGACTGGAAGACAAACTGGATATGATTATGGAAAAGACTTCCTCAAAGACCTCAGCAGAACAGACCAGCTTATTATATTTCGTCAACGTACCAGACACTGCAAACTCAGCAGATACATAGACTAGGAATAAGTCAAACAGCTTTCTGCCAGTGTCAGCAGGCAGAACAGACACTAGAGTATGTCCTGCAAGACTATTCTCCTTATGGAGCTGAGAAGCAGCATGTGTCAACCTGAAAACTAAGCTTTATGGAAACCTGCAAGCTCACCAGTTTGTGGTCCACAGTAAATAAAAAGCATAGCCAGGGGCTGCCAAAGATGAACAAAGAAAATTAATTAATTTAGCAATTATATAACTTAACTCATTAGGACAAAACGCCACACTAAGTGGCTTTGGGTTGACACTTTTACAAGGAGTCACACTAAAGGCCATTTTTTATTCTAAAAACAAATGGCTTGTAAAAACATGGCATTTCGCCTAGTCCAAAAGGAGTTAAAGATTAAAAAAATAACAGGGTAGTAGAGTTTTCTCACAAGTGTGAATATGTGCATGATATTATCAAAAGTCAACAATGTGAATTATCACCAAATAAAGTTGTGATTTACTGAAAAATGTGAATATTTGATATTTCTCATAATGTAAAGATTTGATTTTTTTCTAGCAAATATAAAGATTTGCTTTTTTATTTAAAAAAAATATTTAAAAATTGTATCTCAAACAAGCATTTGAAAACATGACAGATAAGGCAAACAATAATACTGATTTATTAGCTAAACATGGGTGCATTAAGTAAGTCTCACAAACTTTTGGAGACTGTTAAATAGTCATCTTTTGAGTTATTAGTTATATAAGAACTATCATCATAACACTCTGGAATAGGTGCTTCGATCCCTGCCTCAACATACCCAGCAGCGGCCAAACAAGCCAGTTCGATGTTGATTAATTAATCTTTTTGCATATTTGGTATGCTGCTCTTTTAGAATTGTACCTTCTTCTTCGAATGCTCCACAACGACCACTTGTTAACCACTCTGTGTGATTTGTATGTGACCTGAGCAATTGTACTTTGTGCCAGTTATGCACCTACAAGTAGGCTAGCACATCCGATTTCTGCTACCCATTTATTTACTAGGTAGCTTCCTAGGTCCTACATTAGTCGCCTTTATGACATGCCTTGTAGGTTGCAGTGGTGCTATTCTTTGCTTCCCTTGCGGCCCCGGCACCACACAGGCGTCAGAATGTACCAACATCGACACCCTCTCTTTCAATCTGGTCAGTGACTGGAATTCACAACTCTGAAACTCTTCTTTTCCCGAAAGACTCTCACTGCGTTTCAAATGTCATTTTGGTTCATTGCAGCTCTTTCTGATATCGTAGCTATGCCAGCCAATCTATCAGCTTGTTCATTGCCCCTAACTCTTGCATGCTCATGGACAAAAATTGTGATTTCTCTGATCTTTTGTACCAGTACCTCCTCCAAGTTTCATCTCACCATTCCTATTTCAACTTTACGAATCATACTCATGGAGTTAATGAGTATGAAAACATGAGTTATTATAAGATGCCAACCACGTCAATTCATCTTTAGTTTGTTCTGATGAACCAAGCCAATCACACTTTATGATCGGTGTGGTTTGCACCAGGAAACCTGAGTGCTGTGCTGGGTTCATGGACACCTATGGTATACACGAGAGACACATTTAAATTTCAGCAGAAGGTTATTAATAAACAGACTGTTACTAGTTATTGGTTACTGAACCAACATCATAGCACTCTGGGCAGTTCCATAGGTGCTCAGTCCCCCTCAACAGATGGGGATGGAGGCTGATAGTTCATGTGGGTAGCTTGTTAAACACACGTCACATTCTGCCCCTCAGGCATTCAGTTTTGCTTGTGCAACATGTATTTTCAAACTCCTTAACCCTTGGAACCTGAGGTCCCGATATATAGATCTGGAATATAAACATCTATCCCAACATTTTGGTCTGACAACTCTTTATCGTTATTTGTCTGTGATTGAAGATAAATTGTGTACAAATGTGAAGTCAAACACAGCCCATGTTATTAGTTGGTTTAGCAAGATGGCAGAAGCTGTTGTGTGATCATTTTTGTACTGACAATGCAATTAGTTAAGTATTTTCATGATGAAAAGGCATGCTAAATATTTCTGAAATGGTCACTTAAATGGATATCAACAGAGCAAGCTGTTGAACTTGTTTTGAATGATTCCAAAGATGAATTAGACTTAGAATGTGATTATTCTGATAAGGATATCGATAGCTGAGTTAGACGATCATTATGACGATGAAGAATTTATTGATCTTCAAGCAATTTGTAAAATGCTTAATCTGGAGAACAAGCAAAATAATCGGAAATTGTACGGAGGGCGTGGTATACGTAATATATCAAGTAAATTTAATACAGTTTGGTCTCCTGAAAAATGTATAAATGAGAATATTCGAAATAATGGGGTAAATCAATAACAAATTGTAGAGCACTTAGTTGTATGAAATTATTTTGTGAAGTGCTGTTGGTAAACCGTGAATAATCCCCACCTACATGCACATTCTCCATTGCAAGGCAGAGAATCCATTTCCATGTTAGAGACTGGCTGTACCACAGTCATTCTTTTTTTTTTTTTTCCTTCTTTTTTTCTTGATTCCGCTCCAACTCAGACAGAATTTCATCTCTCGGGAAACTGATTGTTGCGTGAAAATCTGTTTCAATTTCTTACAATGGCAGCAGCGTGCACATTGTAAATTACTTTACACTGGCAGCCGTGTGCTCAATGTACTCGTAATTAGTATTCCCTCGCCATACAGGCAGATTTTCTCCGACTTCAGAGGTACTCATGTTATCGTCCTGAGTAAGACCAGGGACTCGAACAAATGCCGGACAGTAGGTTCGAACCCGAGCTATGAGGCGTCTCACAGCTAGCAGGCCGAGCTACTATCAACTACTCTAGGCAGTCCCCTGCCCCAGTCATTCAATTCATCGGCATGTGGACACACCTTAAAATATCGCTCTAAACAGAACAATGAAAAATTTGTCATTGGCCATAATGGCAAATTTTTTTGACACCATAGCGAAATCCGAGTGGAAAACGTGTGGAGGCTGGTTTGCCGCACAGTAGACAAGGTGCACAGTAGACAATCACTACAAGCGCTAACAATTTGTAGAATTACATTCATCTTCATTCCGGGGCACATAGGTGTCAATGTAAATAAAAGAGCAGACATGCTGGCTGGCTTTACCACCAAATCAGTGGGTCAGCCAATGGATAGAGCTGATATTCTGAATGCCCTCATAGAGTGTGGCAGCAAAGAGGATTCTCATTTAAACCAATTCACGTCAACTGCTAAAAGTTTGGATTGGAGTGAACAGCACAACAGGTATATGAGTAGGCTCATCAATCAACACTGACATTCTACAGTTAGTCACTGGATGCTGTTAGAGATATTGCAAAGGAGATTTGAGCACCTATGGACATGTTCAGAGTGCAATGAAGATATTCCAAAGTTAAGCTATCTTGTATTTTAATATGTGGAGTTTTTGCTCAGGAGAATGGGTTTTTAGGTTATAGGTGGCCGGGGTTCAAAGGGTTAAATTACTTAATATATTATTCAACATCAATTTTAGAGTCCTCATCGAACAGGAGGTTGTTAAGAGACCGAAGAACATTCCCCCATGAGTAAACTCACTATCGGGGGCCAAGCACAGATACATTGATTTGGGTAAGGTTGGCGAGCCAAATCCTAAAGTTGTGCTCTTGTGCCTAGCGAAACTGCCCTCACTGGAACAACCGGGCACGGTACTGTTGCGCAAGTGCAAAATGTAAAGTTGCATTTTAGTGCTAGAGAAAATCATCCCGGAAAAACTGGGAAGGTGATGTTGGCAAGCGCAAATTTAAGTTGCGTTGCTAGTGCCTAATGAAACGACCATCTGGATTATTTGTGCGCAGTCCCAGTCCAGTGTTGCCCGGTGCCTGGAAAAATGCAGAGTAGAAATTGCCAATATACTTCTTGAAGCGGCGGAGAATTTTCCTTCTGGAATAAACTCACTGTGGCTAGAAAAGTAAGACCTATAATGTAAGGGATTGACTGGTGGTACAAACATTATCGAAGGCCGACACTTTTCGGACACGATCATCCTACACAAGTAAGATGCCGTCCAAATTCCATGGCTCAGATCAAGTAAAGGAAAATTAAACAGCCTGAAAATGATCGTTCAGGTGACAAGCCCATGTGCCCCTAATGACTGAGAATGTTCCTAGTCCAGAACGACCTCACATGGTCAGAAAGGGTGCACAGTCTAGACATACTCTTAGGCGTAGATCATAAAGCAAAATATACAGTGAAAAATGATCATTAAAGAGCAATGAATACACAAAGCAGCTGAAAAGTGACTAGCCCTAGAAGGGATGAGAATGCTCCTAAACCGGAATGACCTCACCTAGTCATAAAGCTTGCAAAGTAGTAAATGCTCTGTGGCGTAGAACCAAATCCAAATATACGGCATGAAAAAGATAATTAACCCTTTGAACCCTGGCCAACTATACCTTAAAAACCTCGCCCTGGGATCCTGAGCAAAAACAGCACATATCAGAATTGTTTGAAAAACAAGATAGATTGGCAGAATTAAGTGTCCTATAATTTTTATCGACTTACCCCATCATCTACAGTATTCCTGCTTACTATGCCAGTCTTCCCAACATGTAGATCCTTTCTTTAGACACAGGAAATTTTGACAAAATTTGCACCAAAATTGTGTCTTCACTTTCTTGACTGGTCTGTCTTTGTAATCCATGTTTGGAAAGTCACTGACATGTTTGAACATCAGTCGGTTCAAATAATTCTTCTAAATGATCATCCGACTCACTTTCGATTTCGTTATCAAAATAATCATATTCTAAGTCTAATTCATCTTCAGAATCATTTAAACGAAGTTCAACAGCTTGCTCTGTTGTCATCCTTTTCGAGTGACCATTTCCGAAATTTTCAGCGTGTCGTTTCATCTTTTAAAAATTAATAAAATATTATAAAATCACTATGTTTCAAACCACGATGCAAACCGCCATTTAGATAAACCTTTAAGGGAAGCATTTCCTGTGTTTGACGTCACAGTAGTACACAAGTTATCGCTGAACACCGACAAATAACGAGTAGGGGTTCTCATCCCGATATGTAGGCACCCCGGTATACGTGTACTAATGATAATACCGTAATATCGGGAGGACGGGTTCAAAAGGTTAAAGAGTGTTTATCACATGATGCATACAAAATGACCACACCACAGGCAGAAAAATGCAGGAAATCCGATAAGAGAAACACACTTCACTAATTGTCACTAGCCATAAAAGTCCAGAGGGTGTGAGGACTCATGGCAAGTGGTTTGGACCACAGGTGTCCTGTAACGATCACACTTGAAGGATCTAATCTTCAAGTCCCTCTGAAGACGACGAAGGCTCACCTGTATGGCGAAGGGCACCAGTCAAATGGTAAGCAGACCTCACGCAAAATCAGATACCAGTCTTATCATGACTACGTCTGAATTCACAGCAGCGACTGAGAAGAAGTATTAAATTCACAAAGTAAAATATTAACTAAAAAGTAAAATCTGTTGAGGTATTTATGTACATGAAAAACAAATACATAATACATACATGTATGAGATTCTTGGTATGAAATCACACAAAAACAAATACATAATACATACATGTATGAGATTCTTGGTATGAAATCACACAAAAACCTCTTGTATACATTATCTCTGTCCGTGCATATTAATAAAAAGGACAACTCTATGTCAGTTTCTCAAGAGTAAAAACAAGAGTTCTGATCTTCTTTTCCAGAGGTAAGAAAACAGCATGAATGTTAAAGTAGTAAAAAAAAGTCAAATACAAGGAAGACTATCATAACACTTCACTTTACTATTCACTTTACCAAAAGGTGAATAAATATTTACAAATAATTATAAATGTCATTTTTTTTAAAAACAAATGTCTTTACTGCCTGTAATACCACTTTTGAGGGCAGTGTAGGACAGGGGTATGTGGAATTTAATGGCAGCATGGCTAGTGCAATTGCAGTGAAACTTTTCCGGTTAGGATTTTTTCTTTATGACACCGACAGAAAAAACACCTTGGTATTACCGGTGATTTAACCCAGTTCTCCGCCCGTGTGGTGTAGGGGCACAAAAGGGAAGCAAAGAATAGCACCACTGCGACCTGCAAGGCATGTCATAAAAGATGACTGATGTAGGACCTAGGGCAGCTACCCTAGTCAATAAAAAGCATCCCAGAAATCGGATGTGCTGGCCTACTTGTAGGCTCATAACTGTCACAACGTACAATCACTCTTAGGCTCAGATCACATACAAATCACACAGAGTGGTTAATAGAATGTCAATGTGGAGTGTTTGAAGAAGAACACAGTTCTCTTGAATGAGAACCAGCGCTCTAATCCTTCGTCTAGTCACTCCTCTGTGACTTGATATCACTGCTAAAAGCAAATGTAGTATTTTTTACTGATGAAGTATTGGTAATAACTCCTGTAAAAAATCAAGATCACAACTTTAAGAAACTGAAAGCATAACTTGATGTGAGATATATTTAAAAATAATATTGAAGGTACAGCTCAGTGTGAGGTCCATTATAAAATAATATCGAAGGTACAGCTCGGTGTGAGGTCCATTAAAAAATAATATTGAAGGTACAGCTCGGTGTGAGGTCTATTAAAAAATAATATCGAAGGTACAGCTCAGTGAAAGGTCCATTAAAAAATAATATTGACAGTACAGCTCGGTGAGAGGTCCATTAAAAAATAATATTGACACAGCTCGGTGAGAGGTCCATTAAAAATAATATTGATGGTAAGGGTTGGTGTGGAGATAAAAAGACAGATTCCAGTGAACCAAGAGGTTAAAGCTGGGCCGGAAAGGACACACGTTAAGAAAACCCTAGGGAATATAACACGAAGAGTCCTTTCCTGGAATCCACAGGGGCAGCGAAATAAAGGGAGCCCTAGAAATACATGGAGACAAGATTTGGAGGCAGAGATCAACAATATAAAGTAGGGCTGGACAGAGCTGCAGGAGATAGCTAGAGATAGTAAGACTTGGGATGAGTTGGTTGAAGGCCTATGCCCCAATCTGGGTTAAAAAGTCATGAGAGAGAGAAAGCTTGGTGTGTGTAAAAAGAGTCTTGAGATGAAGGACAACTTTATGCACCAGGTTTCCCCACATGGCTCGGTCCCAGACCGTAGAAATGGTGCATCACATGCTGCAAGTATTGCACAAGTATAACTCGTAGCTCCAGCAATAATCCTAGGGATCTCTGGATAAATGCACTCATGAACACAAAGGTGATGTCTGGATTCGAACGTACAACCTTCGGAATGCAACACCAACAACCTAACCACTTTGCCAGACACCTCTCATTGTATGAGATGATTAAACTCGCGAAGAGACTAAAGAATATCCCCCTTATCCATCTTCAACTCCCCAACAATCGAAGCTGTTGATGCAAGACTGCCCGCTCTCTCATTACCGCAAACACCTGCATGCCCAAGACAGTAGATCCACGTAAGTCTCTGGATGTTAGAAACTTCTATAGACGACATCCACTCATACCGATACCTGCCCTTTTGAATCTTGTGAAGCATCGACTGAAAGTCAAATACAACAACGGCCCCAGTAAATGAAGTCCAAGAGAGCCAATGAAGGACAGCAGTAACTGCCTCAACCTCCATCCTCATACTAGAAGTAGTTGTCCTATATGCCCCACTTCGCTCTGCAACAACCCTACCATGCGCATTAGCCAAGAAACCCCAGCCTGACTTCTCACCACAATGAACCGACCTATCAGTATATACAACAACATCATCATCCCTTGCATTATCTTCTATCAGCTGCTTAACTGTGAGATCAGCCTTCATGTTGTCCCAATCTCTACATTCTTTTCCAAGAGTAATGATAACGTTGTGATAGTTGGTCCTGTAAGGCCAAGATCTGTTGGGATCTTGGCCTTACAGGATCAAACCGGGTCTCCGAATGGGAGTCTGCACTGTAATCCATTCGGCTAGATGATACTCTTTTAACATAACAAATAATGAAAACACTAGTAAATTATAATGCTGCAAGATCACTTATAAAATTCAAATGTTAGCAACGCAGGGCATGAAATGCCTATCACTTAACATTTCTAAGCCAAAGCATGTTAAAGGCATGACAGACAATACCTTTTCTCACTTGTGGCACGTCGGTTGTGCGAATTGAATCCACAACCTGTTTTGCTCGATTCAAAAGTGAGACGATACTTATATTTAAAAATATAGTAGCTACAATACTAAGTACAACAGATATAAGGGAAGACTACAGTAAAACTATGTAGCAATGGTATATAAATATTGTCAACATAAGGTAAAACTGCAGTAAAACTATGTAGCAATAGTATATAAATATTGTCAACATAAGGTAAAACTGCAGTAAAACTATGTAGCAATGGTATACAAATAATGTCAATATAAGGTAAGACTGCAGTAAAACTATGTAGCAATGGTATACAAATAATGACAATATAAGGTAAGACTGCCAGTAAAACTATGTAGCAATGGTATACAAATAATGACAATATAAGGTAAGACTGCCAGTAAAACTATGTAGCAATGGTATACAAATAATGTCAATATAAGGTAAGACTGCAGTAAAACTATGTAGCAATGGTATACAAATAATGTCAATATAAGGTAAGACTGCAGTAAAACTATGTTGCAATGGTATACAAATAATGTCAATATAAGGTAAGACTGCAGTAAAACTATGTAGCAATGGTATACAAATAATGACAATATAAGGTAAAACTGCAGTAAAACTATGTAGCAATGGTATACAAATAATGTCAATATAAGGTAAGACTGCAGTAAAACTATGTAGCAATGGTATACAAATAATGTCAATATAAGGTAAGACTGCAGTAAAACTATGTTGCAATGGTATACAAATAATGTCAATATAAAGTAAGACTGCAGTAAAACTATGTAGCAATGGTATACAAATAATGTCAATATAAGGTAAGACTGCAGTAAAACTATGTTGCAATGGTATACAAATAATGTCAATATAAGGTAAGACTGCAGTAAAACTATGTTGCAATGGTATACAAATAATGTCAATATAAAGTAAGACTGCAGTAAAACTATGTAGCAATGGTATACAAATAATGTCAATATAAGGTAAGACTGCAGTAAAACTATGTTGCAATGGTATACAAATAATGTCAATATAAGGTAAGACTGCAGTAAAACTATGTTGCAATGGTATACAAATAATGTCAATATAAGGTAAGACTGCAGTAAAACTATGTAGCAATGGTATACAAATAATGACAATATAAGGTAAAACTGCAGTAAAACTATGTAGCAATGGTATACAAATAATGTCAATATAAGGTAAGACTGCAGTAAAACTATGTTGCAATGGTATACAAATAATGTCAATATAAGGTAAGACTGCAGTAAAACTATGTAGCAATGGTATACAAATAATGACAATATAAGGTAAAACTGCAGTAAAACTATGTAGCAATGGTATACAAATAATGTCAATATAAGGTAAGACTGCAGTAAAACTATGTTGCAATGGTATACAAATAATGTCAATATAAGGTAAGACTGCAGTAAAACTATGTAGCAATGGTATACAAATAATGTCAATATAAGGTAAGACTGCAGTAAAACTATGTAGCAATGGTATACAAATAATGTCAATATAAGGTAAGACTGCAGTAAAACTATGTAGCAATGGTATACAAATAATGTCAATATAAGGTAAAACTGCAGTAAAACTATGTTGCAATGGTGAAACAAGTAAAACCAAAGTAATATACATGTAGTTTTACAAAGTACAATAACAATATACAGCAACACTTTGATCAAATAACCTTTATCAAGCAAAGGATACAACAGAAGCAATGAAATTCAGACTTCCTATACAGTCAGACAATAAATCCCTAACGGCCTTAAAATGAAAATATGTGAAAAACTAGAAATTGAAAAAAGATGAAACAATAATAAATCAAATATATATATATTTAACATATACTATGGAGCACGCAATCAATTTGTGAGACATGGTCCATCAACAAAGTGGCAGAGAAGATCATTAATACTTTTGAATTCAAATGCTATAGAAGAGTACTTAGAATACATGGACAGTGAAAAAACAAATGCTTCTGTTCTGCAACAACTTCATATTAAAGAGAGTTGGCTATTAAAGAGCATAACATCAAGAAAAATTAAATATTTCAGACACATCAAACGATATGAGTGCTTAATTAAAGAAGATAATTTTGGAGGGAATGGTGTCTGGAAGAGGAAGACCTAGAGTATGATGGGTGCAAGATATTGACGATCTGAGAATGACTGCTGCTGATGGCAGTCAACTTGCACAGAACAGAGAGCTTTTCAGGACTGTTGTCATGATAGCCAAGTTCCGGAAGGGACAAGCTACTCGATGATGATGGAACATGAGAAGAGACAGCATAGGAATGTAGTGTGTTTGAGTCCATGTGGCTGTATGCTCTTCTTGTGCTAATAGATGTATACATGTTAAATATATATATATGTTATGTATATAATTTGATTATTATTGTTTTGGTTTTTTTTCCATTTTTAGTTTTCACATTTTTTTATTTGTGTCACATAATTTCATTTAGGGCCGTTAGGGATTTATCCACCAACCATCAATAACAGCATACAATACAAAGAGATCAGGTACTAGAGCCACGGGAAGACCAAGAAAAAGATGGACAGACAATATCAAGACCACACTAAATAAACACAGATATCTCTCTCTCTCTCTCGCCCAGATCTGATGTACCAGATTTCCTCATAAATTCTATTTATGGGGAAATCTGATTCATGCAACCTTAGCATTGGTGTGTTTTACATCACATCTTCAGCACCATTTGAAGTTCTGGTGCTTATTTGTTAGCGATGTGTCCGGTTTCAGCCAGCGTTTACTCGGTTCACTCTCCATTCTGTAGCCATCTAGTGTTTTTTTTACGGTGTGGGGTAGCTAGCCCCACACCCAATCTCCTTAGTCGCCTCTTACGACATGCATGGCAAGTAACAGTGGTTCTATTCTTTACACCCCAATTTGGGCCCGGTAACCACTCAGGCAAAACACGGATATAACACTACAAGGGTGACTCATCTGGCACTGCAACGCAAATTAAAGCTCCCAACCCTAGCTAAGGGGGATTCGGGTCTTGAAAATCAAGAATCTATTTTCGTTGTTTTCATATTAATATAAAATTTGTATAAGCATTTTGAAAGAGTATGACTTAGAATAGTAGAAAAAAAAAAAAAAAAAATGTCAAAGTGTTGCCATGGAAACAATACAAAATGGCCGCCAAAACAAAATTTCAAATCCCTAAGGCTCTGAATCTAATGAATGTAAATGAATTCTGTTTTCACTCTAAGGTGCCCAATTGTAATATCTAAAATATTACACATGATTTTAGGATATATTAAATATTTAATTTTTAATTAAATTTTGGGTAAAAATTCCCTCAAAATTTGGTCCAAAAAAAGCTGTTTTTGGAGGGTGTGTTTACACAAAAATTCATAAAAATGTAATATTTAATATATCCTAAAAAAATGTGTAATTTTGTAGATATTACAATTGCTCAACTAGAGTGAAAACAGAATTCATTATATTCATTAACTTCAGAGCCTTAGGGATTTGAAATTGTGTGCGGCCATTTTGTATTGTTTCCATGCAAGCGTTGACTTTTTTCTTTTACTAATTTTTTCTACTATTCTAAGTCATAATCTGTCAAAATTGTTATACAAATTCTACATTAATACCAAAGCAACGAAAAAGTTTCAAGACCAGAGTCCCCCCTTAACGGCATGAGTGGACAACCAACTCCATCATCCACCTGGAGAAAGACAAATGACATTAGAGATTTATCGTTTGACTGTATATGCTACGTCAGCCGTAAAAGAAGTCTGAATTTCTTCACTTCTGTTGTATCCTTTTCTTGATAAACTTTTGGTAGAAATGTCGTTGTATACTGTTTTTGTAATTTGTAAAACTACAGTACTTTATTTTTACGTGTTTCACCATTATTAAGTACAATCGTTATTAAAATGAATTTGAGGTAGCCACAAAAGTAACAAAGTTCATTACTTATACAACAATGTAGCCCACAATATTCAGTAATCGTTACATGAATTACAACAACTGATACAAGTGTTCTGTACACTTCTGTTACTTGAGTTAGCCTGAACACATACAACTTTGACTTATACATGAAGTCATATCTATGTGGACATACCATATAACACATACATGAAATAGTACCATATCTATGTGACATATGTATGTAACATATCTATGAAATTGTACCATATCTATGTAACATATACATGAAATTGTACCATATTTTTGTGACATATCTGTTTAACATATACATAAAATTATCTATGTAAATTATACATAAAATTGTACCATATTTGTGTGGCATATCTGTGTGACACATCTATGTGATATATACATCAAATTGTACCATATCTGTGTAACATATCTATGTGACATTAATGTAACATATACATAAAATTGTACCATATTTGTGTGGCATATCTGTGACATATACATGAAATTGTACCATATCTGTGTGACACATCTATGTGACACATCTATGTGGTATATACATCAAATTGTACCATATCTGTGTGACACATCTATGTGACACATCTATATGGTATATACATCAAATTGTACCATATCTGTGTGACACATCTATGTGATATATACATAAAATTGTACCATATCTATGTAACATAACATTAAATTTTCAACACCTTAGAGAGACCAATCTGACACTATTTCAGACAAAAATTGTGCGCACTGACATAAAACTGTTCATGTTGATTTCAATAATTATGGTTAGCAGCTATACAATAAAACAAGCAGTCTTATTATGGAAATCATGGCAGTAACTAAAGTGATGGTCTGGCTGGAGTCACAGACTTTTATCCATGCATGTTTTCTCAGTGACTCAATGAGTATGTTCAGGAAGATTGAAACAGGCTGGGCTTTAAGACAATGGTTGAAGTCGCTGAGGAGGTCTAGGCTAATAAAAATCAGTTTTATTTTTGTGCCAGGATATGCAGGTGTTTGAACGTGTCGATAGGCTTACATGTATGGCTGCTGTAAAAAGCAGGCAAGCAATAGACCAGGCTGATATTAAAAATTTCCCCTAAAGAGAGAGAGGATATGTACATGATTCAAGTAATAGTGGTGAATCTACAACACTAACCAGACTGCAAGAATTCAAAGTCAAATGTTGTGTAGCTAGACAAGAACACTATACTGGTGGCAAAGTTGTTAGCACTGCAATAGTCACTACATGCAGCAGATATTCCTGGAGTTTACGGCTAGCTTAGGCCCCAAAAATTGTCGGTGTACACATGTTACACGGCTGGATTACAAGAAACCCTGATCCTTTACTTGTGAATCTTCTTTTTCTTATGCTCCATACCGACAACTTGTTAACCCACTCTTTGTGATGTGTATGTCATCTGAGCCTAAGAGAGATTGTCCGCTATGCCAATTATGCGCCTACAAGTAGGCCAGCACCTCTGATTTCTGCGACATTTTTTATTTACTAGGATAACTTCCCTAGACCCCTATCTTAGTCGCCTCTTACGACATACCTTGTATGTTGCAGTGTTACTATTCTTTGCTCCCCTTGCGAGCCCGACAATACACAGGCGACTTGGAGATCTAAATTACAAGTACCTCTGAAGTCTGAGTAAGGCGTGCCTGAATGGCGAGGGACACTGCTGATAAGGAAAGCAAGCCTTCACCCAAAAAAAAGTTTCACCCAGATGCACTACACAATGAATTCATGGTGGATAAACCAAAATTCTTTTTATTTAGAAATATAAAAATTTGAGTAATATTACAAAACAACACCAAACACAAATCTATAAAAGTGAAAAAGCTGTGAAAATGTACAAGATAAAAAACAGTATGAAAAGACACCTATCTAGAACTCTGCCTAGTTCTTCCCAGTCCTGGCTGACATTACGATAAGAGTTATCTGCAGCCATCTTGCCAACTATAAACTTCACATATCTGGCAATTTGTGCTGTGTTTTTGTCAGAGTTTGCTCCGTCCACGCTATTCAAAAGTTGTTCGCTCAATCCTCCTTCTACTTCCTGAAGACCCAACCGGGAAGTATCCTCTGGATGAAGCTCTGAAGCATAGAGGTTTCCCACTGGTCCGTAGTCTCAATACACAGAGACATCGAAGACTACGCTTGCCTAGGAAAATCTAAGAGCAAAATAAAACATAAGATGTGGTTTGTTGAATATGTGATTTAGTATGGAGTGGGACTGACATGAAAACAAAGCTAAGAATACTAAGCGCATGCATATTCCCAGTGGTAACCCATGGGTGTGAATCATGGACATTTAACAAAGCAGTGGAAAAACATAGATGTGCTTTTGAATATAAGTGTTACAGAAGAGTACACTGGACAGAAAAGAGAACAAATAGATCTATCCAGAAATAACTAAAAATCAAAGAAAACTGGCTAGAAATAAGAAAGAGAAAATTGAAGAATATTGGACATATAAATATATATGAAGGGTTGGAGAAGACCATCATGGAAGGAGGCAATCCAGCAAAGAGGAAGACCATGGAGAAGATGGATTCAGGATGTAACTGATGGTTTGAGCATGACGGCTGCTGAGGTGAGACATCTGGTCTATGAGAGAGAGAAACTTCAAAGGACTGTTAGGGTGGCAAAGTTCTGCTCATGACAAGCTTTTTTAAAGATGAAATGGTAACAGATGTGAAAATACATGTGATTTGGTAACTATTTTCTTCTTCTTTAATCCTGTTTTGCCTCACAGTGACAGGAAAAGAAGAGATATCTAGAACAAGATTTTGTGCACACTTTATAGATGATGTCTCGCCCATGTGGTGCCAGGGCCATAGGAAGCAAAGAATAGTACCAGTGTGACCTACCAGGCATGTCGGAAGATTAGTAAATAAAAAACGCCATATCTGC
Source organism: Arion vulgaris (assembly GCA_020796225.1). Classification (NCBI taxonomy): domain Eukaryota; kingdom Metazoa; phylum Mollusca; class Gastropoda; order Stylommatophora; family Arionidae; genus Arion; species Arion vulgaris. The sequence goes on from CM036760.1 coordinate 28,429,782, forward strand.
CACTTGTTAACCACTGTGATTTGTATGTGATTAGAGTCTAAGAGCGATTGTACATTGCACCAGTTATTCTACAAGTAGGCCAGCACATCCGATTTCTGCAATGGTTTTTATTTACTAGGGTAGCTTCCCTAGGCCCTACCTCAGTCACCTCTAACGACATGTCACAAGGTCGCAGTGTTACTATTCTTTGCTCCCCTTGCAGACTCCGGAAAAAAAGGGGGCTTCTATCCTTTCATGTCAGCGACCAGGTTTGGCACTGAAAGCATAATGTTCTAAGAAAGATTGTATTGTACAATGCTCTTTTACTGTACATGGGGACATGTTTGTATTTCAAAATTGGTACCACTTGCACTATGGTTTTATAATAGATATGAAAATAATGATAAATGTGTAATGAAACACCTGGTAAAATGTTGAGGATACTGTAGTTGGGAAAAGAAGTTCAAGTATACCTCTGAAATCGGAGAAGGCTCGTTGAATGGTGAGGACACTGAACATAGGAAAGCAAGTCTTCACGCAAAAAACAGTCAGAGGCATTACACCTGAATTCATAGCGTTAGAAGAAGTAGTAGCATGCCCCGTGTGGAAAGTCGCTTTCATCATAGTCTGCCTGAAAAGTTCTTCCTTCTCCTCCAGGATCATTCAAGGTTTCTTAAATGTCCTGCTGCACTTCGTCTTGATCGTTCCTGCCTCGTACTCCAGGAACCATGCCCACCATTACCGCTCTTTCCAAAACCACTGTAACGTTTAACGTGGTCGAAATATTTCATCTTCCGAGACATGATAGTATTGATGAGCCAATGCTCCTCGATATGCAGGTCTTATAGGATGTCTGGGTTATTTTCTTCTCTGTCCAGGATGTACTAATAAGAACTTTTCTGTAACACCTTGTTATTGGAAAATTCTGTCACAACTATAATGCAGAAATTCAGGTAATCAAGGGAGCAACTGAGAAACTTGAACACCAGACTTGATCCACAACCACCTCCATATTAGCCTATCTTATCGTGGTTGGAGGGTTTGTGTGTCTATTATGACCCTTCAGGCTATGTCGGCGGGAGTCTAACTCCTGGCAGGTCTAACCAAGCTGAACAGACTGAAGATGGGGAGCAGGATAGGGCCTCATAAGGTGACAGCGCAGAACCCACAGGCGAGTGGTAAATGCTCTGGCTGCAACCAACCAATCTCCCAGCTATGGGACAAATAGCAGTCGTCCTCTCTCTCCCTTGAGGAGAACATCTTTTTTCTTGTCTGCTACGACCCTTTCCCTTAAGTATATGGGATTAAACTATAGTGTCCTGGGAGCACACCCTGCATAAAAGCCTGGGTGGTGAGCCCCTCAACGGAAGGCTGAAGTCACCTAGAGTAGGATGACTCCAGACAAACCCGGGAAGACAGATCTCGTCAGCAGGGGACTGCAACTGTCTAGAGAACAACCTCAAAAAGATGTCCTCAGAAACGGAATGTGTCAGCCATTATTGGCAGGGAGGAATCGACACATACAAATGGCCAGTGCCCACAACCTGTTGTATTATTGACAGATGCAAAATCAGCACTCCAAGCGCTCCAGTCCAGAAAATTGCCAGGTCTACAGACCCTACTAGTAGTCTAAACTGTGCAAGCAGCACAAGGTTGTCTTGTAGTGGATACCGTATCACTGTGAAATGCGAGGAAATGAAACAGCAGACCAACTGGACAAGGAAGGTGCTGCAGAACAACCGGATGTGCTAGTTACCTACCACCAAAAGAAAAGGATGATTAAATCAATCAGAAAGTCACCAATACCAACACAAGATGATTACTATAATATGAGTAGAATAGAACAAGTTGTCATTCTAGCCTTTGAGACAGGCAATGCGACAATCGACTCCGCAGCCACATGTACACAAAATTCAAGAATGGCAATTCAACCATGTGGACAGGCACATCAGACTGCAGAGCACATACTTCAAGACTGCCCCGAATATGATATACTGAGGCAAACTCACTAGCCTAACAAAACAACACTTGACAGAAAACTACACGGACCTCTGTGTGAGCTACAAAAGACAGTGAAGCTTATACAAGAGACAACATTGAATATATAGACAATATTAAAGCAAACGAAAGGAAGGAAGAAAATCATAGGACAAATGGCACCAATTTTAAAATGCAAACATGTCACCATGAACACTAAAAGAGTATTGTTCAGCACAATCTTTCTCCCAACATTATGCTATCAGTGCCAAACCTGGATGCTGACATCAAATGATAGAAGAAAACTAATCACGACAGAGATGAAGTTTCTACGCAGAATGCTGGGAATATCAAGAAGAGACTGGTTTAGAAATGATGACATCAGGAAAAAAGTGGGTATAGCATCAGCACTGAACTTCATCAAGAAACAACAAATTAAATGGTTTGGCCACATACTCAGATTATCAACAGGCAATGCGTTTCAAAGAGCAAAGTTACTCTGATACAGTTAATATAAAGCAAAAGGCTGTCCACGCAAAAAGGTGGACCTCAGAGATAACAGAGGCTGCTAAAAACACAGTTTATAAAGCGCACACAAATGCCTGTTCTAGAAATCTCTTATCCTGACGCTGGGAGGCAAAATTGGATTGGAGAAAATAAGAAAGAAAAGAAGATAATGAATAAATTTGTTGATGTTTGACTTACCGTATGTACCCATGCAGGTAAAGGCTTTCTTCTGGCTCCTCGCACACTTAGGTTGGCCACAACTACAGATGTAAATACACTTGCACATATCAGAATCATAGTGCCCAGGTAGAAAGAACCTGGGAATATATTAAGATTGGTTAAAATGCTGAACTAAGGAAAGCAAAGATGATATCCATTTTCGTACATTTGATGACATTTCCTTTGATAATTCACTGTCTCAATGTTTGCACTAATCTTCCCCACTGTTCCACATAATCTCCTCACTGTTACACATAATGCTTCACTGTTCACAATAATCTCCTCAAATTCATACATCTCTCCACTGTTACACATTCTTACTCCACTGTCCAAACATCCCCTCACGCCAACCATCTACAATAAATTATATTAAACAATATAGACATATACATATTTCTTAACAGCAAGTAAGCAAAATGTGACAAACAAAAACTAGCAATACTTTCTTACAAATTTTAGGCAGTGTTCCATGACTGAATGGGATTGCTTGTTGCAGTATGGTCATCAACAACAGAAGACTAAGCAGCAGAAGAAGACCTGCAACACAATAGGAAGTGGTGACATCTCTGCTTGTTATTTGACAATATTTGATGGGCAATAAAGCAAGACAATTGATGTGCAACAAATGAAAATAGGCAAGTTCTGGGCAACAATAACACATTTGATGGGCAACAATAACACATTTGATTGGTAAAAAAACAAACATAAGGCATTTCATGGGCAACAGAATAATATATTTGATGGGCAAAAGTATAAGATATTTGCTGGGCAACCAGCCATGTGTTGCTGGGGCTCAAGGGAGCAAAAATAACACGGTGACCTATAAGGCATGTTGAAAAAGATGACTTAGGTAGGGGCCTAGAAAAGCTACCTAGTAAATAAAAGCTTAGCAGAAATCAGATGCGCTGGTCTACTTGTAGGTGCATAATGGCACAACGTACAATCGCTCTTAGGCTCAGATCACAGACAAGTCACACAGAGTGGCTGACAGGTGGTCGATATGGAGCGTTCGAAGAAGAAAGAATAATTCATGCATGCTGATTTTATAAGGATAACATAGAGAAAATATTGTGCACCGAGACATGGCTTCTTATCACCTTGAGAGGTATTGTAGATGATCTCTCTCTCCCGATTGTTCTTTTTGGCCGTATTGATCATTCTTACTGTGATATATAAACAGCCTTTGCCAATAACGTATTTTTATGTCACATCGTTCAGCGCCATTTTGAGCTCTGGTGCTTATCCTTTGGCGAGTGTCCAGTTTCAGCCAGCATTTACTGGGTTTGCTCTCCGTCAGCCTTTGGCTGTCCCATAGGCTGTACCTTCAAGGCAGCAGGTTGCTATTTTCTTTTAGGGTAGCGACCCTTAGACAACCTGCCCTCCTGGGTTGTTGAGTGTCACCTGCCCAGGTTACCTGTCTTTTTGGACTACTTGGTTTGCCTACCGTCCAGTTTTGTGTACGGTTTGCTCCTCTAGCCTTTGATTGTCCCCAATCTAACTACAAGGCAGTGGTAGTTCTCTGCGAGCGGAAACATGCACTGGATTCAAGCCTCTGCTGGGCTTTTCAGTTTTTTCTGCACATTTGGGTGGTCCGTTCATCCCTACGCTTGCCACGCCCCTTCATAGCTCCACCATCAGCGCTGTGCACTTCTGCCCCGCCGCTGGGCCCACCCGTGCATCGTTCGCATGCGTCTTTGCTCTGCCCAGTCCCTTGCCTACCATGTCTATTAGTTCTCACCGTGCTCACATTCACCATGCCTCTAGACTTTCTGAACATGGAGCTCAACTTGGGCCACCTCAGGGCTCAGAGTTTCCCCTATGTGGGCCCACGTGCATCTGAATTTGGAGGTGAGGGCAGAGTTTCATCCCACGTTGGCCCACGTCTCTTCTTTGGATGCACCTCTCATCCTTTTTGTTTATTCCCTTCAGCTTTTCCCATCGGCCGGAGAGATGTGCATTAATAGTCACTCTGGGATTTCACTTTTCTGTGTTGCGAGCGGATCTCATCCAACGTGACTACGTCTGCATCACTACTTATACCAGAGTTAGCTCTCCTCGATCCCTACCCGCTTAGCAGACAGGAACCATTATCTGTTTTCAGGGTCACCACGTGGAGGTGGGGTAGGATCTTGATTAGTGCCAGATCACTAATCCTGGCGTGGCGTTGTCCCTTTGACCCGTAGATGATCTGAAGTGAATCTTACAGTTCATTGAAGCTACTGGTGCTGTGATCTGATCACTGACAGAAGAAGTGAATCATACAGTTATTGAAGTATTGGTACTGAGACCTGATGACTGACAGAAGAAGTGAATCTACAGTTCATTGAAGTACTGGTGCTGTGATCTGATCACTGACAGAAGAACAATGGAGATGTCAATCATACAGTTCATTGAAGCTACTGGTACTGTGATCTGATGACTGACAGAAGAAGTGAATCATAAATTCATTGAAGCTACTGGTACTGTGATCTGATGACTGACAGAAGAAGTGAATTATACAGTTTATTCAAGCTATTGGTACTGTGATCTGATGACTGACAGAAGAAGTGAATTATACAGTTTATTCAAGCTATTGGTACTGTGATCTGATGACTGACAGAAGAAGTGAATCATACAGTTTATTGAAGCTATTGGTACTGTGATCTGATGACTGGCAGAAGAAGTGAATCATACAGTTCATTGAAGCTATTGGTACTGTGATCGAGACTGACAGTAGAATGAATCAAAGTTTATAAGCTCTGGTATGTCATCTGATGACTGACAGAGAGTGAATCTACAGTTGAGCTTCTTGGGCACAGATCTGGTAACTGACAGAAGAAGTGAATCATACAGTTTATTGAAGCTATTGGTACTGTGATCTGATGACTGACAGAAGAAGTGAATCATACAGTTTATTGAAGCTATTGGTACTGTGATCTGATGACTGACAGAAGAACAATGGAGATGTCAATCATACAGTTCATTGAAACTATTGACGCTGTGATCGGAGGTCTCTGTTGTGTAGAGTTTAGCTCCTCAAGTCTCATTCTAAAGGTGCTCGGTTCGCACCTTCGTGGAGCCATCAGAATATTTTTTCTAGAGATCCCTGACCTAAGTGTAGATGAGATCAAGTTCCTAGTCCTATCAGATAGGGCAGATAAAAAGTAGGTCATGTGTCACAAAAAAGAACCCTTGGCAGTTCAAAATTGGGAATAGAAGGGAATCGTTCAGAATCAGGTGATCAATCAATCTGATGACTGACAGAAGAACCAAAAAAAAGTTTATAATTGTAAACTTTGACTTATGTAGCAGCCAAAACTTACCAAAACTAGATTTATCCTGACTGCGAGCTGGCAGCAAAAAAATGACCGGCACCAGGAAGCCCAGAACTGCAGCTGGTCCAACAGTCAGATGATGGTAGAATTGAGGCCGTCGTCGCAGCTGTACTGAGATAGTGATGAGAGTAAAGGGCTGCTGACAGCACTCGTACTTTTTCAACATGAGTCTTGCCCGAGCTTTGTTGCCCACCAGCTCCCACTGTGGATGTTCGTGGACCGGATAAGAAGTGTCTCTCTCATTAAGGACTACATCCATCTCGGATTTGTTGGATATGAACTGGTGAAGATTTTGGTAGACATTGGATACAGAAAATGATACCACAAAATCTAGATCAATTAGCAGTTATACGAGGACTATCATCATCGCATTCGGACACATCCCCTCAACAAATCCAGTAGCGTCCAATGGCCCAACATGCTGGTTCGATTTAAATTAATCAATCTTTTTGCATACTTGGTATGTTGTTCTTTCCAGGCTGTACCAATATCGACACCCATCTCTCTCAATCTGGTCAGCGACTGGAATTCACAAACCTGAAACTTCTCTGTTCGGAAAGACTCAATGCATTAAGAACATTATTTCAGTCCACTGCAGCTCCCTCTGATATCGTAGCCATGCCAGCCAATCTTAAATTCTTGGTCAATTCTTCTTCTTCTTCGATTCAATAGTGTTTGGGTTCTTGTCTTCGGCTCCAATGCTATGTAGTATTTATCTTGTATGTAGCATTTATTATGTGATAAATACTGGAGTCTTGATGGCATGGATGTACAGTGTATGTCTTCTTATTTTATCTTAACCTCATTTGTTGTGAAGCGTTGTGGGGAGATTTAGTTTTACAGTGTTTGTCTCTCGTTTAACCCTTTTGTTCTGTATTATTTTTACGTCTGGACGCATTTATTTTGCAACTCCAATTTAACATTAAATGTCAAGTAGTTTAAACCTATATAACTCAAGTACTGTTTCTCTAAAGTATGGCATATTATATATATTAAATTCTTGCTAATTGGATGATGAATACAGTAATATAATAATATTTTACATCCGGTGATATACGTTTGAGAAAATTAAATTATTGTAGCATGATTATTTTAAAAAAACAATAATAAAAAATATTTATACTCACGGGTTTGAATTATATCTTAATATTCATAGCTGTTTCCAGAAGTAGCAGTTAAATGAAGATAATCCATATGTGAACATATTCTATAAGTTTCATCTAATTAGGTGCACTAGTTTTGATAATATTCACTTCTTCATGCGGACATGTCAACAAATGGTATGTTCAACACCCATTCTTTAGAAACAATTATAACATTAGACTTAGAATTATAACTATCGATACTACATTCCCTAAACAATGAAATGTCGTTATTACCATCAATTAAATATTCTTCATTACTATCACAAGTTATAATTTGATCTAACAATACTCAATATTGCACTGTATGAACTCATTTTGGTCTTTATGACAAGGTTGTAAATGTCGGACACATCGTTTAAAAAAATATGACTGACTTTAACACAATAACACATGCTTTCCCACTTTCAAATAATTGTTAAAAGGAGGTAGAAATGTACCTACATATAAGTACGTTTAGTTTCTGAAGATTTGTTAACTTCATATAACTGAAGATAACTTCAGTAAAGAGGTTGTGAAGATACATTTGTTTTCGTCAACAGACATCCAAAAGCCGATATATTGGTTTTGCAACATTATGAACATTACTCTGAACCGATATATCGGCTCTGCAGTGCCGTTGAGTTAAAAGGTACTTCTTTTTCTTCACCTTTCAACTCCAAACGAAGCATGAGTCTTCAACAAACTTATTCTCTCCCTTTCCCCTCTTACCTATCCTTTTAATATCAGTCTCCAGTTTTCTTCTCAAGGTATTTCTAGGCCTTTCCTTACTCATCTTTCCCTGCGGGTTCCAAAACAATGCCTGTCTTGCAATGCTTCTGGTTGGCCTTCTCAATGTGTCCTATTGTCAGCGTCATATTGGCTGGTCGTTTTATCTGTATGACGTTCTTTCTTACAGGTTTCTGTAGCTCGCAAAATTTCTCTTGTGATGAGGTAGCTCGCCTCACACACAAGTCATCCTCCTTTTTCATCCAGGTTTGGAACCAAAATTGGCGGAGCTGTTACAGTGGATACAAAATAAAAAGGTAATCCATGCAAAAGGTGGACCTCAGAGATAACAGAGGCGATGAAAAATACTGTTTATGAAGCGCACACACAAAAGTCTATTCTATAAATCTCTTCTTATCCAGATGATGTGAGGTAAAACAGAATTAGAGAAAAGAATAAAAGAAAGAAAAATATCAAAAACTACAAAAATGATCTTACAATTTAAACAAAATATATTTTTTAAATTCAGAGCCCTTACTGTGACGTTCATCTCCCAGCTGGTATGCATCCAAGACCCAAAGACCAGATTGCAGGTTTGTAGATCATAAGGAAAGTCTGTTAGATCCATTGGGCATGTGCTGAACAGTGTTAGCATTGGTACCCACACAACATTGCCGTCTGGAGTTACAGTCACAGTTTCTTCATACAGGGACTGTGAAGGCGTCTTGTAAGCCCTAAGTGATGGATAGAAATGTGTAAAGTTATTAGTTCGTTGTGTGGATTTATTTTATCTATATCTCCATCCATCTATCTTCCTTTGTGTGTCTGCATATCTCGCTCCTTCCATACATCCATTTATTCATTTATATACTTTCCATCCATCCATCTACTGCATCTCTCCATCCATCTATCTCCCTCCCCTCAATCCATCTATCTTCATCTAAACAGAAAGTCATTAGTAGCTGATCACTGTGTGTCTATCTCACTCCCTCCATACATCGATCTATATATTTATATACTCTGTATCTCTCCACCCATCTATCTTCCGCTGTGTGTCTGTTTATCTCACTCCCTCCATACATCCATCTATTTATTTATATACTCTGCATCTCTCCACCCATCTATCTTCCGCTGTGTGTCTGTTATCTCACTCCTCCATACATCGATCTATTTATTTATATACTCTGCATCTCTCCACCCATCTATCTTCCGCTGTGTGTCTGTCTATCTTCCTCCATACATCCATCTATTTATTTATATACTCTGCATCTCTCCACCCATCTATCTTCCACTGTGTGTCTGTCTGTCTCCCTCCCTTAATACATCCATCTATTTATCTATATATTCTTCATGCCCTAGTTGACTTTCATTGTTTCTGTTCTGCTGCTTTTCTACCAATTGTTTCCCAATGTCAACCCACAATCTTTTCTCTTTCCACAGTTCTTGTCCATGTTTCCCTCCGACAATCAGGCCTTTTCTTCCCATCCAATGTCTATCAGAAAACTTCATGTTTCCCTCCAACAATTAGGCCTTCTCTTCCCATCCAATGTCTATCAGAAAACTTCATGTTTCCCTCCAACAATTAGGCCTTCTCTTCCCATCCAATGTCTATCAGAAAACTTCTCCATGTTTCCCTCCAACAATTAGGCCTTCTCTTCCCATCCAATGTCTATCAGGAAACTTCATGTTTCTCTCCAACAATTAGGCCTTCTCTTCCCATCCAATGTCTATCAGAAAACTTCTCCATGTTTCCCTCCAACAATCAGGCCTTCTTTCCATCCAATGTCTATCAGAAACTTCTCCATGTCCTCCAACAATTAGGCCTTCTCTTCCATCAATGTCTTCGAACTCATGTTTCCTCCAACAATTAGCCTTCTCTTCCATCAATTCTATCGAAAACTTCTCCATGTTTCCTCAACAATCAGACCTTTCTTCCCATCCAATGTCTATCAGAAACTTCCATGTTTCCTCCAACAATTAGGCCTTCTCTTCCTATCCAATGTCTATCAGAAACTTCTCATGTTTCCTCACAATTAGGCCTTCTCTTCCCATCCAATGTCTATCAGAAAACTTCTCCATGTTTCCCCCACAATAGGCCTTCTCTTCCATCCAATGTCTATCAGAAATCTCCATGTTTCCTCCACAATCAGGCCTTCTCTTCCCATCCAATGTCTATCAGAAAACTTCATGTTTCCCTCCAACAATTAGGCCTTCTCTTCCCATCCAGTGTCTATCAGAAAACTTCTCCATGTTTCCCTCCAACAATCAGGCCTTCTCTTCCCATCCAATGTCTATCAGAAAACTTCTCCATGTTTCCCTCCAACAATTAGGCCTTCTCTTCCCATCCAATGTCTATCAGAAAACTTCATGTTTCCCTCCAACAATTAGGCCTTCTCTTCCCATCCAATGTCTATCAGAAAACTTCTCCATGTTTCCCTCCAACAATCAGACCTTCTCTTCCCATCCAATGTCTATCAGGAAACTTCTCCATGTTTCCTCCAACAAAGGCCTTCTCTTCCTATCAATGTCTATCAGAAACTTCTCCATGTTTCCTTCGACAATTAGGCCTTCTCTTCCCATCCAATGTCTATCAGAAAACTTCTCCATGTTTTCCTCCGACAATAAGGCCTTCTCTTCCTATCCAATGTCTATCAGAAAACTTCCATGTTTCCTCCGACAATCAGGCCTTCTCTTCCCATCCAATGTCCATCGGAGAGCTGTCCTAGCCAATGCCCATAGATCCATTACCGAGAATGAAATAATGGGACTACTGCATTCTTCCTGCTGGTTCCTAAATGGAGATTTTCCTTCTTATTTTTCACTAATTCAGAAGTGCTTAGGCTTTTTTCTCTGGTCAAATGCTATTGGTAGATGGGAGATAGCAAAAAAATTAATGATTCTATGAATTGTCAAAGCAGCATCAGCTTTTAAATTCCAAATAATTTATGATACTCAATGTTTTAAAACTAAATTACTAGGCAATGCTAACCTGAAACAAATGCCTGCAAAAACCAGATGCACTATAAGGCGCATAACATGGTAAATGATCCCCTCACAATGAGGAATAGGATAACGGATTCTACAGCCACCACTCTGCCTTGAAGATTTAGCCACACCAGAAGAATGTCAGACCAACCATACCAGCGTCCAAGACAAACAGTTTGGCGGGTCTCACAATCTAAGACAGACGGCGACCTTTATTAGAGAATCCGAAATCCCAATCTAGTGAGAAGCAGAAGAAGAAAACACAAAATTACGAACTATCAATTCGAATGTTGCATCAATCCTAACATATGCCAGCGAGAGTTGGAAAATGACAAAACAACATGGATGACATGTGTGCATGCTGAGCACATAAAATACACCTTTTGATCTAAATTACAAGTACCTCTGAAGATGAAGTAAGGCTTGCCTGAATTGCGAGGGATAATGGTGATAAAGGAAAGCAAGCTGTCATGCAAAACACCAGTCAGACATGCTATATCAGACGCCATGAATACGGCTAAATTCATTGCAGCTGGAAAAAAATGACAGTTATATGAGGACTATCATCATAGTACCCTGGACATGTCCATAGCTGCTTCGATCTCCGCCTTAGCAAATCCAGCAGTGTCCATCAGCTTAACACACCAGGAGTTTGATGTTGATTAATCAATCCTTTTTGCATACTTGGCATGTGGTTCTTTTCAGGCTGTACCAATATCGACACTTATCTCTCTCAATCTGGTTAGCAGCTGGGATTCACAACCCTGAAACTCCTCTGTTCGGAAAGACTCTCTCAATACGTTACGAATGTCATTTCGGTCCATTGCAGCTCACTCTGATATCGTAGCCATGCCAGACATTCTATCAGCTTGTTCATTACCCCTGACTCCTACGTGCACAGGGACAAAAATGGAGGTAATTTCTCTTATCCCTGTCTGTACCAGCACCTCCACCCAGTTTCGACTCACCATGTGAGATTAGACAGTGAATTTATTCTTCACCACACAAGAAACTACACAAGAAATCACACAAGAAACAACACAAGAAATCACACAGAGCATATCCCAACAAGAGATGTCAGTAATCAACAGAATAGTGAACACCTTACACATTGTAGAGAACCAGATCAGGTGTCCAGAGTTTGCTGGCAGGCAGTCGGACTGTCTGCACTCCATCATATTCTGATCTGTTCCACTTCAGTCTTGGGTCATTCCACATCTATGAGAGATAAGACTAGCAGTTTGTCACTCCACATCTATGAGAGATAAGACTAGCAGTTTGTCACTCAACATCTATGAGAGATAAGACTGCAGTTTGTCCTCCACATCTATGAGAGATAAGACTAGCAGTTTGTCATCCACATCTATGAGAGATAAGACTAGCAGTTTGTCATTCCACATCTATGAGAGATAAGACTAGCAGTTTGTCACTCCACATCTATGAGAGATAAGACTAGCAGTTTGTCATTCCACATCTATGAGAGATAAGACTAGCAGTTTGTCACTCCACATCTATGAGAGATAAGACTAGCAGTTTGTAAGTGCTCTATAGGAGACATATATTATACCTTGACAATATCTCAAACATATATTTAACTATACCTAGACAATATCTCAAACATATATTTAACTATACCTAGACAATATCTCAAACATATATTTAACTATACCTAGACAATATCTCAAACATATTTAACTATACCTAGACAATATCTCAAACATATATTTTATACTCTAGACAATATCTCAAACATATATTTAATATACCTAGACAATATCTCAACATATATTTAATATACCTAGACAATATCTCAAACCTATATTTAACTATACCTAGACAATATCTCAAACATATATTTAACTATACCTAGACAATATCTCAAACATATATTTAACTATACCTAGACAATATCTCAAACATATTTTTAACTATACCTAGATAATATCTCAAACGTATATTTAACTATACCTGGACAATATTTCAAACATATATTTAACTATACCTCAACAATATCTCAAACATATATTTAACTATACCTAGACAATATCTCAAACCTATATTTAACTATACCTGGATAATATCTCAAACATATATTTAACTATACCTGGACAATATCTCAAACATATATTTAACTATACCTGGACAATATCTCAAACATATATTTAACTTTACCTGGACAATATCTCAAACATATATTTAACTATACCTGAACAATGAACAAAGAAGATGTAAATGTGTCAGTAGCCTCATCCTGAAATCAATTAATATTAAATGCTAAAAAAAACATTCAAGGAGACATCTCAATAGAGCAAGAATAGTATTGTTTTATTCTTCTTCTTCTTCAGCGATCTCTGGTCATGCACTTAGTTTATTGTAGACCACAACATAGTGGTGGCACCACAGTTATAGAAATATTTGTGCATGGCCATTGATTCATTTGTATGTGCCGGTTCCTTCCCACCAATAATGGCTGACATATTCTGTTTAAGGGGACATCTTTTTTTTTTTTTTTTTTATTCTCTAGATAGTTGCAGTCTCAGCTGATGAGATCTGTCTTCCTGTGTTTGTCTGGTGTCATCCTCTCTCTCTCTCTCTTTGACTTTTTACCCCGGATTGGGGCATAGGCCCTCAACCAACTCATGCCAAGTCTTCCTATCTCTATCTATCTCCTGCAGCTCCCTGGTGTCATCCTACTCTCAGTGAATTCAGCCTTCTGTTGTCGGGCTACCAAACCCAGGCTTTTTTGCAGGGTGTGCTCCCTGGACACTATAGTTTAATCACATTTACTTGGGAGAAAGTGTCATAGAAGTAGAAATAGAAAAATGTCCTCCTCAAGGGAGAGAGAGGACGACTGCTATCTGTCCCATAGCTGGGGGATTGGTTGATTGCAGTTAGAGCATTTACCACAGGTCGGTGGGTTCTGTGCTGTCACCTTATAAGGCCCCATCCTGCTCCCCTCCCTTTGGTCTGGCTTTTCACCTTCAGTCTGTCAGCTTGGTTAGACCTGAAAGGAGTTCAGACTCCCACTGACATAACCCACAACACACACAAACCCTCCAACCATGATAAGGTAGACTAATGTGGAGGGTGTTTTCTTCTGTTAGGTATATTCTGTGCAGTGTGGCCAATTCTTCAGCATGGTTTTGTTTGGGACTGCTAACAGAATATAGTAATAATAACTAAAACAGAACATTGGGAAAAAAGTGAGAGGAAGACCACAAAAAAGATGGATAGATGACATAGCTGAATCCTGTCAAAAAGTCAAAATAACCATCACCCAAGCCACCAGAGCGATGTCTGCACAGGATACTCTATCTGCGATGGTATGACAGGACAACAAACAGGGAACTGTGGGATAGAGCAGGAAAACGGCAGGGGGAACAAGAGATAAGGGGCAGAAGGGGGCAATAGATAGGACACACACTGACAGTATCACAAGACAGGCCTTCCGATGGAACCCCTAGGGTATGAGATGCAATGGAAGACACAGGAACACCTGGAGATGGAATTTCGAGATGGAATGCAAAAAAATAGGGAGAGAGTGGAGAGATCTGGGAAAAAATGGCTTGGAAGGCCTTGGTTACAGACAAATGCCTCCATAGGGATGAAGGGTTAAGAAGAAGAAGCCACTAGAGCAGCGCAAGACAAATACAGAAAACTATGACACAAAGCAACAACCCAGTAACAGTGTGACAACAAAAGAAAAAGATGTAATAACAAGAATATGATAATAATAGAATAAAGCATGAAAATGATGTTCAGACATCACAGGTGATGTCCACTCATTTCATTCATTAAAGGGGATGTAACACTTTTGCTGCCACAGATCACAAAAGTCTATCAAACTAAACTCCTTAAGTCATCAGCAAAGTTTGAGGCAATCATGGGATGTCTTTTTCAGGGAGTTACACTGACTATGGTATTACATTAACAATACTGCCTATTGTTGTGTGTTGTTCAAGATCGCTTTATCAACTCTGCATATTGTTGATCTATGTCCAACTGGGTTAAAAGTTGCAAGAGAGCATTAAGCCCCTACTAGTGTAAGGCAGGTGCATCCGAAACCAAAGTTTTGCCTAACTTCCTTATTGTTCAGAAGAGTTCTCCAAAATGGCGAATCTAATGTACATGTCTTTAAAATGTATGTAGTCAATTTTTCAACAAATTTTTAACGATTTTGATCGTAAACAAAGATTTTCAAAATGAGCGATGTAGCTGATGATAGTCAGGTCCAAAATGACTCTGATCCGGACTTCTTAGCCAGTGATAGTGATAAAGCGGGCTCTGAATGTGATACAAATGTAGACTTTGGCTCTGAATCTTCTTGGGCATTTTGGTCATGGAACTTTTGGCTCCAGCAGTTGAGGGGTTTAATGCAAGGTTTTTCCTGTATTGCCTTCAATTTTGGCTCTGCATATTCTTGGGCTTTGTGGTCATGGAACTTTGGCTCCAGCAATTGGGGCCAAACTACCACACCACATCTTTCACACATCACAAATGGTAGACTACCACACCTCCACAATCACAAATAGTACATTACCACATCTTCCACTCTAACAAATGAGAACTTGACAGCGACAGAGACAGCATCACTGTGTTTAAGTACTGGCCGAGCTTCCTTGACATAAGTTCCCATTAGCCAATTGATCAATCTCTCCTCGCCCAACTCTTGACGACCTCCTGTACATGTGGGTTGACCTACATTGATAAACAACAAACATCACGGTCAGATTGAGTGTACAATAGAATCACAAGTGGCTTCTACTTCTTCTTCTTCACAATGGTTGTTTATCCATCGCAAACTTTTTCATCCACAAGATTGATTTTGCTAGCCACATGTGTCACTGCCTTGGATTGCAGTTTATGATATACATTGATTGATTGAAACCGCCTGTGTTTTCGGGGCTCACAATGGGAGCAAAGAATAGTAACACTGTGACCTACAAGACATGTCATAAGAGGCGACTGAGGTAGGGGCTAGGAAGCTACTCTAGTAAATAAAAGCGTAGCAGAAATCAGATGCGCTGACCTACTTGTAGGTGCTTAGCTGGCACAGTGTACTTTCTATTTGGCTCAGAGCACATATTTCTCCTTCGAACACTCCAAATCGACCATTTGTTAACGACTCTTTGTGATTTATATGTGATCTGAGCCTAAGATAGATTGTACGTTGTACCAGCTATGCACCTACAAGTATGTCAGCATATCCAATTTCTGCGATGCTTTTTATTTACTAGGGTAGCTTCCTAGATCCTACATCAGTCGCCTCTTACGACATGCCTTGTAGGTTGCATTGGTACTATTCTTTGCTTCCTTGCAGCCCCGGCACCACGGGCGAGGAAGTACAAATCACAAAGAGTGGTTAACAAGTGGTCAATAAGGAGCATTCGAAGAAGAAGATTAATTGAAACTACAATCATAATTGCACTTCAGTGACTAACCATGTGAGCACCAGTCTCTTTCTTACATAGGAAGATGTCAGTGGCAGTGCATAAACTCTGTAGCAATGGCCCCTATTGTATTTAGGAGGATGATAGACATTATTATCTGAAAGTCAAAATAGGAATGATGAGACTAAACTGAGTGGAGATACTGATACTGACAGGTATCAGAGAAATCGCCATCATTTTTGTCCCTGGACACACAAGCCACGATATCAGAGGGAGCTGCAATGGACCTAAATGGCATTCTGAAAGAGGAGTTTCAGGGTTGTGAATCTCAGTCACTGATCAGATTGAGAGATATGGGTATTGATATTGGTACAGACAAAAAAGAATGACATACCAAATACAATGCAAAAAGATTGATTAACCAACATCGAACTGGCGTGTTCAGCTGCTAGATGCTGTTGGATTTGTTGAGTGGGATCGGTGCATCTATGAATGCAGTGCTATGATGATAGTCCTCATATAACTCATATTCAGTTATCAGTTATATGAGGACTATCATCATAGCACTCGGACATGTCCATAGGTGCTCCGATCTCCGCCTCAGCAAATCCAGCAGCGTCCAGCACGCCAGTTCGATGTTGATAATCAATCTCTTTGCATATTTAGTATGTCGTTCTTTTCGGCTGCACCAATATTGACACCCATCTCTTTCAATCGGTCAGCGAGTGGATTCACAGCCTGAAACTCCTCTGTTCGAAAGACTCTCTCAATGCATGAAGAATGTCCACTTCGATCATGCAGCTCCCTCTGATTGTGCAGCCAGCCAATCTATCAGCTGATCATTACCTAACTCTCGTGCCAGGACAACAATGAAGGTGATTTCTCTGATCATTGTTGTACAGTACCTCCACCCAGTTGCGTCTCACCATACCTGATTCGACTTTACGAATCATGCTCATGGAGTCACTGAGTATGAAAACACAAGAGTAATTGTGAAATGTCAACCAGTTCACCGCCTCCGTAACTGCCCGAACCTCCATTGTCAAGCTACTTGTGGTTGTTGCATAGGCCCCACTGGCCTCTCTTATTATTTTTCCTCCTGAGCGTGCTGAAAAGCCCACGCACAGCGTTGTTGGCGAATGACTGAACCATCGGTGTAAATAACCACATCTGTATCATTGATGATGTCATTCAAGAGAGCCTCCACCTCCACGTTTAGCAGTGATAGATTATTTTGTTCGCAGTTTTCTTAATAGATGTAATAACGGTGAAAGCAGTTTGAAATTGTGGCACAGCAATAACTGATATTATCATATTTATATTTAAATCTTTAAATAAATGTACGAATGAACATGGCTCCGCAGAAATTAAAAGAACTATAAAACTTTTGAAGGTAACTGATATAAAATAAAAATATTTTAAGAGGATATATTTTACCAACAGCAACATATGGCTGTGAGACACGGGTTATTGATAAAACATTTGAAAAATCAATCAATACCTTTGACTGCAAGTTTTACAGATAGTAAAAGTAGTAGTAAAGTAACCCTTTTCATACCTCAAGGTATATTGGGTAATAGAGTGTTATGCCCGTATTTTTCATTGACTGTCGGCACACGACGAGTGATGTGGTCAACATCTAGCCTTTACTTCCCAGGACTTTTTCTGGTACCCAATTGAGGCTGGGTCGACATGAAAGCCGTTATGCTAAAATAAATATTCCACGCCCACTGTGGAATTAAACCCAGACCACGCACTAAAGAAGCGAGTTTATTAACAACTACGCTACCGCAGCTCTCTACAGTACTTAGAATTTCATAAACAGAAAAAAGAACAAATATTTTGCAACAGCTTAAAATTGAAGATAAATTGTTGATAAAGAAGATAAAAAGTGAAATATTTTTGACATTTCTTCTTCCTCATTCGTTTTCATACTCCCACTTTGTTATAGCAGGATGCAGTATGGAGAGCGTAATGAATTGAGTCAGTTTTCAGCATGAGCTGTGGTATCTGCACCTCTCAGTCTGACACATCCAACTTAAGGATTATAGCCTTTTTTGGGTACCGGGTTAGCTTCTCCCTCTTCGATCCACTAACTTAGCCAGATTTCTTGGTAGTTGTCTGTTTCTGGGGCCGTCATGGGAAGGGGGAGTAAAGTCTTGGTTAGCTTTGTTCTTATGCTTACTCTGATGCTAGCAGTCAGCTATGAGTCGCTGACTGCTACAAGCCATTACAGCCTGTGTGTAGTCCTCCAAAGGATGGCAGAGCATCTGGCTCCTTTGAGATATATAAAGCAACACGTTTCTCTGGAGAAGATCGTTCTGGAGGACATATACATAAGAGGAAGATGACTACTACGGAGAAATTGGGTGCAAGAAATCATAGACGAGTTGAGTATGACTGGTAGATGCTGGACACCTCACGCAGAACAGGTAGACATTTTGAGTTGCTGTAATGCGAGCCAAGTTCTGAGAGGCTCTAGATGATGATGGTAAATAAATTTATGAAGACTATACATATATAGTTCAGTAATTCGCCAACAACGCTGTGCGTGGGCTTTTTCAGCATGCTCAGGAGGAAAAATAATAAGAGAGGCCAGTGGGGCCTATGCAACAACCACAAGTAGCTTGACAATGGAGGTTCGGGCGGTTACGGAGGTGGTGAACTGGTTGGCATCTCACAATTCCTCTCGTGTTTTCATACTCAGTGACTCCATGAGCATGATTCGTAAAGTCGAATCAGGTATGGTGAGACGCAACTGGGTGGAGGTACTGGTACAGACAATGATCAGAGAAATCACCTTTATTTTGTCCCTGGGCACGCAGGAGTTAGGGGTAATGAACGAGCTGATAGATTGGCTGGCTTAGCTACAATATCAGAGGGAGCTGCAATGGATCGAAGTGACATTCTTCACGCATTGAGAGAGTCTTTCCGAACAGAGGAGTTTCACGGCTGTGAATCCCACTCTGACCATTGAAAGAGATGGGTGTCAATATTGGTGCAGCCCGAAAGGAACGAAATACTAAATATGCAAAGAGATTGATTAATCAACATTGAACTGGCGTGTTGGGTCGCTGGACGCTGCTGGATTTGCTGAGGCGGAGATCGGAGCACCTATGGACATGTCCCGAGTGCTATGATGATAGTCCTCATATAACTGATATATATATATCTATAGCCTTGTTCATCTTTACAGACGGTCAGAAGTCAAGTGCTTTACTGTGACAACTTCTGAGTTTGTGCTCATCTCTCTTGTCTTTACAGACGGTCAAGTGTTTTACTGTGACAACTTCTGAGTCTGCGATAGTCTCTTTTGTCTTTACAGATCGTCTCTAAGTCTCTTTTCAAAAGATTCTGCATCCTTGCGTAATGTTGTTTTTCACATAACTCGGTCATCAGCTAGTTTTTCCCATTTGTTGGGACTGTTAGAAAAGTTCTTCATTGAGTACTTGCAGACATCCTTATATCTGAGCAGCAGTCTGCCTTGGTATCTCTTCAACTCCGAAAGTTCACTGAACAACACTTGTGGTGGTATACGGCTATCATTTATTCTTCTCACATGCCCTAGCTATCTTAGTCTTCTACTGCTGAGCATGCCTATGATGGAAGACAAGTTTGCATGTTAAGGTACTTCAGAGTTGGCCATCTTGTTGTACCACCTGATGTTCATAATCTTGCGGAGGCATGAAAGGTTAAAGATGTTAAATCTCTTGTGCCTTGAATAGACTGTCCATGTTTTTGAGCCATATAGTAAAATGGGATTACACAGGGCTGGATTTATGCAGACATAATTATATTCATTATAACTTAAGACATACAACACTTAGAACATCACCTGTGCCACATGGTACACTGCCGGCTAGAAGAAACAGTGTAAGGACACTCAGAACCTTCTTCATGAAAAAACTTAGAGCAGGCAGCATCCTCTAAATCTGCAATCAGAGAATATGAAGACATAAACATATTTTCTTCTTTCTTTCCTCTAATCATGTTTTGCCTTCCACGCCCCGATACACTTGCAGGTATGCCTGTTGTACAAAGCAGGCTTGCAATGGACCAGGCTATTCTAAATTACCTAAGGGAGAGATTATGTAGAAGTAAAAGTGGTTATGATTCAAGTAAAAGTGGTGATCTACAACACTAATCAGACTGCAAGAATTTCAGGCCAAATGTGGTGTAGCTAGACAATAGTATTATCGATATAGGGGAAGACTGTAGTAAAACCATGTAGCAATGGCGAAACACGTAAAACAAAGGACTGTAGTTTTACAAAATACAAAAACAATACAAAGCAATGTTTCGACCAATAGGCCTTTGTCAAGCAAAGGATACAAAAGAAGTGATGAATAACACTTCTTTCACAGCACACTATATATAGACTACAACAATAAAATCCTAACAGCGCTAAAATGACTAAAATAACGGCTTTTATGTATACTGAGGCGGAGATTGGAGCACTTATGAACTAATTGGTTTGATGAATGACGATCAGAAATGATCGAATCCAGATTCGCTAATTGAAAAGGGACTAAACTAAGAGAGACATACTGAGGAGGAGACTGGGGCACTTATGGACTAATTGGTTTGATGTGCAGTGATGATGATCCGACAACTAAAGTAAACTGAGAGATATATTGAGGAGGAGACTGGGGCACTTATGGACTAATTGGTTTGATGTGCAGTGATGATGATCTGACGACTAAACTAAAGTAAACTGAGACATTGAGGAAATTGGAGCACTTACGGACTAATTGGTTTGATGTGCAGTGATGATGATCCGACGACTAAACTAAAGTAAACTGAGAGACATAATGAGGAGATTGGAGCACTTACAGTCTAATTGGTTTAATGTGCAGTAATGATGATCTGACGACAACTAAACTCTAAAGTAAACAAACTCACACTCAAATACGCAAATAATACATAGACCACGAATAGTGGTTCAACAAGTGGTTAATGTACCAAATTGCTAGTCCTTAAATACATATGTCCATGTCTGTACAGAGTAATAAACAACGACACATTGACAGCTATCATGTCTTATATTCACAGGTTCAAAAGCAAAGGTTCGCAGGTTCAAAAGCAAAGGTTAGCAGTTTTATTGCTATTTATGGCTCATTTAAAAGTTCAAAGGTTAGAAACGGTCACCAATAAAACAAGCTCTACTAGTATATCCCATGATGCACAAAACAGAGACTGTAATTCTTATCAATTGTTTTTCATGCAGAAACAGGCAATTTCTGGGCAATACTTATTATCAGCAGTCCTCACGAGTGCTACCACAGTCAGGGAAAATAAGGCGGAAACAACAAATTTTCACTCAATTCGATTTTGTGCCTTTCTTTCTACCTCAAACCTAGTTCTAATACCTAAAAGGGTCCAAAGTCGAAGAATTGACTTCATTACATCGGGTTTGACTCCATAGTGATGTACGGAAACCTACAAATCTGATGTAGTCAGACCGGATAAGATCAGATCTGGAGAAAACCGTGGGGAGATCGTGTAATACTGAGTAAACTGAGCGAATGAACAAAGACACATATATATCTTCTTTTTTCTTCTTCGATCGTTCTAGGCCTGTTTTAATCATTCTCATTGTGATATATAAACAGCCACACATCAGAACGTGATGTACGTGCACCAGCCTTCAGCACCTATTGGAGCCCAGTTGCTTATCCTTCGGTGGGGTGTTCGTTTCAGCCAGCTTTTGATTTACTAGGGTGAGCTTTCCCTAGGGTTCGATCAGCTTTGCTGTATTTTTGGGCTTTGTGATCTACGCCGGGACAGTGAGTTACGCTGTTTATGCCCGTTCTGACTGAGAAAATATTTCTCGGGGCTTGTAAGCTTATCCTCGGACGGCGTCTTACTCGTATAAGACACCGTGTAAAGTATCGGCCTTCGCCAATGTCCAGACCCGAACTTCCTGTTTGATCCGTACATTGTCGGCCTTGCTTTACCGTACATTTTGAGTTTGATCCGGGGAAGGAACATTCTCAGCCTCTTCTAGACGCGCATTGGTACGTGGCAATTTGCAATTAACCTCGAAAGCACTGGCATGGGGCCGAGTACAAACAATGTAGAGGGTCGTTTCAGTCGGCACTATCAGCGTAACTGAGGATTTTGCGCTCGCCATCACCCGCCCCAGTTATTCCGGGGATGTTAGTTACGACTGCAATCGAACCTTGCCCTGTTGCCCCAAGGCTGGCAGTTCCGTTAGGCATCACCAACCTCAGTTCTTCCGGGGATGTTAATTTTAATCGCACAGTACCTTGCACGGTTTTCCCAGGGCGGGTAGTTTCGTTATGCACTAAACGCAACTTGTTCTTTTGCGCTCGCAAACCTTGCCCAGTACATGTATCTGCACCAGGCTACCAATGCGGGGTCAGCTGCAATCTTCTCTCGCACCAACACGAGGGTAGACTTTTATTCGTTACGGTCCTGTCTTATTTATTCTTGCCGACGGGCTGGCAATGTTTGCCCTCTCCTCAGGGCTTCGAGCTTCGCCCTACGTGGGCATACGCTTGGTCACTGGATGCACCTCTCATCCATGTCTGAGACGCTTCGTTGCTGTTTCTTTGCATTCAGGGACTTGGGCAATATCTTGTTGGACATCGGACAGGAGATTTGTGCATTTTGTTTGTATGTATCTTTATCGTGTTTCCGTACTTGCACTGCTACCACTACCAGTAGTTTTCTCTCCCCGATCCCTGCCCTCTTAGCCAGACCGGAACCATAGTCTGTTTCCAGGGTCACCGCGTGGAGGTTGGGGGCAGGGTCTTGGTTAGCGCCCCCCCTCGCTAACCCTGGCTCATGTTACCACCATGACCTCATGAGCCTTTGACCCCACACATATATGTTTTACCCCATATGGCTCTATCCCTCTTTACAGAAACGGCGCGCCACCTGCTGACAATATTGTCCAAGGGATGAACTTCACAGAAGCGGCAACAGTCCTACGGGTCTTAAAAATGCACTTGTGGACAGAATGGCGCAGTCTGGATTTGAAACCACGACCTTCAGAACACAAGGCAACGGCTTAACCAATTTGCCACATAGACCCTCAGAGAAACTTAGTTCTATACATGTCTTTGACTTTTGCTTCTCGCCCGTTTGTTGCCGGCACGCAAGGGGAGTGAAGAATGGTAACACTGTGATCTACAAGGCATGCAATAAAAGGCGACCGAGGTAGGGGCCTATGGAAGCTACCCTAGTAAATAAAAACCAGAAATCGGATGTGCTGGCCTACTTGTAGGTGCACAACTGGCACAACGTACAATCGCTCTTAGGCTCAGATCACATATAAATAACAAAGAGTGGTTATTATGATGCATTCGAAGAAGAGCTTTGCTTCAAAAATTCTCCATGTGCCCCTAGGTCTCCCTTTCTTCTGCTGCCCCTGTTATGTCCTCTGTATTGTATGTCTCTCGGTTGCCTTTCTTTTCTCATTCTGAGAACATGTCCAATCTATCACCATCATCTCCCTTGTATCTCTCTATTTATGTCTTCCAGACAAGTTAGTTCTTGAAGTTTGATATTGTTAATCTTATTCTCTCAAAGCCTTCTTCCCTCAAATCTTCTTAACATACTGTTTGTCTTCTTATCTGTTTTTCTCATCAAGTCTCAGATACATAAAGGATGACTATTGATTGATTGATAGGACCATCATCATTGAACTTCGATGATTAACCATGTGTACTCCGATCTTTTCCTTACACACAAAGATCTCAGCGGCAGTATACAAACTCTGTAACACCGGCTAGGCTCCACGATGTCACTTAGAACATCGCCTGTGTGTTGCCGGGCCAACAAGGGAGCAAAGAATAGTAACAATGCTGCCTACACAGCATGCCGTGTAAGATGACTAGGGTAGAGGCCTAGGGAAACTGCCTTAGTAAATATAAAGTGTAGTAGAAATTGTATGTAGGCGCATAACTGGCACAACGTACAATTACTCTTGGGCTCGATCACATACAAATCACAAATAGTGGTTAACAAGTGGTCGATATGTCGAGTGTTTGAAGAAGATACATAAAGGAGGACTATTGATTGATTGATAGGGCCATCATCTTTGCACTTCGGTGATTAACCATGTGCACTCCAATCTCTTATACAATAAGATCTCAGCTGCACTGCACAAACTCCGTAGCACCGACGAGGGTTCCATCGTAATTTAAAAGATGGTGAAAATATTTGTATACATTTTTTTAAAAACCTTCCTAATGAATTTTGCCTGGGCAGCAGCTTCCAGCCTGTTCTTCTCAATTTTGAGTTGTCATGGGTTATTTACATGCTCAACTTGAACACTGGACCTAAGTATTATCGTCCGTCTCCAATAGGACTAGGAACTCAATCTCACCTACACTGAAATCAGAGATCTTTAAGAAAATCCTGATGGCTCCTCGAGGGAGTAAACCGAGCAACTTTGAAGCGAGAGGCAAGCACCTAACCTCTACGCCACAGAGACCCCAAAAGGGGAATAAAGGAAGACTATTTTCTGAACAACACATAAATCAGCATTATCATCTAATGTGAGAGTTGAGAGTTGCAATAGCATAGTGCTTAGTGTAATTGTTTTGTAAGTGTACGCTTTCAGGATCATAGTTCACAGTGAGAGTGAAGTTATTTTCATACATAATGGTCCTGATGTCAAACACAGTCTCAAATTGGTACCAGAGAAACACTGGGAAGTAATGACTGCTGCTGTGATGTTGACGTGACCCCCAGATGTCAGGGGTTTTTTCTGCATAGAGATAAAATAAATATGTGCAGCGGATGCAAATCATGGCTTACTCCCTTACCTTAACCACCTAAACTACTTTAACCACTGCTTGCTGTTTATGATATAGTGTTTTTATAGCTCATGTTGGAAAACTAGTCACGACAAAGATGAAGTATCTATGCTCGGAGTATCAAGAAGAGACCTGTTTAGAAATGAAGACATCAAGAAAAAGTGGATACAACATCAGTACTGAACTTCATCAAGAAACAAATTAAATAGTTTGGCAACATAAGCAGATTACCAACAGCCTTAAAGATCAATGTTACTCTGATGCAGTGGATATAAAACAAATGGCCATCCATGTAAAAGGTGGATGCAGAGATAACAGAGATGGTGAAAAAAACACTATTTATGAAGCGTACACAAAAGCTTGTTATAGAAATCTTTACATGTCCTGACGCTGTGAGGCAAAATAGGATTTGAGAAAATAAGAAGATATTTTGTGCTGGCAAGATGAGGTCTTTTTCTGCTCTTTGGCCATGAATTCAGGTGGTGTCATTATGCCTCTGACTGATTTTTTAGTGAAGACTTGCTTTCTTTATCAACAGTGTCCCTCGCCATTCAGGACAGCCATACTCCAACTTTAGGGGGTACATGTAATTTAGATCTCCCAAAAAAAGGATCATGGTACCTGCAGTCCAACCACATACAGTGTGCACACCTAGAATTCTGGCTACAAACTCTGAAATTTCCACCACATGTGGTCAGTAGCATAGTGTTATAAACTGTAATTCATTTCTTTCAGTAAGCCACAAATACCAACACAAGACGACTACTATAATATGAGCAGATGGAACAAGTTGTCATTCTGCACCTTTGAATAGGATACAACCGACTCTGCAGCCACATGTATCCAAAATTCAAGATTGGCAATTCAGCCATGTGTACATGTGGACAATCAAATCAGACTGCAGAGAACATACTTCAAGACTGCCCCGAATATGATATACTGAGGCAAACTCACTGGCCTAATGAAACAACACTCGACAGAAAACTACATGGACCTCTGTATGAGCTACAAAAGAAAATGAAGTTTATACAAGAGACAACATTTAATATATAGACAATATTTCAAGCGAACAAAAGGAAGAATTTCTTTCAGTTCCTGTTCTACTGCTCTCCTCCAGGTTGTTTTGAATCTTCTAAGTTTTTATTTACCCTCTGGTGTACATCTCAGTGCAGCTTTTGTGATGAGTTATTATCCATATGGATTACATGCCACATCCATCTCCAGTATCTCTTTTAGATGATGGTGTTCATATTCTCTTGTTGACACTGTGCAAGCAGTTCTTGGTTAGAGATAGCTTTTCACAAAAGTATATGTCTTCGTTGCTGTTTCCGTAACAAAAAGAGTTTTACCGGATGGGATTGTTTGCCCTAAGTCAAACCCCTAACCTGCAGGACTTGGCAGCCTTATTCCTTCCTTCCTTTCGTTCACTTGAAATATTGTCTATATATTCAACGTTGACTTGTATAAACTTTACTGTCTTTTGTAGCTCACACAGAGGTCTGTGTAGTTTTATGTCCAGTGTTGTTTCATTAGGCCAGTGAGTTTGTCTCAGTATATCATATATTGGGCAATCTTGAAGTATGTGGTCTGATGTGCCTGTCTACATGTACACACGGCTGAATTGCCAATCTTGAATTTTGTATACATGTGGCTATGGAGTCGATTGTGTCCTGTTCTAAGGCGCAGAATGACAACTGTTCTAATCTGCTCATATTATTATAGTAGCCTTGTGTTGGTATTTGTGGCTTTCTGAATGAGTTAATCATCCTTTTCTTTTGGTGGTCGGTAACTGGCACATCCTGTTGCTCTCCTGCAGCACCTTTCTTGGCCAGTTGCTCTGCTGTTTCATTTTCTCGTATTCCATAGTGAGATGGTATCTACTGCAAGACAACCTTGCGCTGCTTGCACAGTTTAGAATGCTCCACATCGACCACTTGTCAACAACTCTGTGTGGTTTG
Organism: Arion vulgaris; assembly: GCA_020796225.1. Taxonomy (NCBI): domain Eukaryota; kingdom Metazoa; phylum Mollusca; class Gastropoda; order Stylommatophora; family Arionidae; genus Arion; species Arion vulgaris. Next base: position 28,456,750 of record CM036760.1, read on the forward strand.
TATGTGATCTGAGCCTAAGAGCGATTGTATGTTATGCCAGTTATGCGCCCACAAGTAGGCCAGCACATCCTATTTCTGCGCTGTTCTTTATTTACTAGGGTAGCATCCCCAGGGCCTACATCATTCGCCTCTTACGACATGCATTGTAGGTTGCAGTGGTACTATTCTTTGCTTCCTTTGCAGGCCCCGGCACCACACGGGCGAGGGTAACTATGCTAAGAATATACGTTCACGCTGTCCTAGCCCATTGCATCATTGGAGCATATAATCTTCCTAATCACTACAAAATAATTGCCTCATCGTCATCAAGGTGTGTATCCTTTATAAGTGGTTGCTCTCTTTGCAGCGCATCTGAAATTCCCTCTGTCTCTAGCCAGTTCATCCACTTTGTCGATGGTCATATTCATGGTTTCTTTAATATCTTGTAGTGATACTTGGTATGCCTGCTGTCCATGGGCAGCAATGGACCAGCTGATATAAAGTTCTTAGGCAGAAGGGCGTGTACATGATTCAATCGTAATAGTTGTAATCACAACACTTCAACAGACTGCAAGAACTCAAAGTTAAGTGTGGTGTAGCTCGACAAGAACGCTATGCTGGCAGACAAAGAAGAATTGTAAACCAACAAAGAACCGTGTCGTTAGTCGCCACACGCTGATGGACATACTGAGGGAGAGATCGGAGCACTTATGGACTAATTTGTTCGACGTGCAATGATGGTGATCCGACGACTAAACTAAACTTTAATATCTTGTAGTCATCTTCTTCTTGGTCTGCCTCTGCGTCCTGGGACTATGCCCTCTAATATTGTTCTCTCCAGGCCATCGTGACACTTGATGTGATCAAAGGATCTAATTTTGCTGTATAGTATGTTGTTTATCAGCCAATTGTCTTTTACATTCAGTTCTTTCAGTACATCACTTTCTTTTTTCTGTACATGGTATTCATAGGATCTTTCTGTAGCATTTAGTTTCAAAGGACTGGATTTTCGTTTATGTTGAGATTGCCTTAGTGAGAATTGTCTTATGGAGATGTAAAATCCCTTCTGGCAGCACAGAAAAATTCTTATAAAGACAGTGTTCACATGTAACATATCTCATAAATCACTTCTGCTGTATCACAATTTTCAAAACTATCACATCAATTTTACAAACTAACAAGTTCATATTTTTTTACATTCTCAATTTAAAAGTTGGTGATTAAAATAATAGATTGATTGATAGAAACATCATCCCAGCACATCAGTGAGTAGCCATGTGTTCCTATCTGTTTCTTACACAGGTAGATCTCAGCGGCAGTGCATGAACTCTGTAGCAATGATGAGGGTCCTAGATGTAATTTTGAAGATGGTAAAAATATTTTTGGGAATTTTATTTTTTATCTTTCTATTAATTTTGCCTAAGCAGTGGCTTTCCAGCCTGCTCTTCTTGATTTTGAACTGCCAAGGGTTCCTTTACATGATCAACTTGAACACGGGACCTACGTTTTATCTTCTGTCTCTGATAAGACCAGGATTTTGATCTCACCTACCTGAGATCAGGGATCTTTGGAAAAAATAGCCTGATTGCACCAAGAGGGAGCGAGCCGATTACCTTTGGAACAAAAGGTAAGCACCAAACCTCTACGCCACAGAGACACCCGACTAAACTAATATTAATAATTAATTAATTTCTCTCTCGCACGATCACCGCTTAGACTGTACCAGATTTCCCCATAAATTCTGCTGTGTGCAGAGGCTGGAAAGCCTAGCAGAGGCTTGAATCCAGTGCATCCTCGAGGATGGGGTCTCCATCCAGAGAACAATAGTCGCGTTTCTCATCGCAGAGAACTACTACTACCTTGTAGTTTGATTGGGGATAATCAAAGGCTAGCGGAGCAAACCATACACAAAGCTGGATGGCAGGAAAACCAAGTAGTTCAAAAAAAGACTGGTAACCTGGGCAGATGACGCTCAACATCCCGGTAGGGAAGGTTGTCTAAGGGTAGCAACCCTAAAAGAAAATAGCAACCTGCTGCCTTGCAGGTCAGCTCGCCCGTGTGGTGCCGGAGTCCGCAAGGGAAGCAACGAATAGTACCACTGCAATGTACAATGCATGTCGTAAGAGGTGATTGATGTAGGTCCTACGGATGCTACCCTAGTAAATAAATTGTAGCGCAGAAATTGGATGTGCTGGCCTACTTATAGGCGCATAACTGGCACAATGTTCAATCACTCTTAGGCTCAGATCACATACAAATCACACAGATTGGTTGACAAGTGGTCGATATGGAGCGGTCGAAGATTAAGAAATGGGTCGGCTGGGGACAGCCAAAGGCTGACGGAGAGCGAACCCAGTAAACGCTAGCTGAAACCGGACACATCACCGAAGGATAAGCACCAGAGCTCCAAATGGCACTGAAGATGTGATGAAACCCACTCATGCTAAGGCTGCATGAATCACGTGAATGTGATTTGTGGGGAAATCTGGTACATCAGTCTAAGTAGGGTGATTGCGAGAGAGATAGAGAAAATCATATAATTTATATTATAAAAGTTACTTACTACCTTAAAAATCTTAGTTTATGAACATATTTTATTATGATGATTTTTTCATTATAATTATACTTAACTTTACTATACGTAACAGTTACGTATCAGAATATGGTATGTATTATATTCAGAATTCAAATCTGTTCTGACCAGAGATCGCTGAAGAAGTTCTGCTGAGTGTTCTGTCTAACGTTACACTGACACTCTACGAACTACACTACAGTAACGTGTAGTTAATATCACATGAACGTAGGACTGTAAACAAGCTCTAAAATCAAATGAATAAGGTATGTGTTATGCACTCACCAATGTTCGCGCGCAAGTCGTTGCCTTTACTAAACTTGGTGAAATCAATTGGAACTGGTTACTCGGGTACTGAGTGTTACTAACTGTTAGTTATTCTGTTATTCCATTGTGATTGTGGATGATTGATTAGAAACACTTTCAACAATTTTTCCCAGCATTAAAATTATTCGCAAAACTGAAGTAACATATACAAAACTATACTATAAATGCTGTTTGTCTAAATCTGCTGTTTGCATGAAGCACACACAATATCAAATAGACTACTCGTGTCGATTGTTTTATATCGCGTCTGTTCGTGCTGAAATTACACTGCAGCCATTGACCCAAATCTGGCCTCGGAGAAACTGTTTACAACCGGTAACAGTAAAAACTCGGACAATTAAATAAATTTGCATGCAGAATCCCAGTGTTACAGGTAGATGTTAAAATCTTCTACCGAGGTTAAAGAATCAACCAGCTCAAACCTGTTGTTTGCTGATGACTGCTCCCTCGCTACCAACTCTGAGAAAGATATGCAGACCTAAATGTACGTGGTTTTCTATGGCATGTGATATCTTCTTCTTTGCGTTCGTTCTTTACGACCAATTTTAATCACTCTTTGTGATATGTTTGATCTTTGCCAAGAACGTGTACGTTGCACATTGGTTTGGTAGGCCCCTAAACGCATAGACCTCTACACGCTTAGGACACATGCATCCGATTTCAGCCCAACCTCCTTAGTCGACTCTTACGACATGCATGGCAGGTAACAGTGGTTCTATTCTTTACACCCCAAATTTGGGCCCCGGTAACCAGGCATGTGATATGTTGGACACCAGGAAAGCATGCCATGTTTCAGCATGCCCCTAGAGCGCAGTACCGTCATCCAGTCATCAATATTAAACACCAGCGTCTCCTACCAGTGGACAATTTTGCCTATCTTGACAGCATCCTATCCAGATCTGTAAACATAGACTTTGAGGTAAACAACAGTATACCCAAAGCCAGTGCTGCATTTGGAATGCTGTGTCATAACCTACTTAAACTAACTTAAGTAGGAGTTGGCTGTGGCTAACCACGCTGATGTACGCCAACGAAACATGGACAGTGCATAGCAGACACGGTTGAAAACGAAACCACTTCCACACAAGTGTCTACGCAGACTACTAAAAATAAACGTGCAGAACAAAATCCCAGGTACCGAAGACCCCATAAGAGCCAAGATCTCAAGCGTCAACACCCTGCCTCCGAAGGCCCAGGTGAGTTGTACAGGTCACGTTGCTCGGATGAACGCATCCCAAAATAATTAGTGTATTGCGAACTTGAAGGGGGCAGACGTTCAGCTGGTGGGCAGAAAAAACGCTTTAAAGACACTCTTAAAATGTATATAAAATGCTTCGATATAGACACCACGTCGCCCGAGTAGTTACCGGGGCCCAAATTTGGGGTGTAAAGAATAGAACCATTGTTACCTGTCACGCATGTCGTAAGAGGCGTCTTAGGAGGTTTGGCTGAAATCGGATGCACGTGTCCTAAATGTGTAGAAGTCTATGCGTTTAGGGGCCTACCAAACCAATGTGCAACGTATACACATTCTTGGCAAAGATCAAACATATCACAAATAGTGATTAAAATTGGTCGTAAAGAACGAACGCAAAAAGAAGAAGACCACGTGCTGGGAATCCTCGCGCAAGATCGCCAAATGTGGAGCTCTAACTACAAAAGAGGAACTCGCATAGCTGAGAATCGTCGTGCCGTTGAGACGCAGAGAAATCAAGCTGCGCGAAAAGACAGAACACACAACACCCACATGTCTAACCTTGATCATGTATGACCCACCTGAAGTAGTAGATTGCGTTCCAGGATTTTACTCTTTAATCACTGTCGTTTAAACAACTAAAAACAATATGGAACGGAACTGATAGGCAAACAAAGATCAGAATACTAAGAGCATGTATATTTCTAGTGGCAACGTATGGACATTTAACAAGGCAGTGGAAAAACATATATTTGTTTTTTTAAATATAAGTCTTACAGAAAAGTCCTTCGTATATCATGGACAGAGAAAAGAACAAATAGATCTACCCAGAAAGAACTCGAAACCAAAGAAAACTGGCTAATGCTACAAAAAAGAAAGAGAAAATTGAGATATTTTGAACATACAAAAAGACACGAAGGTCTGAAGATCATCTTGGAAGGAGGCACACTGGCAAAGAGGAAAAGAAGAGAAAGACCATGGAGAAGATGGATTCAAGATGTAACTAATGATTTGAACATGACGGCTGCAGAGGCTGTACATCTGACCTATGAGAGAGAGAGAGTCCGAAAGACTGTTGAGAGTGGCAAAGTTCTGCTCAGGACAAGCTATTTGATGATGATGAGCTACTGTCGTACGTAGAAGATAGATGCAACAATACACTTCTGAGACTGTTGTCTTCATCGCTTGCGTCGCTCTAAATGAACAGTCTCCACACCGTTGGTCTAAAATCCACACCGTTGGTCTGAAATCCCGTGGTCTGAACCGTTGTCTAAGCTGGATCAATGTTTTTCTACATGGTGTTTTCTGCATCCAGCAGAGTTGGGATCGGCTAGCTTGCCTTAAGAAGAGCGAAAAGGGAAAATTAGTAGCCTCCTGATCACCCATAGAATAAACAAGTCAACCATACCTCCTAGTGTAGACCGGATAACTTTAACCTCACCGCTAATGGGACTCTGTGTCTCCTAAGGGATGGATTTCCTAGATTTTTTTTGGGTCTTCGACCCCCGACTTACGGAGGCGAACCCGAATTAAAAGCATGCATAAACCGGATGTACTGATATAGCCACTAAATTAGGCATCTAACTAGCACAACGAACTCGTGATCGAAAATCACATACAGACCACAAAGAGTGATTTAACAAATGGTTGATGTAGAGCAGTCCTGTCAACCGTTTATATATATATTGGGGCACATCTGACTGATGGTTATGGAGGCACATGTGCCATATGATTATTGCAGTACTACTATAACTAATAATAACAATAGAAATGTTAATATGATTTAGTTGCCTACTCTTTATCAGTGAAAAAGCAGAAAAATGGTATTAGGTCGTCAGTTTCGTAGTGGCGGGAGAATGGTAACAAAATAAAACAATATTGCTAAAACGGCAAGATCGTTTTGTTATGCCATCGACGTCTTGTCACATTGGGCATTCCCATACGTGCTCTGTCATCCGCTGCAGCCATCATTAAGTTCATATGCTCACCGTACCTATAAGAAGTTTATTAGTACACCTTCTCTCTCTACAACGAAGACGACACTATCTGGCATGTCCAAACTTAACTCTTAATTCTCGCACTCGTTCGATAGTCTGAGACTCTTCCATATCACAGAAATGAGAGCATACCGCATTGATGCGGGGCATTATTTGAAAGTCAGCACGCTCGTTACCCTTGCAAGATCGTGTTCATGGGTGTGCTACAGAAAAAGAAAAGAAAATAATTTCTTGAAATTTGATCAGAGTAAAATAGGGCGCCATGAATGTATGACACGGGCGTCATGGCCTTCGCCACTGCGCTTTGGACAGCGCTATTGTAGGTAGAGTGAACGAAGAAGATTTAATAAATGTATCTCTTGTTTCAAAGGTACTCGGTTAGTTCTCGGCGTGGAACGATCGGGTTATTTTTCTAGAGATCCGTTAACTCAATGTAGGTGAGATCGTGTTTCTAGTCCTATCAGATATTGACGATAAAACGTAGGTCCCGTGTTCAAGTTGAGCACTTAAAAAAATTAGGCTGCAAAGGCGACGGTTGAAAAATACGAACGCAAAGAATAACCGGAAGTTGAGATAACCGGAAGTTTATCACTGATATTTATCGAGCTTTGAGAAAGGCAAACTTCACATTTGCAGTATTTTTTTCTGATGGAATCTAAAGAAGACAATTTACGTAAGAAACACTGTATCTATTTGCTATCTGAATTCAGCGTCCGTACATTCCTGCATGTCATGGATATATATATAAAACAATACTTACTTTTCATAATAATGTTCTTTTTGATATCATAATATTATTAATTATAATTTATAATAAATAACAATAATATAAATAATTATTAAATAAATATATGTCAATATTATCAATATATAACATATGATTATATTATATTAATATAGTATACAATATATATGTTCCTCCTGGCCTTGTTTTATAGTTTTATCATCTGAAATTAAAATTAATGAATAATGATCATTATCGTTCATATGAATTTCAAGTTTTAACTACTCGCTACTAACTAAAACTTAAGAACTAGCATCTAGAGTAACTAACTTACTTAGATTTCAATTAACCCTCTTATTCCCAGCCCTTCAGAAAAAGTTACTACCGAAATCCCACGGCAAGGGAGATAACCCAACAACAACGAGAAGTGCTTGTGAAATAAAATTCATAACAAATACAATTTCTAATCAATATTTGTGATTTAAAGTCCAATTTACAGTTAAATGGATGAGGTACTAGTTTGTAAACATGTATGTTGTCATTACCATGCAAGTTCGATGTAAAAAATTATACAAGTGAAGAAATAAAAATGAATGACAATATTGAACATATGTTTCACTCAAAAATGTCAGTTTTATTGAGGATAAATGTAAATTGAAAGATTGAAAAGTAATCTCCCTAACAGAGGTTGATTTTACATGTGGGGCAGCTATCACTTGTTTCCACACACCTTTGTGGTGCAGTCCTCATCTTCATTTAGAAACACTAACTGCGGCTCTGCCACAGAGTAGAGTTGAGTCTGTTGATGGTTGGCATGAATGGGGTTGATCAGTCCTGCAGTATCTGGGAGTTTATCAGTCCTGCAGTTGCCTAGCCTGAATGTTTGTACGGGCATGAGGGCCCTCATACAATCAAGACAGAGGTTCAACCTTGCACATGTCCATATTGTCCTCATGGAACGAATTTGGAATTGACATTGAAGTACAAATATTTGCTGATACTTTCAAATCTATTTCTTGACACTATATCTGACAAAGCAGGCACATTCAACAGTTTATCGGTAAACCAAAACATTCTGCAGTAAGGTAACTGTTGAGTTCGAAACATATAGTTTACATAAAGAAAGATATTGATGTAATGAAAAGGAACAGTGTCCATGAAGGATCTGGATTTTTTTTGAATTTTCATAGAGCAAATTATTTGGTTAGCTCTGTCCAGTTCTAAAAAAAAATACCTCGCGTAAAAATCGAGCGTGCAGAACGACGTAATGACGGTAATCACAAATAGAGAATATTCTGAATCTGAATCAATGTCATTTGCAGAACCTATTTCTTCACTAAATTGTTCGATATTGATAGTGCTCAACTGTTGCGACTATTCTCTCTCAACTTTACAACCTGGGTGGACGGAGGGAAACAGCGATGTTCGCATTCATCGACAATCGTAATTCATCGTAACTAATAGTTACGCAAATCGCCAGAAACACTAGAACTAGCATCGTAAATTTTCACGCAAATATTGAATTAATTATATATCAATCCGATTTATCCACGATCTCGCCAGCAAATTTTCATCAACTGAATCATAAATCACAACAAGTTTTCCAGAAAATAAAAGAACTTTTTTAAAAATTCGCAGATAAAATTCCACTAACACTAGAAACGTGCGGATTTCTAAAATGACAGCAGCCATTATCGGCAATGACATCAAGGCTAAATTTAGCGTGTCTATTCGCAAGGAAAGATATAGAAAAAGCGATTTAAAAAGGTATATACCCGGCGGGCGGTAACGGCCGCTATGGGTTTATACCGATAACGGGCATTCGGCCGCTATAGGAATAAGAGGGTTAAAGTCTATCAGCTGTATTATAACTTATAACTTAAGTTATAACTGTATATAATATTGTTAATTGTAAAATTGTTATCTGTTGACACTCAACTGTTGAGTTAAGAGTGTCAGTGTCTAAGTAAGTTTCTTGTAGTATTCTTTGTAACACAAATTGGCATAACACAGTACATATGATACTAAAAGTAAAACGTGCAGTTTTATTGTTGTTGAATTGCCCACACATTAGATTAGTTTCATAATATATTTTAACATCTAATATATGATTATAATTATTCGCTCATTTTAGTGTGCCTTAGCAGCACCACGATGGAATAAGTCAATAATATATTATAGAGCATTTATTTTTTAACACCATTCTAATATGTGTTATTTTTGCTCAGGAGCTCTGGGGAATGAGATTTTAAGATATAGGGGCAAGGATTTAAAGGTTAATAAAAGGCACTTTATGATGAATAGCTTAGTGCCGATTAGACAAATAATTTTGGATGTAGGTGAAGATAGTGAGTTTCATGTATGTTTTTCATTTTTATTTACAGGCGATGACGATAATGCTTCAATGGATAGTGATCCAGCATTGGCAGAGGTAAGCCTAAGCAGTTTTCTTTTTTCTATGCTCAGTTTCTTATGCTCAGAGGTTGAAACAGTGAGATGAGTTGCCTCTATGAATCCAGTTCTCAGCTGGAGTTCTTTTTTAGTGCAAACAATTTTCCTTCAAATTAGTCTCATGAGGCCATGTTTGAAGTTATTGAAGAGGGGGTATGTTTGCAGAAAGTGTATCAGAGTCTGGGGGCCCTTTTGGCGTGTGCACTGGCAGTTTTTTTTCTTAAGTTCGCAACTGATTTAGGTGTAGTTTTGGCGCCTAAAATGAAACCAAATAATTGACAGATTCTGTTTCTATGGACATAGTTTTAAAGTTTGAACTCTAAACAGTCAGTCCCTTGCTGACGAGATCTACCTTACAGGTTGGTCTGGAGTTATCATACTCTCAAAGATTTCAGATTTCTACTGTGAGGTTTAGTAACCCAGACTTTTGTGGAAGGTGTGCTCCCCAACACTATAGTTTAATCACCATATATTTGGGGAAAGTGATGTACAAGACAAGCAAAAATATGGCATTCTCAGGAAAAAGAGGTCTGTTATTTGCCTCACAGTTGGGGGATGGGTTGGTTGCATTCAGAGCATTTACCACTCGTCTGTGAGTTCTGCGCTGTTACCTAATGGGGCCCCATCCGGTTCCCGACCCAAAGGATGACCATGTAAACGATGGATCGACAAAATATCGGAGGCACTAAATTTCACCTTGTATAAAGCGCATATTAAGGCTTGCTCCAGGTGTCTCTTTTTTGGACCTGAAGTCGAAAGGCAAAGAATGGATATAAATAGATTTGCTGCTCAGATAAATGACTTTGTTGTTGATTGTTTCTTCATGTGTCTGATTTGTGTCCATAGAATGGAGAGGAAGTGCTTCATAGTGAGGAGGAAGATATGGAGCATGAGAGAAGTAGGTCTGCATCCCCAGCAGTAAGTGAGCATTCAGTAAGAAGTCCGGTCACCTCTCCATCACGGGATCACAGTTCTCCAGCGAGCAGGTAAGAACTCCATCTCATTCACTTCGTCATACCATTCACTCCCATCTCATTTCCTTTGTCATCCCATACACGTAATCATCTTCCTTTCGTTTGTTTGAAATCTTGTCTATATATTCAACATTGTCTCTTGTATCCTTTCTTACGTTCACTTGAAATATTGTCTATATATTCGTTGTGCCTTGTATAAACTTCACTGTCTTTTGTAGCTTGCACAGAGGTCCGTGAAGTATTGTGTCGTGTGTTGTTTCGTTAACTTACTCATCGAATTTTATCCTCTTTGTGCCGTTTGTCACATAAGGCTTCCACAAGAGATTTCCATTGTTGCTGTTCTGCCATCATTCTACCAATTGTTGCCCACGTCAGTTCACAATCTTCAACTCTCTTTCCAGTTCTTCTCCATTTTCCTTTGGACATCCATATGTTACATTCACATCCACCGTCCATCAGACAGACAAAACACTAAAATAATTGTGATAATTTCAAGTTAAGCTCACCCGTGTGTTGCTGGGGCTTGCAAGGGGAGCAAAGAATAGTAACACTGCGACTTACAAGGCATGTGATAAGAATCAACTGAGGTAGGAGCCTAGGGAAGCTACCCTAGTAAATAAAAGCATCACAGAAATCGAATGTGCTTGCATACTTGTAGGCAGATAACTGGCACAGCATACAATCGCTCTTAGGCTCGGATCACATACAAATCACAAAGAGTGGTTAACATGTGGTCTCAAGGAGCGTTCGAAGAATAAGAAGAAAGTTAAACCTGGACAAACTAGACACTTTCGCTGTAGAAAGTAAAGATATTATAAACTTCTCATGGGTAGGGTAAACAGGTAGACTTTGGGATGCCTGCTACATTGGTGGACGGAGCATGCATGCGAATGCTCAATGTGCTATGATGACAATCTTATAACATAACTACATTGCATGCTGCCATGGTCAAGAGTTTTGGAGTCTACATGGTAGTAAAAATCTCTCCCCAGAAACACTTAGTTAGAGCTTCATAGAAAATGATTTTTTGCCAGGACAGTGGCTTTCCAGTCTGCTCTTCTCGATTTTGAACTGCCAAGAGTTCTTTTACGCGCTCAAATTGAACGTGGGACCTGCGTTTTATTATCCTTCTCCTATAGAACTAGGAACTCGGTCTCATCTGCACTTAGATCAGGAATCTCTGGAAAAATATCTTGATGGCTCTACGAGAGAGCGAACGGAGTACCTATGGAACGAGAGACAAGCACCTACGCCAAAGAGACGCCTAAAATGGGTCTTTTGCGGCTCTAGCAAAATTCGTTTGAAAAGTTTCAACAAAAATATAAATTCTTACAAAATATCTTCTAAATTACACCAGGGACCCTTGTGGTGCTACATAGTTCGGGAGATATTCCTGTGTAAGAAAGAGATTGGAGCACATATGGTAACTCACCAAAGTGCAATAATGATGGCCCTATCAATCAATAGAAAATGAGCAAAGGTTCATACTTGCTTGGGGTTCTCAGAACACCACTCACTTTCAGTTTGGAATATCCTCATTGCACTCTGGACATGTCTATAGGTGCTCAGATCTTCAACAGCATCCAGCGACTGACCATACCAGTTTGATTTTGATTGATGAGCCTACTCATTTACCTGTTGTGCTGTTCTTTTCTTCGCGACACCAATCCTCAATCCCAGCTCCTGCAATCTAGTAGTTGATGTGGATTGGTTTAAATGAAAATCTTTGCTGCCACACTCTATGAGGGCATTCAAAATTTCCGCTCTATCCATTGGCTGGCCCCCTATTGTCTACACTCTCATTGCCAACAACACCCATGTGCCCCGGAATGAGTGTAATTCTGCAAATTGTTGACGCTTGTAGAGATTCAGTCCATTGCCTGCACACTGAACAAGCCTCTACCTTTCGGATCCTACTCAATGAATCACGCAGAATGCATACATGAGTGTCTTTTTGTGACTCCAGCCAGAGTAGGGCCTTAGTCACTACCGGGACATCCATTGTCATGCTACTTATTGTCATACTTAAATGCACTACTTGCTTCCTTGATCATTCTGCAGCATGAGCTTGCATAACATTTAACAAGTACTTGCACATTACTGAATTTGGCATTTACTAACAAAGAGCAATATGCTTAGCAGCTCTAGATAAATCAATGTTCTGTATTTTTTGCTGCAGAACATCATCTCCCATTCACAGAAGTAACCCACCATCACAAGGAAGCAGTCCACCTCAGTCACCCGGAGCAAGCGGCCCACAGTCTCCTTCTGGCAGCGGCCCTCACTCACCTACAGAAGAAGGCCCAGCCTCTCCTGCAGGAAGTGGACCACAGTCTCCCACAGAAAACAGGTCACAGTCACCCACTAGAAGCGATGGGCCTCATTCTCCAAGTGAAAGCATTCCAGCATCACCACCCATGTCCCCAGACAGAACTTCTGAAGCTGAAGCAACAAGTGAACTCAAGGGCGATGATGACACCAAAGAGCAACATTCTCCACAGCAAGAAAATGCTTCAGCTGCTGGAAGTATCCCAGGATCCCCGGCTGGTAGCCCACGCAGCAGATCTCGCTCAGGTAATGTTAGCCATCATCCTCGTTTTTAATGAATTTTGCTAGAACTGTGACTTTGCTCAAACACCCAAACATATTGGGGTATCTGTGGCTAAGTGGTTACGCCCTTGCCTTGCGAGTCAAAGGTAGTGGGCTCGAATCTGGACCTGCCATTCTGTTTACAGGTGCAATTCTTTTCCAGAGACCCCTAGGATTGTTGCAGGAGCTACGGAGTTCATGCGCTGGGCAGTACTCTCAGCAGGTGGCGTGCCATTTCAGCAGAGAGGGACCGAGCCATATGGGGTGAAACTAGGTACAATGAAGTCAATCCTTTGGCTTATAAACCCAAACATAGACATGACAGTCAAGCAACAACTGATAAACTGTATATTTCTACCAACTCTCTGTTATTAATGTCAAACATGGTCCCTAAATAATTCCCAAGAAAGAAAGATCACAACATGTGAAATGAACTGTTTAAGAAAAGCTATCAATGTTACAAGATGGGATAGATTGAGAAATAAGAACATTAGAAATGTCGTTGGAATCACACCATGCATCTAACATATTCAAAGACAACAAATAAAATGATTCGATCACCTAATGAGAATGAAACCAGATCTACTACCATCTTGTGCCCATAACAACCTGGACAAGACCAAGAACCTGATGGAAAGATAATTATTGTGGCTTCACGTGAAAAACGATTGGTAGAAAGGCGACAGATCGACAACAGTAGAGATCTCTTGTGGAAACCTTATGTGTCAACCAGAACACAAAGAGGATAAAGATGGAAAAGGAACACTTCTTCACCCCATGGGAGACATAAGTTAACAACCAAGGTCTTCCAAGCCTTCCTATTCACTTCCATACTTTCCAGATCTCAACTCTCTCCCCATATTCTTGCATTCTGTCTCCAAATCCTCCTCCAGATGTTCCTGTGTCTTCCTGTACCTCTATTACCCTGGGTTTCCGTGGGTACATTGCAGTTGCGAATCCTATAGATCTTCCGGGTTGAAAGAATGAGAATCAGCAGCTTCAATCTCTTTCTTATACAGGAAGATCTCAGCGGCAATGCACAAACTGAGCAGCACTGACGAGGGGCTCTGGTGTAATTTAGAAGATGGTGAAAATAGTTTACCAGCTTTCCCGACTGCTCTTCTCAATTTTGAACTTCCAATGGTTCTTTACATGCTCACAGGATCTACATTTTATCACCTATCTTCGATAGGCTAGGAACTCGATCTCACCTACACTGAGATCTGGGATCTCTGGAAAAATATCCCGATCACTCCAGCTGAAAGAAGATAATGCAAGTGATGATGATGATGCTGTTTATACCGATGGGTCTGTGCATCGTGGGGAGAAGTCAGGCTAGGGTTTCTTGGCTAGCTCGCAAGGTAGTGTTGTTGCAGAGCGAAGTGGAGTGTACAGAACAACTACTTCCAGTATGAGGATGGAGATTGAGGTCGTTACTGCTGCCCTCCATTGGTTCTTCATTGGTTTACTGAGGCTGTTGTTGTATGACTCTCAGTTGATGCTTCGGAAGATCCAAAATGGCAGGTTTCAGTATGATTACATGTTGTCTATTGAAGTTTCTAATCTCCAGAGACTTACTTGGATCTTCGGTCCCGGGCATGAGGGGTAGAACTGGATGACTGAGCTACAGTGTGAGGAGTGTGTGTTTAACCAGCGAGCCACTAGAACCATCAGTATGCAAAACTTTCAACATCTGTTGGGGGAAACCGTGCACCTATGGGTCTTTGAGTAGCTGGAGTGCAGTGACATCAGTTCAGTAACCAATGACTTGGAAGCTGCCTGCTGTCTACATATTGAACATCTGATGATGACGTCAATAGAGGTTATGTACCGTGGGATTGGAGGTAGTCTGCTGTGAACTTGAAGGTCATCTGCTACTTACATGGAGTTTGTGTACTTTGCCTGCTGTCAACTTGGATACTGTCCACTTGGTGATCATCGTGGAGGTCATCTACCGCATATAGATTGTCTCCTGTAGACTTGAAGGTCATCTGATGTCAATTTGGAGGCTGTCTGCTGTTTTGAGAGTGTCACCTTCGATACCGTCTGTTGTCCACTACTGCTTGGTTGAAGATTGTTAGAGTAGGCTTGGAGGTAGTCTACTGCACACTTGGATATTAACTTTTATGTTTTTAACTTGGAGGTTATGCTGGCGATGGATAGGACATACATTGAGAAGACCGGCTGGAAGCATTGCAAGACAGGCACTGTTTTGGAACCTGCAGCGAAAGGAGTAGGGGAAGGCCTAGACAGACCTGGAGAAGAGAGCTTGAGGCTGATATTAAAAGGATAGGTAAAATATGGAAAGAATTGGAAGGGATGGCAAGAGAGAGGAAGAGCTGGAAAAGTTTGTTGAAGACCTGTGCTCCGTTGGGAGTTTAAATGTGAAGAAGAATAACTTGGAGATTGTTCACTTGGGATAAGTGTACCAATCATTGATTGAAAATGTTTGATTGCAAAATTTCTGATTATCTGCAATAAACTTAATGTAAATATTTGTCTGTATTTGGAACAGGAAGCTCACATAGAAGTGGTCCTGCCTCCCCTGCAGGCTCTGTGCGTTCGGGGTCAAGGTCACCATCTCCAGCTCAGAGGTCAAGATCAGGTTCACCTGCTCAGTCTGAGCACAGGTCAAGGTCTGGGAGTCCAGCTCAGTCTATTTCAGGTTAAACTTCTTTTCCAGTGTTTTTATAATTAGACCAACCAGACCAAGTCTCTTTCTTTTCTCTAATCCTGTTTTGTCTCTCATCATCAGGATAAGATGTGATTCTAGAACTAGCTTTATGGAACGAGTAATGTTGAAATCTCCATAAAGGAGATTCAGAATTTGCCTAGAACAGAGCGACATAGAGAAACTGATTGATTGATTGATAGGACCATGATCATTGCACTTGGTGAGTAACCATGTGTGCTCTGATCTCTTTCTTACACAGAAAGATCTCAGCGACAGTGCACGAAATCAGTAGCACCAGCAAGGGTCCCCATAGCGCGGCATACAGAAATTACTTGCATGCCTTGTGTAACATTTAATAGTGCCGGAGAAATATTATACTAATAAAAAAGACAACCAGAATGAGATTGAAACAATCAGGATGCATAAACTTCACCATCCACTGAGAGGGATATGAAGGAATATGGGTAAGCTGGATTGTAATGGAGTCAGTTCTTAAATACTGTATCATCATCATCATAAATAGCATGTCCTGAGCAGAACTTTGCCACTCCAACAGTCCTCCAGAATTTCTCTCTCTCATAGGCCAGATGTCTTGCCTCTGCAGTCATGTTCAAACCATCAGTTACATCCTGAATTCATCTTCTCCGTGATCTTCCTCTTCTCTTTTCCGGTATGCCTTCTTCCATGATGGTCTTCTCCAGCCCTTGTCTTTTTATATGTCCAAAATACCTCAATTTTCTCTTTCTTATCTGTAACATCAGCCATTCTTTGATTTTGAGTTCTTTCTGTATATATCTATTTGTTCTCTTCTCTGTCCATGATATATGGAAGACTCTTCTGTAACACATATATTTTAAAAGCACATATATGTTTTTGTATACTGTGTGAGATATAACTTGAGAGATGTCAGTTGTTTTCATCACGTTTTATTTAGTCTAAGATTCTAAGCCATATAGAACATTAGAAAATTAAACAGCTAAAAACAGTAGAAATATAACTGATAGAAAAACAAAGATCAGAATACTAAGAGCATGCATATTCCCATTTGACAATGTATGGGTATGAAGCATGGACATTTAACAATACAGGGGAAAAATATATATGTCCTTTTGAATATAAGTGTTACAGAAAAGTCTCAGTATATCATGAACAGAGAAGAGAACAAATAGATCTACCCAGAAAGAACTCATAATCAAAGAAAACTGGTTGATGCTACAAATAAGAAAGAGAAAATTAAAGTATTTTGGTCGTATAAAAAGACATGAAGGGTTGGAGAAGATGATTATGGAAGGAGGAATCCTGGAAAAACGAAGAAGAGGAAGGCCACGGAGAATATGGATTCAGGATATAACTGATGGTTTGAGCATGACTGCTGTAGAGGCAGGACATCTGGCCTTTGAAAAGAGAGTCCGAAAGACTGTTGAGAGTGGCAAAATTCTGCTCAGGACAAGCTATTTAATGATAGAACAACTGGTCATATATGTGTGTGACCAAAATGGATTATGCATGAGTGTAACACTTTGCTATGTACAGGTCTGCTGAGTGGGTTGATTATAACCATTTATTTTTTGTTTTATTACTCTACAGGCAGTCCTAAGTCGCCTCCAGTTAGTCCAGTGGGTAGCCAGGCTCGTAGTCGGTCTGTATCCCCGGTGAGATCTAGGTCAAACTCACCTGCAGGGTCACAACGAGCTTCAAGATCCAGAAGCAGGTCGGGCTCAAGACAAAGATCAAAATCTAGGTCTCGGAGTAGGTCCGGCTCAGGACAACGGTCAAGGAGCCGGTCAGGCTCAAGACAAAAATCACGAAGCAGGTCTGGCTCAGGACAAAGGTCAAGGAGCAGATCAGGTTCACAGCAAAGGTCAAGGAGTAGATCAGGCTCAGGACAGAGGTCAATATCTAGGTCAAGAAGTAGATCGGGTTCAGCTCAAAGGTCAAGGAGCAGATCAGGTTCCGGACAGAGGTCAAGAAGTCAGTCGGGTTCGAGAGCGTCACGCAGTCGGTCCAGATCTCCAGGTGAGTCATTTCATTCCCAGAAATAAGTTTCAGTTTTATTTTGTGCCTTGTTTCTTTTTTTTTCACTTTGTGCCTTGTTTTTTTTTGCCAGTTCCATTTTGTGTAATTTTCCTTTTTTGTCAGTTTCATTTTATGCCTTATTTTTTGGTGTTTCATTTTGTACCTTTTTGATAGTTTCGTTTTGGACTTGTTTTTTAAAATATCAGTTTCAAACCTGGATGTTGACATCAAATGACAGAAGAAAATTAGTCACAGCAGAGATGAAGTGTCTACGTAGAATGCTGGGAGTTGAGAAAAAACCAGATTTAGAAATAAAGACATTAGGAACATTTTTCTATGTAACTCATCAACATTATCTTTCTCATTGCACTTTTTATTTGTGAGGATGTCTATCATTCTATCATGTGTATATTGGCAGTGTAGCATCTGGCCGAATAGATTAGAGTGCATGCTCCTATGTGGAAGACCTGGGTTCAATCCCTGGTAAGTTCACTGCATTTTTTCTGTCTGGGGCATACAGAAAAGATCATAACCTGAATAGTTTCACAGTAACTGCAGCAGCCATTACATTCCACAGGCTCATATCCCTCTGTCTTACACCACCTAAAAGGAATACTATGGGAGTAACGCAGTTTAAAAAATAATATATATATTTTTATTATGATATTATGTGATCTCTTATTTCAACAGCTAGCTCGGCAGGATCTCCCAGGAAGGTTTCTGACAAAGAGAACGACAGCATGATGAACCGATATTATACATACGAACTTCGAGAGATAAAGTGTCTACACATACTGTTGGGAGTATCAAGAAGAGACTGATTTAAAAGTGATCTCGATATAGGGGGAGACTGCAGTAAAAAATATATAAACTGGCGAAACACGTAATAACAAATTACTGTAGTTTTACAAAAACAATGACAATACACAGCAACGTTTCAACCAAAAGGCCTTTATCAAGCAAACGAAACAACAGAGATGACGCATTTCACAACACATTACATTTAGACTACTACAGATATTCCAATGGGTATAAAATGAAAATCTGTTACTAAAAACGAATAATGAAATAAATGCAGAAAAACTAGAAGTGGAAAAAGAAGAGAAACAATAAAAAATGAAGTAAATATATAACTTATATACATTTAACATATAGAATATGGAGCATGAGAAGAGAAAGTACTAAGAAGCATAGGAATGGAGAGTGTTGAGTCCATGAGGTCGCAAAGTACTATATAACAAAATAAAACGATTCTCCAGAGCAAATCGACTATGATCATCAGAGGAACATGATCGGATGGCAGTGAACTGGACGTCGCGAGCTTCCAATGGTCAGTTCCATTGAAATGATTGGCTACAGGGGTCACAGAGCATTGGCGTATATCGCCAACACTTGCTTATGTCCTCCGCTGCAGTTACCACCCCAAAGTCCACTTGCTCGCCTTACCCATTAGAAGTTGATTAGTATATCTTCTCTCTCTACCACGAAGACGATACTGTCTGGCATGTCCAAATTTAAGCAGGACCATCCCAAAGTCCACTTGCTCACCGTACCTATGAGAAGTTGATTAGCATATCTTCTCTCTCTACCACGAAGACAACACTATCTGACATGTCCAAACGTAACTCGTAATTATCGCACTTGTTCCAGTTTCTGAGACTCACCCATATCACATAATTGGCTCTGTCCATACTTCTGCCTGTTTGAGTCATGGCATTGTTTGCAAGAAAGTCAGCACGTTTGTTTCCCTGCACTCCAGCATGCCTAGTTATGTACAGCCATGCCTGTGCCTTAAGATGTGATCTCCAAATGCTGTCCACACATTCCATGCGCAGACTTCAATCCTTTCAAGCATGTTCATCGAGTCTGATCAGATATTCATATGGGTTACCTGTTTATTTAATGCTATTAAATCCTTTCTATTTAAGTTTTTTATTATGTTTAAGAGCCTGCGTTTTTCCCTTGGCAACATATGATTGTGAGACATGGACCATTGACAAAGTGGCAGAGTAGTTCATTAATGCCTTTGAGTGCAAATGCTATAGAAGAATACTTAGAATATCATGGACAGAGAAGAGAACAAATGCTTCTGTTTTGCAACAGCTTGATAGTAAAGAGAGTTGACTTTCAAAGAGCATAACATCAAGGAAAATTAAATATTTTGGACACATCAAGCAACATGAATGCCTAGAGAAGATAATTTTGGAATCAATGGTGCCTGGAAGAAGAATGAAAAGACGATGGGTGCAAGATGTCATTGACGATCCGAGAATGACTGCTGCTGATGCCGGTCAACTTGCACAGAATAGAGAGTTTTCAGGACTGCTGTCATGGGAGTCAAATTCGGAAGGGACAAGCTACTTGATGATGATGATGTCCATGATAATGCCCAACAAGGCTATACTGTTGCTATAAATAACATGTTGATTACCTTTTGTTTACAGCAAGAGAAAGTCTCGGAGATCACCGTCCAATGATGAAGATAAGAGAGGTAAGTTAGTCTGTTGTTCAACTGTCAGATTACTTGTGTTTGGGCCATGCTTGTGATTACATCTTCTTTGAACGCTCCATATCGGCCACTTGTTAAACCACTCTTAGTGATTTGTATGTGATCTCAGCATAAGAGCGATTGTACGCTGTTCCAGTTATGCACCTACACATCTGATTTCTGCGACTTTTTATTTACAAAGGTAGCTTCCCTAGGCCCCTACCTTAGTCACCTCTTACAACATGTCTTGTAGGTCACAGTGTTACTTCTTTGCTCCCAATGCGGACCCCGGCAACACACAGGGGGTGTTTGATCTGAAATATTGCTAGACTAGTTTCTTTGTATGGGGCGGGTTAGCTTAACGTGTAAGCGTTCGCACATCGACTCGGACACAAGATGGTTGTGGGTTCAATCCCCCCTCAATGTTCCACACGCAAAGAAAGAAATTGACCCTCCTGCTCACTAGGACCTAGAAATGGGAAGTGACAAGCACTTCATATCCTAAAGTCTGAAAAGACTTGAAAATTCGAACTGCACCATTCTGTTCACAAGTGCATTTTGAACCATTGACCCCTAGGATTGTTGCAAGGGTTACTTTGTGCAATACTCTCAGCAGGTGGCGTTCCATTTCTGCGGAATGAGACCAAGCCACATGGAGTAAAACCCGAAGGACTGACTTCATCGAGACGGAAGTATCGATAGGGAAATCAGTAATCAATGCACAAAAGCTAACCAGGTGCTGGGGCTGTTGTCACATAAATAGATACCGCTAAAAACTAAAGCAAATCTTATAACGACTTTCTGGCCAACACTATGTTACCAGTGTGAAACATTGCCAATAACAGCAGCTAATGAGCGGAAAATCATAACGATGGAGATATGTCTTAGATGAGGTGCAGGTGTGACAAAAAAGATAAAATTAGAAATGAAGAAAACAGAAGAAGACTGGATGTGAAACCAGTCATGCAATTCATATAAG
This sequence comes from Arion vulgaris, assembly GCA_020796225.1. NCBI lineage: Eukaryota > Metazoa > Mollusca > Gastropoda > Stylommatophora > Arionidae > Arion > Arion vulgaris. Next base: position 28,477,715 of record CM036760.1, read on the forward strand.
AACAACAGATTAAATGGTTTGGACACAACAAGAATGCCCTGGTATCGCCTACCACAGAGAGCCACACAGAAAAAGTATAACGAGTACAGAGCAAGACCACGCAAAAGATGGAGAGACAGCATCAAGAACAGCCGTACAAAAAGGAATAACAGCTTACAAAGTGCCTTAAAACAAGCACACACAAGATCACTACATTCCCCACCCGGTCCCATCAACACTTCTATAAAGAAGTAAATGATGGAAGAGAAGAAGATATTTTGTTTGTGAAGATCAAAGAAAATATATGCTTATGCGAAACTTGTGATTGTTTTATTGACAGGTAGAGGCAGTGAAGATGAAGGAGACAAAGAGTAAGTCTATACTTATATTTATTTATACAACTGAAAGCAGCGACAGTGTAGTAGTTATTGTTCTTGCTTACTAGATGGGTGGTCCTTGGTTCAAAATCCTCAGTTCAAGTGGAATTTAGCATTTCCATCACGTTATGTTATGCGATTGATGTCACGGCACATTGGGCTTTGTAACCACTGTGTCGGAGTAACATTGCTCTTTGAAACATTGCACTGTCTGTTGGTAATCTGCTTATGTGGTCGAACTATTTAATTTGTTGTTTCTTGATGAATTTCAGTACTGATGTTGTATCCACTTTTTACCTGATGTCTTCATTTCTAAACCAGTCTCTTCTTGATACTGCCAGCATTCTGCATAGACACTTCATCTCTGTAGTGACTAGTTTTCTTCTATCGTTTGATGTCGGCATCCAGGTTTGGCACTGATAGCATAATGTTAGGAGAAATATTGTGTTGTACAATGCTCTTTTTATGTTCATGGTGACATGTTTGCATTTCAAAATTGGCGCCATTTGTCCTATGATTTGATTTGCCTTATTGTATCTGTGTTGGATTTTGTTTGTTATTCTTCTGTTTGCTGAAAAAATGCTTCATATGTATGTAAAGTATTTTTTTTTCTTCTCTCAACTCCTATCGAAGTATAAGATATCAACAAATTTTCTCCAACCAGATCTGTCTTGAGCAAGCCTGCTTAAATCATTCCAGGTCTTTCCCTGCTCTCTTTCTCTGTCTACAGTTCGACTCCATGTCTCTTTAGGTCATTCCCTACCTCTCTTGCTTCCCAGATTACATTTCAAATCCACATGGGAGTGTCTGGTCTTCTGCATTCTTAATTTATGTTCCAACCACTTCCATCTCCTTTATTATTTCATCAATATGGCCTGGGCTCATGATACATGGTGTTTTCAACTCAATCTTCGACTGCTCTCCCAGTAGTGTCAGATTGAAAGACTGTTGACAATTCAGTAGCTAGCTTCATTTCTGTGGTGGGCCGCCAACCCAACACAAAACCCTTCAGCCTGGAGAGTTGAGTCCCTCTTTGTTTGATCCTTTGATCTGTTTGTCAGATTAAACCTACCTACAGGAATGCTACCTCTGACATAGCTCTTTGGGTCGCGAAGATACTCAAGCCCTCCCACCAACTACACGGTTGGGACACTTTGCTTTAATCGATGTTGGTCTAATTTTCTGGTATCACCGTTAAAATATTAAATTTTCTTCTTGATTGCATGTATTGCATTGTCCCTGATTAACATCCACACGTTACCACAGGAAAATTCCGTCACCAGCCGTTTTTACTTTTGTTACATATTCCGTATTGTATTGTACCATACGTTTCATACTATTTTGTTTGGTAAATATGTTATATTTTAATTGGAAATTATTACTTTATTCGCAAATATTATTTCCAATAAACTATTTCTCATTATTTCAGCAACTCATTCCATGCTAATTGCTGCACACTGAGCCACAGTGTATTTCTAACGCCATTCCGCACACTGCCCATTAGAGTTGCTTCCTTATAAGAAGTCTTCTAGTTTTACTGCTACTATTTTACTTCTACTACTTTTTTAACCTTGTTATTCTAATAGGTTGTCCAGTTTTCTTAAAATTAGTATATAATAAGAGATATATATATCTGTTTACTTATTGACAAGTAGTTATGATTTAAAAAAAAAATTGCTTTGTTTTTACCTGCCTTGAATTAACTGTGTAAAACCACAGCTAACTATAAACTTATGGGCCTGCAGACTTGGATTAAAATTATGGGAAATCAGATCACAACCGGTCATGTGACCTCTCATTCTAGTATTGTTGTATATGGACAAATTCATTTTTAAATTAACGCAAAATGCTAAATTGAAGTTATATTATGCAACAAGTTAAGTTTAACCATAAGGAAAATCAATATTATGAATATTTTTCACCAATAAATAACCATAGAATTTAGTAGAATTGCAAAAAAAGCTTGCATTGTTCGATCAATCATATATAAATTCCAGCAGCGCACACCACCCCCTCCCAACTGAAACTAGGTCAGGGTTCCCCATGAGTCCGCAGGCCCATAAGTTTTATAGTTGGCTGTGGTAAAACTGAGGAAATAACTGCAGGCTGGTAAGATATTTTATAAGTTAATCTCATTTAATTTCATATATTCTAGTTCTCCATTTGTTGATAATCTGTTCTGTGACTACTGTACAGGAAAGATGAGCTGATTGCTGACATCTTCGGATCTAGTGACGAGGATGAAGAGTTTGAAGGTTTTGATGCTAGCGATGTACCAAAGAAAGAGAGAAAGAAAAAAGCAGGCAAGTATATCCCATATCCTAGAAGTATCAATCTGGATTTCTAGTTGCTTCTTATTTTTCTTTTCTCTAATTAGGATCTTACTGTGCAGTGCTCAGCTCGTTCAATAGGTACCGGTTCACTCCCTCGTGGAGTGGTCGGGATATTTTCCAGAGATCCCGATAAGGGTTTACTTCCCTATCATTTAGCTCCTACTGAGCCTCCCTCCCAAGGTAGTGTGTTTAACAGTTGCAGATGGTACCGTCTACTGTCATCACGAGCAGATGAAACATCTGATCTGACTAGTTTAACAGTTGTAAATGAGTACGTCTACTGTCATACTTAGCAGATGGTACCTCTACCGTATCTGTAGCAGAGTGAAACATCTGATCTGACAGTTAGTTTAACAATTAGTGTGTTTAAAGTTGCAAATGGTATCTTTCATCGGTAGCAGATGAAACATCTGATCTGACAGTGGTTTAACAGTTGCAATGGTACCGTCACGTCATACTGTAGCAGATAAACATCTGATCTGACAGTGTTTAACAGTTGAGTGGTTTAACAGTTGCAGATGGTACTTTCTACTGTCATACGGTAGCAGATGAAACATCTGATCTGACAGTGGATTTAACAGTTGCAGATGGTACTGTCATCTGTAGAGATGGTACCCTACCGCATACTGTAGCGATGAAACATCTGAGTCTGACAGTGGGTTTAACAGTTGAGTGGGTTTGCAGTTGCAGATGGTACTGTCATCGTAGCAGATGAAACATCTGATCTGACAGTGGGTTTACAGTTGCGATGGTACCGTCTCACGCATACTGTAGCAGATGAAACATCTGATCTGACAGTGGGTTTAACAGTTAGTGGTTGTAACAGTTGCAGATGGTACCGTCACTTTATACTGTGGCAGATGACATCTGATCTGACAGGACCCAATACATCACATATATTGGTATTAACACTAATTCCACTTTTATTTGCTTCATTTATAGCAATCAATTCAGATGATGAGAATGATCAAGAGACACAAGTGCATTATGATGCTGAGAGGGAGCTGGACAAGATGGTCAGATGATGAGAACATGGCAGACGTTCGCAAGGATGGAGAGGGGTAGGTTTCATGTTTTGTGGCTTGTTCAAAATCTCCAAGTGCAGATGTTACACCTTGTTCTGAGATCAAAGATAAAGATCTGTCCAGTTTCAGTTTTGAATATCTTCATTACACTCCGGGCATGTCCAAATGGGCTCAATTCTTTCCAAATCTCTAACAGTGTCATGTGATGAACCGTCTGGTGTCTTTACAGAATGTCTTACTTGTTTTTGTTGTCTTTATAGAATGTCTTACATGTTTTTGTTGTCTTTACAGAATGTCTTATTGTTTGTGTCATTCAGAATGTCTTACTTGTTTTGGTCTTTAATGTCTTACCTGTTTTGTTATTATTACAGATGTTCTATCAGACTTACCTAATGATGCAGAAGAAAAAGAAGAGATGCAACGCAGCGAAAAGAAGATGTTGACCTTATTAATGACAATGACTCATCGCTGACCTGATTGTCAGAATGAAGGAAGCAGCTAATGTTAGTGTTTATTAGTCTTATTTTTTTTTTTTTTTGGCTATCTAAGCTTTGTGGTTCATTAGTTGCAGATATCACCGATCTGTTCATTTCTCTACTTTGCACCTGTCTGGTTCAATTCCACAGTGGATGTGAAATAATTTAAATACTATAGCGTCTCAAGTTGACCCAGCCTCAATTGGGAACCAGGTAAAGCTGAAGTCTTCTTCTTGCATTGCTTACGACCAATTTTAATCACTCTTTGATATGTTTGATCTTGCCAAGAACGTGATACTTGACATTGTTTGTAGGCCCCTAACGGCTAAGACTTGCACCGTTTAGGACATGCATCTGATGTCAGCCAAACCTCCTTAGTCGCTTATGACATGTGTGGAGGTAACGAGTTCTATTCTTTACACCCAAATTTGGCCGGTAACCACGGTGACTGGAAGTAAAGCGCTGCGTGATGTTGATCCCATCATCCAACTTGACAATAAAATACAGGTTTAACACCTTATTCAATATACCTCGAAATATGAAAAGAGTTCCTTTACTTTACTGAGGACAATATAAATCTGACACTTATCCTGATGCTGTGAGGAAAAACAGGATTAGAGAAATGAAAGAAGAAAAGTATAAATCTGCTGCACCAAAGATCAGGCACAATTTTCAACCAAGAATAAGACATGGAATGAATTCACCAAACAGAATAACCCACACCTACCACTGTAGAAAGTGCAGTCACTCCTGTGAGACAGTCAGCATGTCTTTTAATGTCCTGGACTACATTAGGATAGACAAGAACTTCTACCAACCATCTGTTCATAAACCTTTTATCTAGTCTTCCAAGTGCTGAAGTCGGAGGCAACCAGTCAAGAGGCGCACTATAGCAATCAGGCTACCATGCACTAATGCATAATGAATATGTCTATGTATTTGAAAGATATGTGCCCAGCCTGTGATGACAGGCAGTGCAGTGCGCCTCTGCCTCGAAAGGCCAACAGCTACTGGATACAAGAGACAACATTGAATATAGACAAATTTCAGCGAACGAAAGGAAGGAAGGAAGGACTAGTCTTCCCCAATTACAGAACACATGCAGATTCTACAATTTGACATTGGCTGCTCAAGAATGAAAACTTACAGGCCTGGTTGGAAGAATACTAATAATGTAGTATCAGTTATATGAGGACTATCATCAAAGCACTCCAGACATGTCCATATATTCACCAAATCCAGCAGCGTCCAGCGGCGTAACACGTCAGTTCGATGTTGATTAATCAATCATTTTGGCATATCGTTCTTTTCGGGCTGTACTAATATCGATACCTATCTCTCTCAATCTGGTCAGCGACTGGGATTCAAAACCCCTGAAACATCTCTGCCTGGATAGACTCTCAATGCGCTAAGAATGTCATTTCGGTCCATTATAGATCCCTCTGATATTGTAGCCATGACAGCCAATCTGTCAGCTCGTTCATTATCCCTGACTCCTGCATGCCCAGGGATAAAAATGTTGATTTTTCTGATCCCTGTCTGTACGAGTACCTCCACCCAGTTTATAATGTAGTAATGTTTGCTTCTGTAGCTTAAGCGGTAGTGAGCTCGATCACAATCCAAACATACATGGTTTAAACTCCGTTGCCAGCAGTTTGGAAGTGAATTTATTTGGCGTGAAGGTTTACAAACGTTAAAAATAGACCTCACTGTTCAGAAAGCAATCGCAAACTACCGATCATTTAAGTGGTGCCTAGAAAATCAGTGACTCGTTTACTGTCGTTTACTCATTTGCGCATAACTGGCACAACATACCATCGCTCTTAGACTCGGATCCCATACAGATCACAAAGAGTGGTTAACAAGTGGTCGATATGGAGCGTTCGAAGAAGTAATAGTAGTAGTAATAATAATAGCAATAGTAGTAGTAGTATAGATATACAACACATACAGAGACTAGACATACATTACACAGACAAAGCCCGCCTGCCCAGTGCATACGTAGCGCGTTGGATGACAGGTGACAAGCCCCCTGTGAGTACGATTCAATTCCGCGGGCTGGCAGAAAAGCCACAGGTTCTCCAGATTTATGGTGTTCGTGGCACCAAACCAAAGGGTTATGATGTCTATGGCACCGAGCCGAAGAGCTGAAAGCTCAAGTGCTTCTGGATCCAAACAAAAAGTATATGCCAGGATTTTCATTTCAATGCTTGCTTCATAGAACCTGCTTTCCCACTTTAAATTGATGATGCCTACATGTACATTTTTTGTTATGGGTTATATTTTGTTATGTTTCATGAACAGCAAGATGGAGAGATTAATCAAAAGTAATATTTGTGTTATTTACTTCATGAACAGCAAGATGGAGAGATTAATCAAAAGTAATATTTGTGTTATTTGCTTCATGAACAGCAAGATAGAGAGATTAATCAAAAGTAATATTTGTGTTATTTGCTTCATGAACAGCAAGATCGAGAAATTAGTTCAAAATAATATTTGTTATTTGTTTCATGAACAGCAAGATGAGATTAATCATAAGTAATATATTTGTTATTTGCTTCATGAACAGCAAGATAGAGATTAATCATAAGTAATATATTTGTTATTTGCTTCATGAACAGCAAGATGGAGAGATTAATCAAAAGTAATATATTTGTTATTTGTTTCATGAACAGCAAGATGGAGAAATTAATCAAAAGTAATATATTTGTTATTTGTTTCATGAACAGCAAGATGGAGAAATTAATCAAAAGTAATATATTTGTTATTTGTTTCATGAACAGCAAGATCGAGAAATTAATCAAAAGAAGGAAGCAGCTGTGAAAAAAATTAAAATGTTGCCATACGTGATAAATCAACTAAAAAAGTAAGTGTACCATGTTATTTTATCTTTCCTCTAATAGATAATCAAGTTAATATATACAGGGTGTTTCTCTTGTGTGGTGAGGGGCCTGCAAGGGAAGCAAAGAATAGTATCACTGCAACCTACAAGGCATGTTGTAAGAGGCGACTGATGTAGGCCCTAGGAATCTACCTAGTAAATACAAAGCATTGCAGAAATCAGATGTGCTGGCCTACTTGTGGGCACATAACTGGCACAATGTATAATCGCTCTTAGGCTCTGATCACATACAAATCACACAGAGTGGTTAATAAGTGGTCAATATGGAGTGTCGAAGAAGAAGAAAAGTATATACAGGGTGTTTGTAAAGTCTCACAACACTTCATAAGTTGGTCAGCTTGAAAAATGTAATACATGACATCATTAAAAAATGTGCTAAATCATAGTAGTGAAATTAGTCACAATAGTTACTGCTATGGTCTACTGTTGTTCTTGGTAACTAGAAAGAACAAATGAAATATTCATTATAACAGATATTGGAAATATCCACCGCGGGTTTCAAGGTATGTCTGTACACATTTCTTCATATTGTCAAATGTTCTTTCTGCATTTGAAAACATCATTATGGTTTGAGTGAAAAGAATTATCCCAGCAGACAAGTCATTCCCTGCATATCACGTCACAATTGACTACAGAACACATTTTTGATGATGTCATGTACTGTGTTTTTCACATCTGTTCTATATATAAAGTGTAGTGAGACTTTACATACACCGTTTATCATGGATAGTTGAACTTGTTGATACATGATAAAGGAAGTTTATTTTACTTGCTTACTTATTCCTCTCCGCTTCTCGTGGAGCATAGGGCCTGAACAGTTGTTCACCACTCTTCTCGGTCTCTGGCTGTTTTCTTTATGGTCTCCCAGGATAGTCGGGCACTCTTCTGTTCCTCTGGTCTGTTTAGGAGTCCTCTTTTCTTTTCCTTGCAGGTTCCACTCAAGTGCATGTCTAGTGACACTCGACTTGTCTTCCGTAGCATATGCTCGACCCATCGCCATTTTCTCCTCTTGACGGGTCATCATGGGTTCCTGTCCGGTTCTTATCCACAGGTCTGTGCTTGCAACTCTGTCATACCATCTCAGTCTGAGAATACGCCAAAGACATCCGCTGACAAAGGTCTGAATCTTATTTGTATTGGTGATTTGTCGCGTTTCTGAGCCATACAACAACACATATTTCACAAGCTTATCCACAAATGTTTTTAAAAATCTTTCACAGGTCAGATCTGCATGGGATCTTTTTGGAGTCCGGAATACTTGGGGCAATGACAGTAAGTTTGTGTGTGTGTGGCATGACATTTCTGTGTGTTTCCATCTCACTGACAATCTGTGATAGTGAACACGTTCCATGGAGGTTCCAGGGTTTGTGGTCAGCTTGACCAACAATTATCAGTATGCACACGGCTAACAGTTATACTACAGTAGACCCTTATCCTTTACTTGTGGATCTAAGTTACAGGTACCTCTGAAGTTGGAGCAAGGCATACCTGAATTATGATAGACACAGGTGATAAGAAAAACAAGCCTTCACACAACAATCATCTAGAGGCCCACTGCAAGACGACCATGCGCTGCTTGCACAGTTTAGACAAGTAGGGTCTGTAGACCTGGTAATTTTCCAAACTGGAGTGCTGATTTTGCACCTGTCAAAAATATAACAGGTTGTGGATCAAGTCCGGTGCTCAACAGTTTCTCAGTTGCCATCTTGATTGCCTGAATTTCTGTATCATAGTTCAGCTATCTATATCTGACTATCAAATCTTTCTTGCAGGAATGGTTAGCACCACTACCAGACAAAAGTTTGCCACATCTCAACATCAGAGAACATTTTCTGCGCATTCTACAACAGGTTGGTATCTAGATGTCTCTATGTTTGATAAGAATGTCACAACAGAATGCTAGAAGTAGCAATTTGCTGTTGTATTGAAGGATAACTGTGGTCGGGGTTAGTGACTCGGTCTATTAACCCCGACGTTCTGAGTTCGAATCACGCTGCGGACAGTTTGCTTGCAAATTGTTTCCGTTGATTTTAACAAAGGACGATGGCGCCACCCGTTCAGAAAGCAATGGCAAACTACTGAACGTATAAGTGGTGCCTAGAAAATCAACGACTTGTTTACTGTGGTTGATGGCTCCGTCCTTTGGGATATGCCACGATTTTCATTTTCATTGAAGGATAGTGCATGCATGAGCTTGTTCAATGTGTCAGGATGTAGTTCAGGGGAGTTGAACTGAACAAATGGTACCGTGGTCACTGATAGCGAAGTTAATAGATAACATGCCGCACTAGTGACAAAATGCAGTGGAAATTCACAGGTTCGAGGCCAGAAATTTTCAGTGTGTTCATATTTTCAGTTTGGAATATCTTAATTGTAATTCGGACATGTCCATAGGCATTCTGATCTCCTTCACAATACCTCAGTGTCCACTACCAGTTCCATGTTGATTGATGAGCCTACTCATATACCTGTTTTTCTTTTCTGGCCACTCCAATCTTCAATACAAACTCTTGCAATAGAGCAGTTGATGTGGATTAGTCCAAATTAAAATCCTACCGGTGGCCACACTCCATGAAATCGTTCAGAATGTCAGCTCTATTGCTTGCCTGAATTGGAACTGGTGATACGAAAAACAAATCCTCATGCAAAAATCAGTCTGAGGCACCATATTGGGTGCCATGACTATGCCTGAATTCACAGATGGGAGCGAAAAACTCAATTAGAATGTAGGAGAAAATTGTGACCCATCAATAGTTTTACACTTCAAGTGTCTACACAGAATGCTGGGAATATCAAGAAGGGACTGTTTTAAAAAGAAAGACATGTCATCATGAACACTAAAAGAGCATTATTCAACACAATCTTCCTCCCAACATTATGTTATCAGTGCCAAACCTGAACACTGACATCAAACGATAGAAGAAAATTAGCCACGACAGAGATGAAGTGTCTACGTAGAATGATGGGAGTAACAAGAAGAGACCAGTTTAGAAATGAAGACATCAGGAAAAAGTGGGTTCAACATCAGTACTGAACTTTATCAAGACACAACAGATTAAATGGTTCAGCCACATAAGCAGATTACCAACAGACCATGCGCCTCAAATAGCAATGCTACCCCGATACAGTGGACACAAAAGTCTGTTCTAGATATCTCTTCTTATCCTGACGCTGTGAGACAAAACATGATTAGAGAAAATTAAATGAATGATAGATGAAGCCCCTATTGTTGTCGGCAGTACATGGACACATTATAATCCAGTTTTCCATTTAATAAATCGCCAACACATTTGATTAATTCTTGCCTTTTTGTCTTTTTCCTTAGTTTCCATCAATCCATGCAGACATGCTCAAGTCTAGTGGGATAGGCAAGGCTGTCATGTATCTTTATAAGCATCCCAGAGAAATCAAAGAGAACAAAATTATTGCTGGAAAATTAATTAGTGAGTTATTTGTGTCTTGTCTTGTGTCATGCTAGTTATGTTTGGGATGTTGATTAATTGATAGGACCATCATCATTGCATTTCAGGAAATAACAATGTGTGCTCCGATCTCTTTCTTACACAGGAAGATCTCACAGCATTGGCTCAATTCCGTAGCACCTGTGAGGGCACATGATGTAATTTTGAAGATGGGGAAATGTTTTGTCAAATTTTCTATTTTAATCTTTTAAATGACTTGCCGGACAGCGGCTTTGCAGCCGTATCGATTTGCAAGTGCCAATTGTTCTTTTGTATACTCAACTTGAGAATGGGACCTATGTTTTAGTGTGGCTCCCATGCAGGAGACTCGTGTTCAATTCACGGTAAGGCCAAGGATTTTTTCTGTTGTGGGCATAAATGAAAATCCTAACCTGAACAACCGATGCGACTGCACTAGCCATGTTGCCATTAAATTCCTCAGGCTCTCATCCTACCTCCTACACCACCATAAATAGCGGTACTAACGGCAGTAACAACAGTTTTATCTCACAGCTCCTATAGGAATAGGAACATGATCTCACCTATATTGAGATCAAGAATGCCTTTGAAAATAGCTTGATTTCTCCACGTGGGGAACGAACCGAGTACATAAGGAATGAGGGTCAGAACCTTACCCCCATGCCACAGAAACCCCCATATTTAAGATGGATGTCACTTCAGTCGTACCTGGGATGAATGGCATTTCAGCAATGTCTCGTCTTCCAAGAACCATACCCTCTAGTACTTCTGCTTTCAAACCATTATGACGTTAAACAAGACCATAATATTTCATTTTCTGACAGGATATAAATTTGTTCATGAGCCAGTGTTCCTCAATGTTTAGGTCTTGTAAGTCTTCTTCGAACCCTCCATATTAACTACTTGCTAAACCACTCTTTGAGATTTGTATGTGATCTGAGTCTAAGAGCGATGGTACGTTGTGCCAGTTATGCACCTAAAAGTAGGCCAGCACATCCGGTTTCTGCTACACTTTTTGTTTACTAGGGTAGCTTCCCATGGCCCCTACCTCAGTCGCCTCTTATGACATACCTTGTAGGTCACAGTGTTACTATTCTTTGCTCCTTGTAGGCACAGGTGAGGTCTTGTAAGTAAAGAGATAAAGAAACTGTTTTACATACCTCAAGGTATATTGGATAATAGTGTTAGTTACGTATCTTTCATTAACCGTTGACAACGATAAGTGACACGGTCAACACCATGCCTGCCCTTTTAGTTCCTCGTGCGTTTCCTGGTACCAAATTGAGACTGGGTTGACATAAGAGTCATTATGGTCTCTCTCTCACGCGATCACCGCCTAGACTGATGTATCAAACCTCCCCATAAATTCTATTCATGCGGTAATCTGATTCATGCAGCCTTAGTATTGGTGTGTTTTACGTCACATCTTCAGTACCATTTGGAGCTCTGGTGCTTATCCTTTTGAAATGTGTCTGGTTTCAGCCAGCGTTTACTCGGTTCGCTCTCCGTTCTGTAGCCATCTGGTGTTTTTACGGTGTGGGGTAGCTAACCTCACACCCAAACTCCTTAGTTGCCTCTTACGACATGCGCAGCAGGTAACAGTGGTTCTATTCTTTACACCCCAATTTGAGCCCGGTAACCACTCTCGCATTATGGTCTGAAAAATAATCCATGTCCACTGTTGAATTGAACCTGGAATAAGAAGTGAGTTCACTAACAACTGCACTACTGCGGCTTTCAGGCCTTGTAAGATGTCTTTATTATTTATCTTCTCTGTCCAGTTCATTCTAGGAACTCTACTTTGAGTCGTTTTATTTCATTATATGGTACCTTGCAACCTCATGGACTCAACGCACTACTACATTCCTATGCTTCTTAGTACTTTCTCTTCTTATGCTCCATATTCTATTTGTGTATATATTAAATGTATATGTTATATAAATACATTTGATTTTTTATTGTTTCTCTTCTTTTTCTACTTCTCTTTTATTTGTATTTGTTTCTTTATTTTTTGTTAGTCACAGATTTTCATTTTAGGTCCGTTAGAATGTTTTTGTCATAGTCTATATGTTGTGTGCTGTGGAGGAATTGAAATTCGTCACTCCTTTTGTATCCTTTGCTTGATAAAGGCCTTTTGGTCGAAACATTGCTGTGTATTGTTATTGTTTTTGTATTTTGTAAAAGTACAGTACTTTGTTTTTACATGTTTCACCGAACTTTACTGTGACACTTCTTTTTTTCGCTATTTTTGTAACAGACATAATGATGATAACTTTATTTCATAAGTCAAACATTTACAAATCTTCTTCCATGCGATCGCTATTGTGATTATTATACTGTTAGACGCATTCTTATGATGAAGTCAACTGTTGTCTGGAGCTCAGCTCTGGTGCCATGTAGTTTTGAATGTAGTGTTGTATTGTAGGGCCAGTATTCCTTTCTAGGGAGGACACACAGGGGACAGTCTTGCATGATGAAGTCAACTGTTGTCTGAAGCTCATCTCTGGTGCCATGTAGTTTTGAATGTAGTGTTGTGTTGTAGGGCCAGTATTCCTTTCTAGGAGGACACACAGGGACAGTCTTGCATGATGAAGTCAACTGTTGTCTGAAGCTCATCTCTGGTGCCATGTAGTTTTGAATGTAGTGTTGTGTTGTAGGGCCAGTATTCCTTTCTAGGAGGACACACAGGGGACAGTCTTGCATGATGAAGTCAACTGTTGTCTGAAGCTCATCTCTGGTGCCATGTAGTTTTGAATGTAGTGTTGTGTTGTAGGGCCAGCACTAGATTTACATATCTGACAATTGCTCTATTTCCTGTATTTATTAGATGAATGGTCACGACCTATTTTCAACTTGACCTCTAACTACAAGAATTTGTCGAGAGAAGACAGAGAACAGAGAGACTACGAACAGCTTCCTAAGAAACGGAGAGTCAGGTAGGGAAGAGTTTTTAGTCAACTTCCTCTGCCTTTTGCCTCTGCAGCCATCATACTCAAATCATGTCACATCCTGAATCCATCTTATCTTCTCCATGGTCTTCCTCTTCTCCTCTTTGTCAGAATACCTCCTTCCTTGGTGTTCTTCTCCAACCCTTGTCTGTCCAAAATACTTCAATTTTCTTATTTCTAGCATCAGTCAGTTTTCTTTGATTTTGTGTTTTTTCTAGATAGATCTATTTGTTCTCTTCTCTGTCCATGATATACGGAGGACTCTTCTGTACACTTATATTCAAAAGCACATATATGTTTTCCATTGCTTTATTAAATGTCCATGCTTCACACCCATACGTTGCCGCTGGGAATGTTCAGGCTCTTAGTATTCTGATCTTTGTTTTCCTATCAGTCCCATTCCAACAGTGTTAATCAAGAGCTAGGAGAAAGGGATATACTTTTTAACCCTTTGCTGCTACATACTTTACGAAGGCTGAGCTAAAAATAGCTACTCTTTGTTTCTAGGTCACAAACGTGAATGTACTCTTATAGCAGTGACAGTAGCAATGTGTAACATGTTAACACGTCTTTAGCCCACAGAGGAGAGATACTAACAGACATGTTAATGCGTCTTTAGAAGTGAATGGGAAAAACGTATATATACGTCCTTAGCAGCTAAAGGGTTAAGCAAGAGAATTTGCATATTGAAGGATATATCGCATCTTGTATTTGGTGTGGACTTGATTACTCTTTTTTATCAGTAACTTTCCCATCCCTGGTCAATGAGATTACACTTTTTTTTTCCCAATTATCATGACTGAATCATACCAAAGCCATAAAGCAAACTTTTGTCTTTTTCGATTTCAATAAAAGTTGTATAACTATTTGAGTATGCCGACTCTCATATATATCATAGTGCTTCTTGATTAAGTTGTTTCTAAAGCATAAAAATAGCAAGTAATCTTCATATGTAAAAACCACGTACAACAATATCTTCACCATCTTCAAAATTACATCGGGGACTCTTGCCGGTGCCACTGAGTTCATACACTGCAGCTGAGATCTTCCTGTGTAAGAAAGATACAGAAGCATGGTTACTCGTCGAAATGCAATGATGATGGTCCTATCACTCAATCACTCAATCCATTCCAAATATCTGTAGACGATGTGCACTATACTGCACATTACCATTTTGAACCTTTATAAATATTAGTTTAGAGTTGTTCTCAAAAATATAGAGAGCCAACATTGCAACTAAATAAGCCCTCAGTAAGAATACAAAAAGTAAGGGGACAACATTTTATTGCATTGAATAATATATGGAAGTCAAAAGATATCAAAACAAACACGAAGCTGAGAATGTTTCAATCAAAAGTGAAATCAGTGCTGTTTTATGCCTTGGAACATGGAGGACAACAAAAGAAACCACCAGAAAACTACAGACCTTCGTAAATGGATGTTAATGTAGAATAGAGAGACTGAGATGGTATGGACAGAGCCAATGTTTTCACCACGGTACGCTCTCATTTATGTGATATGGGTGAGTCTCAGACTGGAACGAGTGCGAGAATTAGGAATTAAGTTTGGACATGCCAGACAGTGTCGCCTTTGTGGTAGAGAGAAAAGGTATACTAATCAACTTCTCACGGGTACGGTGAACAAGTGGAATTTGGGATGGCTGCTGCAGCAGTGGACTGAGCACACATGGGAATGCCCAATGGGCTATGACATCGATCGAATAACATAACACAACAAGATATAATATTGTGTTGTTTGATCCCGTCCATGTGTTGCCGGGGTCCACAAGGAGAGCAAAGAATAGTGACACTGCGACCTACAAGGCATTTTGTAAGAGGTGACTAAGGTAGAGGTCTAGGGACACTACCCTAGTTAGTAAAAAGCATCGCAGAAATTGGATGTACTTGCACACTGTACAATCGCTCTTAGCCTCCAGATCACACACAAATCACATAGTGTGGTTTCACAAGTGGTCAAGGTGGAGCGTTCGAAGAAGAAGACGATGTGATGTTTGATTTATTTTAGTGTGGACTATTGTTTATATTCTCCCATTTTCTATACTTCAGTTTGGAAGGTGCACAGACTCCCAAGCAGAATATAGACAAGGCCTTGACGGGAGAGAAAAAGTGAGTCTCTTTGCATGTTATTCTTCTTGGGTTGTCTGCAAAAGTTACTGTTTATTTGTTGTCATAGCCCTCCAACCAGACTGACACTTCTGGTTTCAAGATGACTTTGAGTGGCTGTGTCTAGTCCGTGGTGGGGATGAAATTGGACTATCCTGTCCTATTTCTGTGTTTTGTGCTGGTTTATGTTTTCAAATTCTGCATGTGGGATATGTATGTTCATCGTGGGAATATTGTTTTCTATGGATGACCATGCTAAAGTCCAGAAACCATAGTATCATGTTTACATATGATGATTGTGAATACCTTGGGGCATTGCTGACAAATTATGGAAATGCTATAAAAGAAATGAAAAGAAGGCTGAGCATTGCTTTGCAAAAACTAAAAGAACAAACTAACCTATGGAAGGGAACTGACATAAGAGCAAAAATTCAGTGTTTAAGAGCCTGTGTTTTTCTCTTGGCAACATATGGTTGTGAGACATGGACCATTGACAAAGCGGCAGAGAAGATCATTAATGTCTTTGAATGCAAATGCTACAGAAGAGTACTTATAATATCATGGATAGAGAAGAGAACAAATGCTTCTGTTCTGCAACAGCTTGATATTAAAGAGAGTTGGTTATTAAAGAACATAAAAACAAGGAAAGTTAAATATTTCGGACATACCAAACGACATGAGTGCCTAGAGAAGATAATTTTGGAGTGAATGGTGCCTGGAAGAAGAGAAATACCTAGAAGACGACGGGTGCAAGATGTCATTGACGATCTGAGAATGATTGCTGCTGACGCTGGTCAACTTGCACAGAACATAGAGTTTTTCAGGACTGCTGTCATGGGAGCCAAGTTCTGGAAGGGACAAGCTACTTGATGATGATGATTATACCATCCAATACAACTGATGCTGTTGATTGACCTACCAAGCCTCGCCTGGTTAAGTCACTACATTCAACACTATACTGCAACAGAGATGATCTCCAGACTAACAGCTGACTTCATTATATAAACATATTAATATATTTATATATATATATTATCTACTACTCTTATGTAACGTTTCATCTTGTTTATTTTTTCTAGAGCCCTGCGTCCTGGTGACCCAGGTTGGGTGTACAGAGCCCGAGTACCCATGCCATCTAATAAAGATTATGTAGTGAGACCCAAAACCAACACTGAATACCAGCCTCCAGCAAAAGTAAGTACTTGATAGTTCAGAGTAATGACCATTACATACAGAGTAATGACCATTGCATACAGAGCAATGACCACTGCATACAGAGTAATGACCGTTGCATAGGTATGTCCATTCCAAACATGTATCGGCCATACACAATTCATAAAGTAGAATAAAAAATAGTGAGGCGATTCTGGATGGAGGTACTGGTACAGACAGGGCACAGAGAAACCTTCATTCTCATTCCTGTACATGTCAGAGTCAGGGGTAATGAATTAGCTGATTTGCTGTCACAGCTACAAGACTCAAATGACATTCTGAAGGCATTGAGAGTATTTCCGAACAGAGAAGTTTCAGGGTTGTGGGATTTTGTTAGTTATTCTATTTGCTGAAAAAATGCTCCCTAGGTATATAAAGTCTTTAACTTGTTTTAATTGATGTTTGTTGATGGAGAGATGAAAATTTATTTAAAGTTTTACTTAACTTTGCTTTTCAAAATTGGTGCCATTTGTCCAATGATTTGATTTGATTTATTCTAGCCATGATTGCAAATAAGTTAATCTTGTTGTCAGTCTTTTAACATTATTGTCATTTTGTGTGTATATGTTACCATCTTGTGTGTATATGTTGCCATTTTGATTGTATAATTTGATGAAACTTCATTCTCTTGCAGAGTGCAGCAAAGAAAAGTATTGGGAGATATGAGAAACACAAGCGATCATTCCTGGAGAAGAAAAAGTTCTCAAAGACATCAAAAGCTGTGGCTATCAGCATAGAAGGACGTAACATGGCTTTATGAGATAGTTATAAGGGTTGTACATATAGATTGTTTTTTGGGAAAAACTGTACAGACAGCATGGAGAGACTATACAAGATTGTACTGTAGGAGAAACTGTACCAACATGAGTATGGAGAGACGGAAGTACTATACAAAATTGTACTATGGGAGAAACTGTACCAACATCAGCATGGGAGACAGAGGGACTATACAAGATTGTTCTATGGGAGAAACTGTACCGACATCAGTATGGAGAGACAGGGACAATACAAGATTGTTCTATGGTAGAAACTGTACCGACATCAGTATGGGAGACAGGGACTATACAAGATTGTTCTATGGTAGAAACTGTACTAACATCAGCATGGGAGACAGGGACTATACAAGATTGTACTGTAGGAGAAACTGTACCAACATGAGTATGGAGAGACGGAAGTACTATACAAAATTGTACTATGGGAGAAACTGTACCGACATCAGCATGAAGAGACATGGACTGTACAAGATTGTACTATGGGAGAAACTGTACCGACATCAGTATGGAGAGACGGACTATTCAAGATTGTACTATGGGAGAAACTGTACCGACATCAGCATGGAGAGACAGTTATATGAGGCAGACAGATATGAGACTACAACTATATTTGTTCTGTGGGAGGGGTGTCTTTGGCTAAGCTGTTGCCTTGCACTCTGGAGTTCGTTGGTTTGAATCAGGGCTGTGCCGTTCTGTTCACAAGTGCATTTTGTCTAGAGACAACTAGGATTGTTAACGGAACTACGAAGTTTGTGCACTGTGCATTCTCTCGCAGGTGGCTTGCCATTTCTGCAGAGAGGGACCAAAAACAAAAAAGGGTCCAAAGGAGAAGGGTTAACTTCATTGCACCGGGTTTCCCCATATGGCTCTGTCCCTCTCGACAGAAATGGCATGCCATCTGCCGAGAGCATTGGATGAACTCCGTAGCTCCAGCAACAATCCTAGAGATCTCATGAAAAATTGCATGTGTCTGGATTTGGACCCAAATCTTCAGTACGATAAAAGAGAGGGACCGAGTCATATGGGGTAAGACTCTGTGCAATGAAGTCACTCCTTCACATCAGACCCTTTTTGTTCTCTAGGAGAAAGTTTACCCACAACATATTATTTTGTGTGTATACACGAAATATTTGATTAATTTCACAGAAGTTCATATATGGTATTTATTGAAAGTCGTGTTTAGTGTATTCCTGGTCAATATATCATTGAGAAATAGAGATTATGAACTGCTTTATCGCCACTCGGCTCGCAGGTTGAGATTGTGCTTCTCAGTCACTGATGACACTTTATACAATTTTGTCTATCTGTTCACTGCTGATTTCTGGTATAGTGTTCTTCTTTTGTTGTCACACTGTTACCAGGTTGCTGCCTAGTGTTGTGGTTTTATGATTGTCTTGCGCTGTTCTAGTTGCTTGGGTGATAGTTATTTTGGTTTTTTGACAGGATTCTACTATCCATCTTTTTTGTGGTCTTCTTCTTTCCTGATGTTTTTTTTGTAGAAGACTGTATATAGTGAAGTTTGGTTGTATTCTTATTAAGTGGCAGTATTCTTTGTTTCTCAATGTAATTCAAGCAAGGTTCTGTCTCAACTTTCTTTCTTATGCTGATGTTGGTGACTGTCTTTTCTGGTGTTGTTGTCAACTTTTAGAAGGTATCAGATTTCACATGTAGTTATATTTTGCGACTGTGCTTTGCTCATTGTCCATGTTTGGCCCTGGTAACACAAAGTAGGCATGAAAATGATGTTAATCATCTGTTGTTTAGCTGTCAGCAAGATGTTTGGGTGCTTTAACAATGGGACTAGCTGGGTA
The DNA here is from genome assembly GCA_020796225.1 of Arion vulgaris. Classification (NCBI taxonomy): domain Eukaryota; kingdom Metazoa; phylum Mollusca; class Gastropoda; order Stylommatophora; family Arionidae; genus Arion; species Arion vulgaris. Next base: position 28,497,114 of record CM036760.1, read on the forward strand.
TCGTGTTTGGCGCCTAATATGGCACATCCGACTGATTCCGCATGAAGGCTTGCTTTCCTTATCACTAGTGTCCTTAGCCATCCAGACAAGCCGTACTCTGACTTCAGAGGTACTTGTAATTTAGATCCCCAAGTAAAGGATCAGGATTTTCTGTAGTCCAACCTCGTACCTTGCACACAGTGAGAATTTTTGGCCCAAGCGGACCTCGAATCCTAGAATTTCCACGACATGTGGTCACTAGCCCAGCTTGTTATCACCTTCGTTTACATGATTAACTTTATCGGAGTAGCATTGCTCTTTGAAACATTACACTGTTGGTAATCTGCTTATGTGGCCGAACCATTTAATTTGTTGTTGCTTGATAAAGTTCAGTACTGATGTTGTACCCACTTTTTTCATGATTTCTTCATTTCTAAACCGGTCTCTTTCTTGATATTCCCAGTACTCTGCATAGACACTTCATCTCTGTTGTGACTAGTCTATCATTCGATGTTAGCATCGATGGCATAATGTTGGGAGAAAGATTGTGTTGTACAATACTCTTTTAGTGTTCGAGGTGACATGTTTGCATTTCAAAATTGGTTCTTTTTTTGTCCTATGATTTGATTTATTGCGTGTATGTTGGATTTTGTTAGCTATTCATTCTCCATTTGCTGTAAAAAAAATTCTCCCTAGGTATGTCAAGTCTTTAACTTGTTTTAATTGTTTGTTATATGAGATATAGACCGTTATTAAAAGTTTTAATTAATTTTGACAGGACAGCAGCTTTTCAGTCTATTATAGAATTTAATGGTATAAGATCTGGTTTTAGTGCACGAGGAAGACCAAGTGGGAGATGGATAGACATAGAAATACTACAGCAAAACGGTCTCTCAACAACCATTGCAACATAAGGAAAACCAAGTAACAGATGGATAGAGAACATTGTAGAAATACTTTCTTGCAAAACGGTCTCTCAACAACCATTGCAACATAAGGAAAACCAAGTAGCAGATGGATAGACAACATTGAAGAAATACTTTAGCAAAACGGTCTCTCAACAACTGATGTTATACGAGGAAAACCAAGTGCCAGATGGGTAGACAATATTGTAGAAATACTACAACAGGGACCCACAACAATGTGACCATAGAACGAAAACAGCAATCTTCCCTGATGACTAAAAAGTTCACCACGATCATAATTTAAACGTCTAAATTCCAATTAAAGAGCAAATAATAATAGCTTCTAAATCTGGCTTTTTCTTTTATTTGTTCTTGACAATATTGTTTGACTGTATCTTTGTAAAATGCAACAAATGTTGTCGAGTTCTGATGTAAATGATCTTATATTTGGTGACAGAAATAAAAGTAAATATTTTGTTCTTGTGAATAAAAAGTTATTAGTTATTTAATAATTTGTGTGTTTTGTTTTTTTGGTGGGCGTCCACTTTGTTGTTGTATTTTTATGTTAGAAGTCACCTTCTTATTGGTTACTGAACCAACATTATAGCACTCCGGACGGACCTACAGGTGATCCGTCTCCCCTAATAGAGAGGACTAAAGGTGAAGTATATCCTTCATTGCACCGAGTTTTACCCCATATGGCTTGATCCGCCACCTGCCTAGAGTAATGCACAAAGTATGTACTCTGTAGCTCTAGCAACAGTCCTAGAGATCTCTGAAAAAAATGCACCCATGAACAGAACGTTGCAGTCAGGATTCGAACACACATTCTATGGAACGCAAGGCAGTGGTGTAACCACTTAGTCACAGAGACTCCGAACTACTACAATATGTGTCGTAAACAGTGCGGTGCACTTAAGAATTTCACGGCTACAACCTGGTAGCCATGTGACCGTGCTGGGCTACAACCTGGCAGCAGTGTGACTGCACTGGGCTACAACCTGGTAGCAGTTTGACGACACTGGGCTACAACCTCATAGCAGTGTGATCCCACTGGGTTACAACCAGGTAGAAGTGTGACATTGGGCTACAAACCGGTAGAAGCAGGACGGCAAAGGTAGAAAGACAACAGCAAAAATTACAAAAACAATTTTAGCTGTATTTCTTTTTTATTTGAAGCACCTATTTATATTATACTTTTTCCAGAACAATCTTACATGTATGAATACCAGACTTAGTTGTATCTATAACATATATATATATATATGTGTGTGTGTCTTTAACAAGTTCCTATATGTGCCAGTAAGAGTACTTCATGCAAAATGTTCTATTACACATACACACACACAGACCACTCATGTCAAACTAAACTCACATCTCAAACACTATTCAATCATGCCATTGGTTATTAAACTGATATCACAGCACTCCAGGCAAACACATAGGTGATCAGTCTCCCCTAACACATCTCGAAGGGTATGCATACTGATGGTTCATGTGGCTTGCTGGTTAAACACACAGCTCTCTCTGCCCCTCAAGCATCCAGTTTTTCTTGTACAACATGTAATTCCAAATTTCTCTGAATCACTGGATTGATTCAACGTCTATTTTAATGCCTTCATCAAACAGTAGGTCACCAAGAGACGGAAAACACCCTCGTATCCATCCTAAACTCCCTGACAGTCGATGCATGCATGTCTGCGCTCTCATTGCCACGAGCACCTGCATGACCAGGACAATAGATCCAAGTGAGTCTATGGAGGTTGGAAACCTCTACAGACGACATCCACTTATACCGCAACCTGCCAAGCTAAACACACATCTCATACAAGGTATGACCACCCATTCAAACGGTGACTGCCCATACAAACGTTGACCATTGATACAAATGTTGACCACCCATACTAACTATGACTACCCATTCAAACTTTGACTACCCCTACAAACATTGACCACCCATACAAACCACTCACTATACAAACAATCAGTCAAAATTGTCAATGCAAAACAAGTTAATCACAGCTTAAAATCTCTCAGGTATGGAATAAAGTCCTGATTGGTCAATTGGCTACGGACAGACTGCCATCTGTCAAAGCATATAACTCTCTTGGAACAAATATCAGACATGAAGCAAATCTAACTCATTATTTCTGAATGATTAGGCCAAGGCTACAAGTTATTCGACTGGAAATAAACTTGGCGTAACAGTTTCTAAACGTCTTCCATTGTCATTTCAGCAAACATTTTTATTTTTGTGTCGTCATTTGGTCTGTCGTTACTGCCTGTGTTACCACTTTTTGCGGTGTAGGGGGAGGAGAGAAAAAGAGGAATTTAAAAGTTGCATGGTTAGTGCAATCATGGCGAAACTGTTTTCCGGCTAGGATTTTTTCATGATACTCTGACATAAAAAACTTGCTCCAATACAATGGATACAAAGCAAAAGGTTTATAAGAGATAACAGAGGCAACGAAAGACACTATTTATGAAGTGCACACGGGCTCGTTCTAGAAATTTCTTATCCTGGCAGGGTGAGGCAAAACAGGATTAGAGAAAAGAAAAACTCCTCGGCCGATCGGGATTGAGCTCAGATCTCCGATTGGGAGTCTGCGATTAATCCATTCGACAGACACTCCTCACATGATGATGATTCATACAAATGTCAGCTGACCTAGTTGTAAAACCTCACTTATGGATATACCAATGTTGCGTATGTGGTCTATTGTTCCATATGTAATAGAAATGTAAATAGTTTTGTATATCTTGGTTCACTGCTAACAAGAGATGGAAATGGGATGCAGAAAATTAAAAGAACAAACATGGCCTTACAAAAAATACAACTAGAAACAGAATGGAACTGATAGGAAAACAAAGATGAGAATTCTAAGAGCATGCATATTCCCAGTGGCATCGTATGGGTGTGAAGTATGGACATTTAACAAGACAGTGGAAAAGCATATATGTGAGTTTGAATATAAGTGTTACAGAAGAGTCTTCCATATATCATGGACAGAGAATAAATAGATCTATCCAGAAAGAACTCAAAATCAAAGAAAACTGGATGAAACTACAAACAACAAAATTGAAGTCTTTTGGATAGTTAAAAAGACAGGAACGGTTGGAGAAAACCATTATGGAAGGATGCATGCTGACAAAGAGGAAGACCATGGAAAAGAAGGACTTTGGATGTAACTGATGATTTGAGCATGACGGCTGTAGAGTCTATGAAAGAAAGAAATTTCAAAGGACTGTTAGGGTGGCAAAGTTCTGCTCAGACAAGCTACCTGATGATGAGGATGATCTATGGGTCAAATGTCACGTGATGGATCACCTTCATTGTCATCGTCGCATGAGGAAGGTGGACCATGAGAGCTTCCATCTTGGTCCATACTTTTGTAAGTGGCAAATTGGTGAGTATGACTATGTCTTGAGTCAGAAGTCTCTGTATGGTATCCATTAGGGCTGCTTATTTCCTCTGATTGGCTATGGTAGCTGTTACTAACTAGGTCTGACTCGGGCGTGGAAGACATGGCAGGGGTTTTAACAAGTTTGAAACTTCTTTGGGTTGTGTCCAAGAAGATGTCAGACTTTGGAATGATTCCATTATCAAAGCTAGAGGATGCTGTATGATTCTGAGTATCCTGGAATAATTTATTGACAGCAGCAATGTCTTGCTGGTTAGCTACTCTGAAGAAGTTGTCTGCCGGTCGCAAAATGTCTTCTGTCTCGTCTTCTTCTTTAATCACATTTTCATTCTCTTGAGTGTCTCTGCTTTTGGAGCTGGTCGATGAACTGTCTTTGTGACCTAGGTAGATCTGAGGATCATAGACATTGTCTTTAGTGAGAGCATGGCTGTTCTGAGGTGAGGAATTGTCCTGCAAACTGTACTCAAAGCTGTCATGAGCCGTAGACACAAGTTTCAGAGAGGAATTGGTAGCTTGAGGGAACGAAATACTGTGACCCATTCTCAAAGTGTTTTCACCAAAGCTATTCAGACTGATGCCTTCCCCGGTAGCAGATGTAGACCTTGAGATGGGTGGTGTGTGGATGTCAAGTTCTGAGACCAAATCTCTCCTTGTAACACTAGATGCATTGCTTGACATTATCTGGCTCACCCTACTAGTCTGGGAGCCGACAATGCTTGTAGCAGGGGGAGATTGTAAAGTTGAAATATCTCCTCGCTGTCCAAAAACAGAACTTCTGTGAAACAAAATGAAAAAAAATGCACTGTTAAGTATATTGTTTCTGTTCCTTATGTTCGTTTTTATCAATAAAATTAACCAGTCTTTGTGATCTGTGTTGTTTGCTGCGAGAATGTGAGTACACTGTGCCCCACCTAATTTCGGCCAAAGTGTATGCATATTATCCAACAGGACACCAAATTGTACAGGTGGATAACTGTAAGTGATGATGATGCTGCTGTATATACAGATGAGTCGGTTCATCTTGGTGAGAAGTCAGGCTGGGGTTTCTTGGCTAATTCGTATGGTAGGGTTGTTGCAGAGCAAAGTGGAGTATACATGACAACTACTTCCAGTATGAGGATGGAGGTTGAGACCGTTAATGCTGCCCTCCATTGGCTCTCTGGGACTCCATTTACTGAGACCATTGTTGTATCTGACTCTCAGTCGATGCTTCACAAGATCTAAAAGGGCAGTTTTCGGTATGAGTGGATGTCTATAGAAGTTTCGAAACTCCAGAGGTTTACATGGATCTACTGTCCCAGGCATGCGGGTGTTTGCGGTAATGAGAGAGTAGACAGGTTTGCATCGATTGTTGGGGAGTTGAAGATGGATAAGTGAGATGTTCTTCGGTCTCTTCGCAACTGTCTGTTCGATGAGGACACTAAAATAGATGTTGAATCGATCCAGCAATTTAAGCAGTTTGGAGTTACCCTTGTACAAGTAGAGCTGGATGCGTGAAGGGCAGAGTGAGGAGTGTGTTTAATCAGCGAACCACAGGAACCATCAGTATGAATACTCTTCTATATCTGTTGGGGAGACTGAGCACCTATGGGTCTGCCCAGAGTGCAATGACGTCAGTTCAGTAACCAATAACTAAGATTTTGCAAACAGAAAAACCCCAGTTTAAAGCACTGTATGTGGAGTTATACTGTAAATATAAATAATACATTCTTTGCTTGATAAAGGCCTTTTGGTAGATACGTTTGCCCGAGTGGTTACCGGGCCCAAATTTGGGGTGTAAAGAATAGAACCACTGTTACCTGCCACCATGTCGTAAGAGGCGACTAAGGAGGTTTGGCTGAAATCGGATGCATGTGTCCTAAACTTGTAGAAGTCTATGTGTTTAGGGGCCTACCAAACCAATGTGCAACGTATACACGTTCTTGGCAAAGATCAAACATATCACAAAGAGTGATTACAATTGGTCGTAAGAACGAACGCAAAGAAGAAGAAGAAGAGGTAGATACGTTGCTGTATCTTGTTTTTTGCACTTTATAAAGCTACACTACTTTGTTGTTATGTGTTTCATCTTTGCTGCCTTTTTAGGGGGATGTAGGACAGGGGGGCATGAGCCTGAGAAATTTAATTATCTCATGGCTAGTACAGTACCAGTGCAATTGTTCAGGTTAGGATTTTGTCTTTATGCTCCCTACAGAAAAAACTCTTTGATCTTACCGGGGATCTAATCCATTTGGGCAGAAGCTCGCAATATGCTATAAAACAAATGATAATTTGACTAAAAAAAAAAATTAATAAAAACTTCAAATTTATTAAAATATTAGGAAGAATAAAACACTACTCTTTAAAAAAAAACCCTACCAACAATAAAATAACAACAGCTAAGAAAGAATGCTAGAAAATACTTACGATCGAACTCCTAGTCTTTGTTCTAACAAAGATTTGAGGTTTGGTAGTGTCTGTCTCAGGTCATTTGTTCCAAAGCCACAGTAAAATCTCAGCTGAGGACAGATTTGATTAAACTGGACATGATCACTTGCATCAAATAACTACATGTAAAATGTGCAAATAGTAAGTAAAGGAACTCTTTCTATTGATTGGTAGGACCATCATCATTGCACTTCGGTGAGTAGCCATGTGTGCTCCAATCTCTTTCTTACACAGGAAGATCTCAGCTGTAGTGCATGGACTATGTAGCACCGACAAGGGTCCCTAATTTAATTTGGAAGATGGTGAAGATATTGTGTAGGAATTTTATTTTTAATCTTTTGCTAATGAATTTTGGCCGGGCAGCCACTTTCCAGCCTGCTCTTTTCGATTTTGAACTGCCAAGGAGTCTTTTACATGCTCAAATTGACTACATTATATTGTCCGTCTCCAATAGAACTGGGAACTCAATCTCATCTACACTGAGATCAGGGATCTCTGGAAAAATATCCAGATGGCTCCATGATTGAACGAAAAGGGTAACTTTTCAATGAGAGACAAGCACATAATATCTTTTTTACACCTTGTGGTATATAGGGTAATACAGTGTTAGACCCATATTTTGCATTGACTGTCGGCATACGATGGGTGATGTAATCAACATCAAACTGACCACCTTTACTTCCCAGTGCTTGTCCTGGTACACAATTAAGGCTATGTTGACCTGAGAGTTGTTACGGTGGTAAAAAATTCCCTGCTCACATGTGGAATTGAACCTGGACCACTAGCTTAAGAAGCGAGTTCACTAACAACTACGCTAATGAGGCTCTCACGTGTAAAATGTGGTGTCTTTGAAAAGTTATCAACAGAAGATGAGACAGTGTCTTCGTGGTTTTCATGGTATTTTCCTTTTGTTCAACCGCTATGAATTCAAGTGAAGTCATTGCGTCTAATATAGCACATCCTGCTGATCTTTGCATGAAGGCATGCTTTCCTTACCACCAGTTTCCCTTGCTATTTAAGCGAGCATTACTCTGACTTCAGCGATACTTCTTCTTCTTCGAACACTCCATATAAACCACTTGTTAACCCATCTATGTGATTTGTTTGTGATCCGAGCCTAAGATCGATTGTATGTCATGTCAGTTATGTGCCTACAAGTAGGCCAGCACATTCGATTTCTGCGATGCTTTTTATTTTCTAGGTTCGCCCGAGTGGTTACCGGGACCCAAATTTGGGGTGTTATGAATAGAACCACTGTTACCTGCCACACATGTCATAAGAGGTGACTAAGGAGGTTTGGCTGTAATCGGATGCACGTGTCCGCTAGAGAATGCTAACCAGAAACAAATGCTTGCAGAAAACGGATGCACCAGGCCATAAGGCACATAACATGGTGCAATGACCCCTCACAATGAGAAATGGGATAATGGATTCTACGGCTGCCAATCTGCCTCGATGATTTAGCCACGCAGTAAGAATGTCAGACCTACCATCACGAGGGTGGCCAAAACTTACTGCGGGAAGAGGTCAGCACAAACGGGAAGCAGAAATCATAGGGGCCAAAACTTACTGCGGAAGAGGTCGGCACAAACGGGAAGCAGAAATCATAGGAATTATGTCCTACAGAACTGCTCCCAGTATGCAGACTTGAGAAGAAAGAAGTGGCCCACTTACACCAGCATCCAAGACAAACTGTATGGCGTGGCTGATAATCTGAAGCTGACGGCTGCCTTTATTAGAGAATCCGAAATCCTAATCTAGTGAGTGCAGAAGAAGATTTATTAGGTTAGCTTCCCTAGGCACTACATCAGTCGCCTCTTACGACATTGCAGCCTTGTAGGTCACAGTGTTACTATTCTTTGCAGGCCCCAGCAACACATAGAAGAGATTAAACATCCGGTGTGAAATATAAACTAGAAAAATAACCGCTAGTTTTGAAGTAACCGTCACTGATTCTATTCTTTCCTTCTGAGAGCAAAGCCCAAACAAGATGATACTAATCAAAATAAAAACAATGGCGCAAATTACCTGGCTGATATTTTTATTCAGAAGAAAGACTGCGTAGTTGTATTGAAATTTTTCTTTTCCTTTTCCAAACAAAGGAAATCTAGAGAAAAGAAACATAAATTCATGACAACAATTCAGATGATCTAAAGCCATTGACAACTAAACAAGGAAGAAAACATGTTTGTTTGCTGAATATGTCGAAAAATAATTTAGTTACCTGCAAGTAAATCTGGCAGGTAGAAGGCAAGTCATCAGTTTCTATGTTAGAACAGATTGTCCATGATACAATTAAATGGATTGGCCACATAAGCCCTACCAACAAACACTGTGCATCAAAGAGAATCATATCTTGGGAAAACTCTCTCTCTCACACAATCACTGCTTAGACTGATGTACCAGATTTCCCCATAAATTCTGCAAATTTGTTGTCTTATTTATATGGAAATCTGATTCATGCAGCCTTAGCATGGGTGTGCTTCGTCACATCTTTAGTGCCATTTGGAGCCCTGGCGCTTATCCTTCGGCGTATGTGTCAGGTTTCAGCCAGCATTTACTGGGTTCCCTCTCCGTCAGCCTTGGGTTGTCCCCAGCCAACCAGTAAGGCAGCAGGTTGTTATTTTCTTTTAGGGTAGCTACCCTTAGACAACCTTCCTCCGGGTTGTTTTTTTTTTTTTTTTTTTTTTTTCTTTCGTCCGCTTTCAACTCTGTTCACTTTCAACGAAGTTTCATCTCTGAAACTGATTTTTGCGTGAAAATCCGTTTTCCAATTTCTTACAATGGCAGCAGCGTGCACATTGTAAATTACTTTACACTGGCAGCCGTGTGCTCAATGTACTGGTAATTAGTATTCCCTCGCCATACAGGCAGATTTTCTCCGACTTCAGAGGTACTCACGTTATCGTCCTGAGTAAGACCAGGGACTCGAACAAATGCCGGATAGTGGGTCCGAACCCGAGCTATGAGGCGTCTCACAGCTAGCAGGTCGAGCTACTATCAACTACTCTAGGCAGTCCCCTCCCGGGTTGTTGAACATCATCTGCCCAGGTTACCAGTTTTTTTTTGGACTATTTTTTTTTTTAATATCTTGGAAATGAAAATGGGTCTTCTAAAGACAAAAATGACATCATCAATGCTATAAGAGAAAACATACGCATTGAAGATTTAAATGAAGAAGATAAAGGGTTCTCTATCTCGGTTGCGCAAATGATGCATTATGTAGGTGCGGCAAGACAGGAAAACCATGAGAAAAACCACAGTAGATACATTAGAAAGCACAGGATGGGAGTTTTTAGTCTAAACTGAAATACATGCTTAGGAGATTGGAACAATTATGGACATGTCTGGTGTACGATGAAGATGATCCTTAAATACACAATGAACAATGGTTTGACGTATGTACATACTCTCTGTCCTTCTCTGTCAACTTGCTATGAATGTGGTCAATAATCACAGACCGTGAGCCTCGATACATCATGGGATAACGAAGTGGTAGGTCCATAAAATGGGATATCATCTGTGTTAAGTGACAGGTAAATCCTAATGCAACTGATACTCGCAACTCATCCTGGCCTGAGGAAAAACAAAGTTGCGGTTAAATGGACATTGCAAGTTACCAGTGGTCAAGAAAACTTGGTTAGAACTTACCTTACTCGGGATATGCTCAATTTGGTTAGAATTTACAACACTCAACTTTTTTTTTTCATTGGGCCTTAGTGCCACAAGAAGTGGACCTAGTACGATTTAACAAGTGAAAACTTTGAGAGCCATTATTCTGTTGAGTGAGAGCTGCTCAGAGCTTGTTTAAGTGTATATAGTGTGTATAGGCTTTATGAAGTCTTTTACCCTTTGTTTGTTTTCTATATATATCTTTTTTTTTGCCCTACTCGGAAGTGTCACAACGAGTGGACACAGTTGAGAGTGTAAAAACTACATTTTTTTCGAATGAGAGTTGCTCGGTATTTGTTGAAATATATTTAGCTGCCTATTGGTTCTATGAAGGCTCCCACCCTTTGTTTGCAATCAAGTGGGCACTACACTATGATTTTAGCCAAAAGCATAGAAGGATCCACACACAGAATATACCACACTCGGAAATTGCTTATAGCTTGAGAACCACTGCACTAAAGCAGCGCAAGACAAAACAGAAAACCATGACACTGAACAACAACCATGTAACTGTCATTCAGTTAACAACTCTTATCGGGATATTGCTGCCAGTTATGCGCCTACAAGTAGGCCAGCAAATCCCATTTCTGCACTGCTTTTTATTTACTAGGTAGCATCCCAGGGTCTACGTCAGTCGCTCTTATGACATGCACTGTAGATCGCAGTGGTACTATTCTTTGTTTACCTTGTGGGTCCCGTATGTTGAAAATAAGCTGTAGTATTTTAAAATTCTCTACAGATTGTTACAAATTATATATTGTTTTATATATATATTCCTCTTGTAGCGTTATACGTTACATAGGACAAGCAAGTAATTTCTCGATACTGCTCTGTCCTATGCAACTCACTTAATCTATTCTATGGAATCGAGACTGATATTTCTTGCCGCTCCCAGCAAAGTTCGTTTCAGGGTTCCCTAGGGCGTCCTCTCTTTCTTGAACCCTTTGCTTCCCACTTCAATGCCTGCTTTGGTATTCTTTGATAATTTCTTCTCAAGGTATATCCAACATATTTCCATCTTTTCCTTCTTATAATAGTTGCTACTAGTGGTTGATGAGACATTTCTTCTCAAAGTATGCCCAACAAATCTCCATCTTCTCCCTCTTATAACGGTTGTTACTAGTGGTTGACCAGACATTTCTCCATCACTTCTGAATTGCGCATTTTATGTTCATTATTTTTTCGCAGACATCTATTTTCAGACGCATACAACTTACTTTCTATATGACTTTCTATGTGTGAGGGGACTAATGCTATGTAAAGGCAACTGGTATATGACTGTGTATGTGAGGGCTACTTCTATGTGACTGTGTGTGTGAGAAGGGACTAATATGCAACTGTGTATATGTGTACGGGTTAAATGCTATATGACTATGTGAGGCTACTACTATATGACCGTGTGTGTGTGTGTGTGTGTGTGTTAACTACTGTTATGTAAGGGCTACTATGTGACTGTTTGTGTATGACAAGGGGCTAATGCTCTCCCTTCTTCTTCACCCTTTGCCCCTAGGGAGGCATAGGTCCATAACCAAGGCCTTCTAAGCCCGCCTATCCAAGACGATCTTTTCTAGATCTCTCCCCATTATCTTGCCTTGAATCCCTCCTTGCATGGTCTTTCCTCGGGTGGCAAGCAATGAATATTCCTGGTTGTAGTTTCTGTAGTTATCTAGTGATCTTTACAGGGTGGGGTAGCTAGCCCCAAGTCCAATCTCCTTAGTCGCCTCTTACAACATGCATGGCAGGTAACAGTGGTTCTATTTTTTACATCCCTAATTTGAGCCCCGATAAAAACTTGGAAGGGCCTAATGCTATGTGGTGACTAATATGTGACTGTGTATGGAGGTTAATGTTAGTTAACTGTCTGTGTAAAAGGTTACTTTTATGTGACTATAGTTGTGAGTGAACTATGCTATGCAACTGTGTATGTGTGGAGACTGCTACCATACCTTGATAATCCTCAGCATTTGGAAGTCTGACATTGCAAATATAAAAATGTTGACCTTTCTCATCCTGCAGGTTTAAAAAAACAATTAGCAACAATGTACCAAGTTCACTAAGGTCAAATCTAGTATTTAACATTATATAGTCAGAGTTGAAAGGTCAGAGGTAACCTATAAGGAAATCGGATAGGAATAATAATGTATGATTCAACCTTGCTGTTCCTGGTATGGTTCCTGAGTATAGAGGCAGGGGAAGACCAAGACAAGGGTGGCAGTAGAACATCAAAGAAACCTAGAACAGTTGAGAGAAATTGCTAGAGGCAGAGAGTTCTTCTGGCAGGCTGTGATGAAAGTGACCTTCTGCAAGAGACATGTTACTTGATGAGCCCCTCACTGTTCCTGGGGGTAGAGGCAGGGAAACACCAAAACAAAGGTGGCAGCAGGACATCAAAGAAATCTTGAACATGACGTTAGAAGAGGCAGAAGAGCTTGCTAGAGACATAAGAGTTCTTCTGACCGGCTGTGATGAAAGCGACGTTCTACAAGGAACATGCTACTTAATGAACCACCTCCCTACACTAGTCACAAAAGTTGAAATTTGTGAACAAGACAGGTTTGAGAAGAAATGTTGCATTTCTCACTTCTGGTGCAGAACTATTTTGGTGTTGTTCTTATTCTTTGTGGTGTAGAGGTTAGGTGCTCACCTTTTGTTCCAAAGGTACTTGAGTTGTTCCCTTGTAGAGCCATTGGGATATTTTTCCAGAGATCCCTGATCTAAATGTAGGTGAGATCAAGTTTCTAGTCCTATCGGAGACGGATGATAAAGAATAGGTCCATGTTCAAGTTTAGCACGTTAAAAAAAAACCATTGCAGTTCAAAGTCGAGAAGAGCCACTGCCTGGGCAAAATGCATTAGAAAAATTAAAGTATAAAAATTCCTACACTATATTTTCACCATCTTCTAAATTACATTGGGGAACCTCACCAATGCTGTGGAGTTTGGGCACTGCTGCTGAGATCTTCCTGTGTAAGAAAGAGATCGGAGAACACATGGTTACTCACTGAAGTGTAATGATGATGGTCCTATCAATGAATCTAACTAGGTGATCGAACCATTTCCTTTTCTGTTTTTTATATGCAATTTAAGCACTGTCCTCAGTTATCAGTTATATGAGGACTATCATCATAGCACTCTGAACGTGTCCATAAGTCTCTGATCTATGTATCAACAAATCCAGCAGCATCCAACGACAGAACACGCCAGTTCGATGTTGATTAATCAACCTATTTGCATATTTGATATGTTGTTCTTTTTTGGCTGCACAAATATCTTGTTTCAACCTTTTCTCTGATGCTGATATTTGTGACTCACTCTTCTTGTGATGTTGGTGACCTTCTGGAGATATCGCATTTCCCATGTGGTTATTTTCTGTGACTGTGCTTTATTCATTGTCCACATTTGGCACTGAGAGCAGCTGTAGCAAAGTGGTTAGCGCATTCACTTCCAGGGCACAAAGTCCAGGTTCAATTCCACAGCAGGAGTATTTTTTGTCAACTGTAACACATGCATTGTGGGACGGATTCGCGTAATGCATAAGCGTTCGCCTATAGACTTGGACACAAGAAGGTTGTGGGTTCAATCCCACACTTGATGTTCCACATGTGAAGAAAGGAATTGGCCCTCCTGCTTCCTGCATACTAGGAGCTAGAAATAAGAAGTGGCTTCATACCATAAGGTCTGAAAAGGCTACAGAAAAATACCCCCCAAAAAAACACATTTAATTTAACAAAAAAACAAAGCAAAGAAGTTTGACATTGTATAAAATACAGACACAATTTATGCTATGATTGACTGATGAGGACTAAAGTGACCACTGACTGACCTCTGTGATGGGATAGATATCATGGACCATTTCTTTGATGATCTGTTTCCTTCTGAATAGTACTTGAGCATTTTCTTTGACTAGCATCTCCCTACAAGAAATAAACATTGATTCATGTTGTATTTGTACTTCACCAGAGAAAAGAAAAGTTTAGAGGTCTCTGTGGCATTGAGGTTAGGCGTTTGCCTCTTGTTCCAAAGGTACTAAGTTTGCTCCCTCGTGGAGCCATCTATATATTTTTCCAGAGATCCCTGATCTCAGTGTAGGTGAGATCAAGTTCCTAGTCCTATCAGAGATGGATGATAAAACGTAGGTCCCATGTTCAATTTGAGCACGTAAAGGAACCTGTGTTCAAAATCGAGAAGAGCAGGCCGAAAAGTCACTACCCGGACAAACAAAATTCATAAGAAAAATAAAAAAATTAATTTCTTACAAAATATTTTTACCATCTTCTAAACTACAGCGGGGGCCCTCGCCGGTGCTAAGGAGCCTGTGCACTGCAGATGAGATCTTCTTGTATAAGAAAGAGATAGGAGCACACATGGTTACTCACTGATGTGCAATGATGATGGTCCTATCAATCAATCAATAGAATGAAAGGAATGAGGACAAGCAAGTCTAGTGTTCAAAGTGTTATCTCACAATTTGAATCAGATATTCGCCAGTGTGTTGCCAGGGCCCGCAAGGGTAGTAAAGAATAATACCACTGCCACCTACAAGATATGTCATAAGAGGTGACTGAGGTAGGGGATTAGGGAAGCTGTCCATGTAAATAAAAAGCGTCACAGAAATCGGATGTGCTGGCTTACTTGTAGGCGCATAACTGGCACAATGTACAATCGCTCATAGGCTCAGATCACATATCAATCACAAAGAGTGGTTTAACAAGTAGTCGCTTGAAGAATACAACATTTAATATAACAATCACAAATCCTGCAGGAAAAATAATACTCACACTTCTTTCTTCACATTTTGATGTAGGTAACTATCACATCCTTCTTACCTAGATTGTATATGCAGAGTTCTCTTTTCTTCTGTATCCTGTGCTAACTTCTTCATCTCTGCCCCCTTTTCTCTCAGTGTGTTTACTAGATTACATTTTAGAATAGAAAGAATGTACAGTAAATTACACATACAATGAAAATCAAAATCGTTGCATATCCTTTACAGGACGTAACCATCAACCACAGTAAATGAGTTGTCGATTTTCTAGGCACCACTTATTCGTTCAGTAGTTTGCCATTGCTTTCTGAACGGCAAGGTCTATGTTTACCTTTAGTAAAAATCCCACGGAACCGAATTTGCTTCCAAACGCGGAATTTGAACCAGGAATGCTTGGGTTGTGATTGAGCTCACTACCACTTAAGCTACAGATGCCCACATATACTATACGTACTTGTTTTTCTTGTCCATGTTTTTGATTCATACAGTTTTCTTCTCCTTGAGTTCGCCCGCTATGAATTCAGGCATAGTCATGGCGCGTATGATTTTTGCGTGAAGACAAAGCTTTCCCATTTTATCAGTGTCACTCCGTCAATAAAGGCATGCTTTCTCTGACTTCAGAGGTACTTGAAGTTTAGATCTTCAAGTATTGATCTAGATACATACAGTAAATCTTGAACTTGTTTAAAAGAATGATTGTTACTTTCGTTACTGCCTGTAATACCGCTTCTTAGAGCAGTGTAGGCCAGGGGGGGACATGAGTATCAGGAATTTAATGGGTGCATGGCTAGTGCCGTCACAGAAAAACTGTTCAGGTTAAGATATTTTTCTGTATGCTCCCGATAGAAAAAACTCCTTGGCCTTACCAGGGATTTAACCCAAGTCTCCTGAATGAGAGCATGTGGTCTAATCCAACTGGCCAGATGCTTCACAATGAAAAGAATGGTAACAGGGCTACAGGTGCATGAATTTAAGGGGACAAGGCAGCGTCAGTGGCAGTTCGCTGACCAAGATCTACACCACCACCATGCAGTAGTCTTACTGGAAACAGACTGAAGTCTGGTGAAGCAGGTAGGGATCGAGGGAGGATGCAATTCACACGATGTGGTGGTAGAGTATGTGTTACTGCATGTAATAAGAAGACTGTCACACATCAGACAATCAATATCTCTGAGTGGTAACATCTACACAAATCCCTTGGCAGAAATTCTGTAGAAATGGTAGGTCGCAACTACAGATTGACTGGTTGATACAACGAGGATCCATGCGAGTTGTCAGGTTCTACTGGAGGATGGCTACCCCATCTGGTATCGGCTACTAAACCAACGTCATTGCACTCGCAGCAGACCCATTGGTGCTCAGTCTCTGCAACAGATGTCAAAGGGTATGTACACTGATGATTCCTGTGGCATGCTGATTAAACACACTCCTCTCTCTGCCCCTCAGGCCTCCAGTTATACTTGTACAATAGTTAACACAAAACTGCTTAAATCGCTGGATAGATTCAACATCTATTTTGTTGTCTTCATCCAACGGGCAGTAACGAAGCGATCAAAGGGCATCCTCCTTATTTATCCTCAACTTCCCAACCATCAATGCTGTTGATCAAGTCTGTCCGCTCTCTCATAACCACAAACACCCACATGCCCAGGACAGTAGATCCACGTATGTCTCTGGAGGTTAGAAACTTCTATAGGTGACATCCACTCATAACGAAATCTGTCATTTCGGATCTTGTGAAGCATTGACTGAGAGTCAGATACAACAACAGCCCCAGTAAACGGAGTTCCAGAAAGCCAATGGAGGGCAGCAGTAACAGCCTCATACTGGAAGTAGTTGTCCTGTATTATCCACTTTGCTCTGCAATAACCCTACCATTCATGCTAACCAAAAAACAACTGATAAGTATTATAGTGTCAAAAACCATTTGTGGTTAGAGCTCAATAACATTCATGGTTATGCATACCGATAGGTGTGACACGACAGGAAAACCATGAGAGAAACCCAAGTAGATACATCAATCAACACAGAACGGGAGTTGTTAGTCTAAACACACTGAAATACATGCTTGGAAGTTGATCGGAGCAATTATGAACATGTGCGATGAAGATGGTCCTCAAATGACCATTCATGGTATGGAAAGAGTTAAGGACAGGGGTCAGTGCAAATTTTTCAACTATCTCGAAAACTGTAGCAGTCACCTTAATGAAGAGAAGAGTGCAGAAACGAACTGTAGACAGAGAAAGACATGAGGCAGGAATGATCTGAAATGAATGACAGATTTGGTTGGAGGAAATTTGCTGATGCTTACTGCTTCAAGGGGAGTTAAGAGAAGAATAAGAAGCTATAGAGGACAAGAGTGATCTGGAAAAAGTGCATGTTAGAACTTAATATTAAGTTCTGCAAATAGCATTTATTAGAACTTAATATTGAGTTCTGCAAATAGCATTTATTAGAGCTTAATATTGAGTTCTGCAAATAGCATTTATTAGAGCTTAATATTGAGTTCTGCAAATAGCATTTATTAGAGCTTAAAATTAAGTTCTGCAAATAGCATTTATTAGAGCTTAATATTGAGTTCTGCAAATAGTATGTATCTCATTTCTTTCTACTCTTCCACCATTTACTTCTTTACATAAGTATTGGGTGGGTGGGGGAGGAGAGGAAATGTAGTATTTATAAGGAATTAATATTAAGTTCTACGAATAGCATGTATTAGAAAATTAATACTATGTTCTGCAAATAGTATGTATTAGAACTTACATCTTGAGTTCTGCACTGTTTGAAATTTCTCAAACTTATCCTGGTCCACCTGCTTCTGTTGAGTCTGCCACAAAAGCTCTTGTCGCAGTTGTCTAACTTTCATCAAAAGATCCTCTCGCTGTGACAACTGAGAGAAAAACACAAATATCATTTTGTATCCACACTGTCTCCAGCTATGCAGGTGTAAGGAGAAATGAAAGCGCTGATAGGCTTGCAGGTATGGCTGCTGTACAATGTGGTCGAGCAATGGACCAGGTTGATATTTTAAATTCCCTAAGGGAGAAAGGACGCGATTCAAGTAATAATGGTGAATCTACAACACTAACCAGACTGCAAGAATACCAAGTCAAGTGTGGTGTAGCTAGACAAGAACACTATACTGGTAGTTTCTGGTACAGAAGAATAGTAAACCAACAAAGAACTGAGGTCGTTAGTCGCCACACGTTGAGAGGCATATTGAGGGAGAGATCGGAGCACTTATGGACTAAGTGGTTCGAAGTGCAGTCCTAAAAACAACAGCAGAATTCATGAGTAAATCTGGTACATCAGTCTGAGCGGGGATCAGGAGAGAGAGAGAGAGAGGGAAGTGCAGTGATGATGATCTGATGACTAAACTAAACTGGTGTTGTTAGTTGCCACACGTTGAGAGACATACTTAGTAGGAGATCGGAGCACTTATGGACTAAGTGGTTCGAAGTGCAGTGATGATGATCTGACGACTAAACTAAACTGTCTCAGGTATTGGTCACTATCTTCCTCTAGCCAGAGCTGGCACTTCTCTATTCTTGGTCATCCTCTGTATTGTGTTCCATCTGTGATTCATTTCTTTCAGTTCTTGTTATACTGTTCTCCAGGTCGTTTTTTGGGTCTTCCCTGATTTCGTTATCCTCTGGTGTCTATGCCAGTGCAGTTTTTGCGACAGAGTTAGCACACTTGCCATTCAGCACACTTGACAGTCAGCACACTTGTCCAAACCATCCTCATCTTCTTACTTTGATCAAGCTTGCAAGTTGTATTGTGTATTTAGCTTCAGCTTTGAAAACATTGATAAATCTACATCCCTATCCAGAGTGAAGGAGATGGGAGTGAAAATGTGAACTGTCAAACATAAACACTTTGCTAGAGGCATGAGACATTTGATTCATCAACAAAGAATGGGTGTGATTACTTATTATATGCTGGTAAAGATATTAGGAAGGACATTGAAGCAACTATGAACCTGTCTGGAGTACTATGATAATGGTTACTGAACTGATGTCACAGCAGTCCGGCAGACCTATTCTCCCCAAACAGATCTCTATCTCTCTCGCGATCCCCAAAACAAATATCTAATAGTACGCATACTGATGGTTCCTGTGGCTCGCTGGTTAAACACACTCTTCTCTCTGTCCCTCAAGCATCCAGCTCTATTTGTACAACATGTAATTCCAAGCCCGTTAAATTGCTGGATTGATTCAACATCAATTTTAGTGTCCTCTTCCAACAGTAGGTCGTCAAGAGACCGAAGAATATACTCCTTACCCATCCTAAACTCCCCAACAATCAATGTTAGCCTGTCTGCTCTCGCGTTGCCGTATACACCTGCATGCCCAGGACAGTAGATCCCAGTGAGTCTCTGGAGGTTGGAAACAGTTGTGATAATGAACCATAACCTCTAATCCCCAAGGACAGATGTTTGTGGAGATCCCTGATTGCCTATAACACTCTGAGTAACACATGATGATGTGGAAACACAAATTATCATCAATCTAACAGAAGTAGTTGATAGCGAAGTTGGTAACACACTGCGCTAGTGACCAAGTGCTGTGAAAATTCTGGGGTTCAAGGCCAGCTTGGTCAAAAATTCTGGTGCAAATGGTTGGACTACATGAAACCATGATCCTTCACTTGGGGATCTTCTTCTTCGAACGCTCCATATTAACCACTAGTTAATCCCTCTTTGTGATTTGTATGTGATCTGAGCCTAAGAGCGATTGTATGTTGTGCCAGTTATGCGACTACAAGTAGGCCAGCACATCCGATTTCTGCTACGCTTTTAATTACTAGAGTAGCTTCCCTACCGTAGTCGCCTCTTAGGACATGCCTGACAGGTCGCAATGTTACTATTCTTTGTTTCCCTTAAGGGCCCTGGCAACACACAGGTGTCTTGGAGATCTAAATTACAAGCACCTCTGAAGTTGGAGTAAGATTTGCTTGAATGGCGAGGGGCACTGGTAATCAGGAAAATAAGTATGCCCAAAAAATAAAAATGACTCTGCCTGAATTCATATCGAATAAATGATAGAAAAATCATGAAAAAATAATCCCAACTACTCCAAATAAAATGGTGTCTTACTTTTTCAGCATTCTCATTCGAAGACATAAGTCTGTCCTCAATGTTAGTGTGTATACGTTTGACAGAGGCTAGAGTTTGGGTGATTGCACGCTGTACCATATGAATCCTGCAGGACAAATTAACTACAGTTATGCACAGAAATAGCACAGTGGAACAACAAACAAAACTATCACACCAACTACAAATAGCTATGAGATTAAGGGGTCTCTGTGGCTAAGTGGTTAAGCCTTTGCCTTCCAAAGGTTGTTGGTTTGAATCCGGACCCTGCCATTCTATTCACGAGTACATTTGTCCAGAGACCTCTAGGATTGTTGCAGGAGCTGAAGAGTTTGCGTAATACTTTCTGTAGGTGGCATGCCATTTCTGTGTAGAAGGAGGGCAATATGGGTAAACCGGCACAATGAAGTCAATCCTTCGGCTTTAGACCCTTTAGCCATTAGATATAAAATAATAAAAATAAAATTTCCGTTAGCATTTTCAGACCCTTAGGGTATGAAGTGTCTATCACTTCACATTTATAGACCCTAGTGTACATGAGGTAGTAGGGCCAATTCCTTTCTTCATGTGTGGAGCGCAGTGTCGGACTGAACCAACAACACGCCTGTGTCAGATTCGATAGACAAACGATCTATGCATTAGGCTGGTGCTATCCCACATTTTTATATAGTGAGGCACCTCTGACTAATGACTGTAGAGGCACGGACATCTAGTAGTATGTATAGTGACCTCTGACTAATGACTGTAGAGGCCCGGACACCATGTAGCATTTGCAATAATAATAATACTACTTATAATAATAAAGTAATACTAATTGTCTTTCTTTTCTTTTCTCCAATCCTGTTTTGCCTCACAGCGTCAGGATACGAAGAGGTTTCTAGAACGAGCCCTTGGTGCGCAACATAAATAGTGTCTATTAGTATTTACATACATAGGGAGCATTTTTTCAGCAAACGGAAGAATAACTAATGAAATCTAACATAGATGCAACAAAGCAAATAAATGATAGGAAAAATTGTACCAATTTTGAAAGGCAAACATGTTACCATGAACACAAAAAGAGCAATGTACAATGCAATCTTTTTCTCAACATTATGCTATCAGTGCCAGATCTGGACGTTGACATCAAATAATAGAAGAAAATTGGTCACGACAGAGATGAAGTGTCTACACAGAATGCTGGGAGTATCAAGAAGAGACTGGTTTACAAATGAAACATTAGGAAAAAAGTGGGTACAACATCAGTGCTAAACTTCATCAAGAAACAACAAATTAAATGGTTCGGCCACATAAGCAGATTACCAACAAACAGTGCACCTCTAAGAGCAATGCTACCCCGATACAGTGGATACAAAGCAAAAGGTCATCCACGCAAAAGCTGGACCTAAAAAATAACAGAGATGGTGAAAAAACTATTTATGAAGGGTACACAAAAGCCCGTTCTAGAAATCTCTTCTTCTTCTTTGCGATCGCTATTTTGATGATTATACCGTTAGATGCGTTTTTATGATGAAGTCGACTGTTGTCTGGAGTTCATCTCGTGTGCCATGTAGTTTTGAATGTAGTGTTGTGTTGTAGGGCCAGCATTCCTTTCTAGGGAGGACATACAGGGACAGTCTTGCAGGACATGTTCTGTAGTATGATCAGCGGTGCTACAGGGGCACAGAGGGGATGGGGAGAATCGTAGCCTGTGTAGGTGTTTGTTCAGTCTGTTATGACCTATCCTGAGTCAGAAGATGATAGTCTGTCCTTGTCTATCAAGTGAAATCTCTTCTTATTCGGATGCTTTGAGGCAAACGGAATTCGAGAAAAGAAAGAAGTTCTGTAACAGATATTTTTAATAAACTCAACATCTATACTACCTTTTGAGGTTGCTAGTGTTGTAGGATGGTCTTAATATAAATTGATCCACTCTCACAGCACCTAGTGCATCTCCTTTGGCTGGTTCTGTGTCTGGGATCTGAATAATGTAGGAAATAAATGCAAATAAGTATCAGTATTTCTTATCTTTCTCTCTAGTCTGTAACACCCCTGGTGTTTAGAGCAGCAACAAATGCACACCATTCTTCTCTATTCCTGGCCATGATCTATATTATGTTCCAGCTGCGATTCATTTTCTTTCAGTTCCTGTTCTACTGTTCCTCACCAGGACGTTTTGCTGTCTCACCAATATAAAGAGATTTACAAGATTGGATTCCATTTAAAAATATCATCACTGCACTTCGGACATGTTTATAGACGCTCTGACCTCTGTGAAATATTCTCACTGCACTCTGGACATGTGCATAGGTACTCCGACCTCCTTCACAATATCTCCAACAATGTCAAACTACTAACCGTACCAGTTCAATGTTGATTTATCAGCTCACTCATAAGCCTGTAGTGCTGTTCTTTTCTGGCCACTCTAATCTTCACTCCCAGTTCTTGCAATCAAGCAGTTGACTTAGATTGGTTTAAATGAAAATCATCTCTGAGGCCACACTCTATGAGGGTGGGATTGTTATCCCGTAAGCCAAATCATCAACCTGGAGGACTAAGAAGCCATATTTAGTCTGGCCCCTCCTCAGTGACCTGTCCAGCCTAGGTGTCCCTGCCAGGAACATAAGTTCCTGCTGTTCTAGCCCACTGTATCATCGGAGCATGCAAACCTCTCCACAGCTACAAGGTAATGGCCTCATGGGGAGGACATTCTTATATATAACGGTAATATGGTGTTCTTCAAACATTTTCTCAGAATACAGTGACAGTGTGTACACAACAAGAATAAGGAATAGAGAAGAATGGTGTGCATTTGTTGCTGCTTTAAGCGCTAGGGGTGTCACAAGCTAGAGAGAGAGAGATCCATCTCTGTAAATAACAATTTATGATACTGATTGATTGATATGACTATCATCATTGCACTTCAGTGAGTAACCATGCATGCTCCGATCTCTTTCTTACACAGGAAGATCTGTGTGGCAGTGCACGAATCCTGTAGCATTTTTAAGGGCACCCAATGTAATTTAGAAGATGGTGAAAATATTTTGTAGGACTGTTATTTTTTAATGTTTCTAATGAACTTTGCAGGGCAGTGGCTTTCCTGCCTGCTCTTCTCGATTTTGAACTGCCAAGGGTTCTTTTATGTGCTCAACTTGAACACGAGACCTATGTTTTATCGTCCGTCTCTGATAGGACTAGGAACTCGATATCACCTATACTGAGATCAGGGAACTTTAGAAAATATCATGATGGCTCCACGAGAGAGTGAACCGAGTACCTTTGGAATGAGATGCGAGCACCTAACCTCTATGCCGCCACAGAGACCCACACAGACTTAATGCTAAATCAATGTACGCTGTAAGTACTATAACATACCAATTGTTGTAACTGTTGGTTTCCAGAAGCTTCATGGAAGTAAATGAAAATGTTGCTGAACAGTCCAAACAAGAGGGTATCTGTTTGATGTCTAATCCCTGGTACTTGAAACTGCAATATTATCATGAATGTTAGTACAGTTGTATGGTTTAACTTGGAGTAAACAGAAAGCCACTTCATGTGCCTCAATAAAAACATTATAAATTCACGAAACAAGTGTACTAAGACAATTTGTATAACTGTGAGTTTGGTATGTTTGAAGAGAATAATGAGTTTTAAGAACCCTAGAGGAAGCAACAGAGCCAATCAAAAAGGGTCCAAAGGTGA
Source organism: Arion vulgaris (assembly GCA_020796225.1). Lineage (NCBI taxonomy): Eukaryota > Metazoa > Mollusca > Gastropoda > Stylommatophora > Arionidae > Arion > Arion vulgaris. Next base: position 28,521,059 of record CM036760.1, read on the forward strand.
AGGATTGACTTCAATGCACCGGGTTTCCACATATGGCTCTGTCACTGTAGGCAGAGATGGCATGTCATCTGCCGAGAGCATTGCACAAAGTACGAACTCCATATATGAATATAATCAATAAATAGACAGTGAAAGTTTGCAGGAAAAACAAATTATCAAACACAGAATTCGAACCACAAACCCTTATTTCTTCCTACACTCATTGCCTAGCCCTACAGACGAGAGTTGTAAGAACACAACCAACTAGAGAAGCACCATCCCTGATAGCTCCATCCCTGTCGTTAGAGATAGCATACCATCTGCCAAGAGCATTGCACAAAGCATGAACTCTGTAGCTCCAGCAACAATAAATATGATCAATAAGTAGATAGTGAACAAGTATTAAGGGCTTGCGAAAAAACCAAATTACCAGACATAGAATTGAGCCACACACCCTGATTTCTTACGGTAAACATTGAATAGACATACAGACAAGCGTTATAAGAACAAAACCAACGAGAGTTGAAGCGCACTGTCATAAGTCTTTCATTGGCTGTTGTCGGGATATCTGGCCTATGAGAGAGAGAGATTTTTAAGGACTATTAGGGTGGCAAATTTGTGCACAGGACAAGCCATTTGACGAAAGAAGTTTCCTTCTGCCAGTATCATGTGTTACTCCCTTTCTCTTATCACGACAAAGTCATGTGACATCCTATATAGCAACTGGCTTGATGACTTTCTAAAGTAGCAAATAAACACACCCACAAACAAACAAACAAAGTGACTTACCCGGTTTGAGAAGAACAGAAGCCCAGAGAAATTAACTTCTGCCTCCATCTTGACTTTAAACACATCGCCATGTCCACACCATATTCTCACAATCACAGCTTTCAACAATTGTTAAGGAATATTAAACAGGATATTGATCACATGACTGGTCAGGTTACATGCATTCACATTTCGGAGTCTCTATGGCGTAGATATTAGGTGCTCACCTCTCATTGCAAAGGTACTAAGTTCGCCCCCTCGTGGAGCCATAAGGATATTTTTTCGAGATTTCTGATCGCAGTCTAAGTGAGATCGAGTTCCTAGTCCTATCGAAGACGGACGATAAAATGCAAGTAGATAAAATGTGTTGAGCATGTTAAAAGAACCCTTGGAAGTTCAAATTCGAGAAAAGCAGGTTGGAAAGCCGCTAACTTGAAAAAAATTCATTAGAAAGATTACAACATTTTTTTATTTCTACAAAATATTTCTACCATACTCTAAATCACATTGGTGACCCTTACCGTTGCTACAGAGTTCATTCACTGCCACCAAATTCTTCCTGTATAAGAAAGAGACCAGAGCACACATGGTTACTCACCAAAGCGCAATGATGATGATCCTATCAATCAATCAATCTGCCCTATAAAATGACGGCAGAGAAAACACAACAGAGTTAACAAGTTCAAATGGAAAGGATACATTTGGCGGAAAGATCAATACTAGTATCCCGTCTCTGCAGACCAAAGCTTTGCCATGTTGGATTCTGCAAAACATAAGAATCTAATTATATAACATAACCTGTGCATGTGTCGAACATATATATATATTTAACTTCCTTCCTTCCTTTCGTTCGCTTGAACTTTGTCTATATATTCAATGTTGTCTCTTGTATGAACTTCACTGTCTTTTGTAGCTCACACAGAAGTCCGTGTAGTTACATATATTTAACTATATTTCACCAGTGGAACCATTTTTCCTATATGTCTATGGTCTATTTGTCTATGGCCAGAAGAGCTGCAGGAGCAACAATAAGAGACAAAACTAGAAATGAAGAAATCAGAAGAAGACTGGATGTGAAACCAGTCATGCAACTTATAAAAGAACAACAGATTAAATGATTTGGACACCTGACCAGACTGTCCTGGTATCGACTACCAAACTGAAAAAGTATAAAGAGTGCAGAGCAAGATGAAGACTATGAAAAAGATGGAGTGACTGTATCAAAAACAGCTGTAAGAAAATAAATAACAGCTTACAAAGTGCCTTAGAACAAGCACACACAAGATCACTGCATTCCCCACCCCTCCTCCAACACATCTGTAAAGAAGTAAATGGTGGAAGAGAAGAAGTCTATGGTCAAATTTCTTGGTCACAAATCTCCACTGCACTATGGACAGGTCTTGGTCGTTATTGGCTATTAAACCAACTTCATAGCACTTTGGACAGAACCATAGGTGCTCAGTCTTCCACAACAGATGTCGAAGGATTCCATATGATGGTTCCATAGCTCACTGTTTAAACACACTCCTCATTCTGCCCATCCGGCATGAAGTTCTGCTTCTATGTGTAATTCCAAACTCCTTAAATTTCCTGATAGATACAACATTAATTTTAGTATCCTCATACAACAGTAGGATGAGTTATCAAAAGATCATATAATATCCCACTTATCCATCCTCAACTCTCCAACAATCGATGCTGTCGATGCAAGCCTGTCCGTTCTCTCGTTACCGTGAACACCCGCATGCCCAGGACAGTATGTTCATATAAGCCTTTGGAGGTTGGAAACTTCAATAGACGACAGCCACTCATTCGAAAATCTACAATTTTGGACCTTTTGAAGCATCAACTGAGAGTGAGATACAACAGCGGCCTCATTAAACGAGTCCCAGTGAGCTACTAGAGAGCAGTAGTAATGGTCTCAACCTCCATTCTCATACTGTAAGTAGTTGTCCAGTCTTAGCTCAACATGGGCTAAGGAATCACATGCAGAAACCGAATATGTTGGGTTGAAAGATACAAATAATCTGTGGCGCATCTCCTTTCCAAAAACATGATGCCACACAAACCTTCATGAAGGAAAAAGTAGATGACTTACGACGTATACTTTTCCACTCATCGTGGAACATAGGGCCTCAACAGTTGTTCTCCATTTTTCCTGATCTCTTGCTATTTTGTTTATGGTTTCACAGGATAGTGCAGCATCCTTCAGTTCCTCAAGAAGACTCGTCTCCAGGTCTGTTTAGGACATCCCCTTTTGTGTTTTCCTTTCGAGATCCACCCAATTGCTTGTCTAGTGACACTTGACTTGTATTCTGCAGGACATAAATGAGCAATCGCCATTTTCACTTCTTAACCTGAGTCTCCTGTAGTTCCAAGAAAACACACCGAGAATTTTTGGTAAAGATAGCATCAAACCCTCAAATTTCCACTGCCAGTGGTCACTAGCGCAGTGTTATCAACTTCGCTATCAGTGACAAGGAAATTGAACTAAAAAAACCAATGATATAACGCAGACAAAAATCAATGACTCACCAAAGATCCAGTAATTTTCTCACTTGTGTAGAATGCTGTGAAAATAAGTGATAAAGAGTGTACACAAGTTTAGACACAATGTTTTAAATATTTACTTTGAATACAGGCGGAGACCCACCAGAATAAGGGTTATTTTTTTAAAATTCACAGAAAAAACTCACAAACATATTCTCATACAATTTAGCCATATGTTGCAAAAGACATTGTTTGTGATGATAAAAAACGTTTAGTGTATGTACTGTAATTAGTTACTTTAAAATAATTAATGTTCATGAAAGTATATTGTAACCCCTTCATCGTGCAGTGGATTTCACAAATATAAGTGCAAAGAATACCAAACTTGCATATGATGTACATATCACCCATAATTATAGCGTGAACCTCCAAAAATGTCTAACTCAATTGGTTTTGTAGATATGGATTTTGCAATGTAACCTAACCTTGCCAAATTAAAAATAAAATTCAAATTAGAACAGCAATATCTCTGCTTATATACAGTTTAGACAAAAAGTGGAGGTTCATGCAATAATTATGGGTGATATGTACATCATATACTAGTTTGGCATTCTTTGTACTTCTTATATTTGTGAAATCCACTGCACGATGAAGGGTGGTTTACAATATACTTTCATGAACATTAATTATTTTTTAAATAACTAATTACAGTACATACACTAAACGTTGTTTATCATCAAAAACAATGTCTTTTGCAACATGTGGCTAAATTTATCGACAATATGTTGGTTAGCTTTTTCCTGTGAATTTTTAAAAAGACAACCCTTGTTCTGGGTGGGTCTCCCGCCAAGAAGAACAAACATGGCCATACAAAAAAATTTAACAACTAAATACAGTAAAAAATGGAACTTATAAAACAAAAACAAAGATCAGAATACTAAGAGCATGCATATTCCCAGTGGCAATATATGGGTGACATTTAACAAGGCAGTGGAAAAAAAGATATGTGTTTTTAAATATAAGTGTTACAGAAGAGTCCTCCATATAATATGGACAGAGAAGAGTACAAATAGATCTATCCAGAAAGAACTGAAAATAAATAAAACTGGCTTGTGCTACAGATAAGAATGAGAAAAGGGAAGTATTTTGGACAAATAGAGACATGAAGGGTAGGAGAAGACCATCATAGAAGGAGGCATCCCAGTAAAGAGGAAGACCACAGAGAAGATGGATTCAGGGTGTAACTGATGGCTTGAGCATGATAGCTGCAGAGGCAGGACGTCTCTCAGCGTGTGCCAACTAATGACACTGGTTCTTTGTTGGTTTACTTTCTTGGTTGACTATCAATATAGTGCTCTAATCTAGCTACACCACATTTGACTTGGTATTCTTGCAGTCTGGTTAGGGTTGTAGATTTATCACTATAACTTGAATCATTTACATGTCCTCTCTCCATTAGGGAAGTCAGAATATCAGCCTGGTCCACTGCTCATCTGCTTTTTACAGTAGCCATACCTGCAAGTCTATTGGCACATTCATTTCCCCGTACACCTCCATGCTTTGGCACAAAAATAAAACTGATTTTTGTGGGCCTAGATCTCTTCAGCGACTCCAACTATTGTCTCCGAGCCCAGCCTGTTTCAATCTTTCTGAGCATACTCAATGAATCACTGAGGATAAAATGCAAGCATAAAAGTAGTCTTATCAATATAGGGGGAAGACTGCAGTAAAACTATTTAGCAATGACATAACACATAAAAACAAAGTACTGTAGTTTTATAAAATACAAAAACAATAACAATACACAGCAACGTTTTGACCAAAATGCCTTTATCAAGGAACGGATACAATAGAAGTGAAGAATTGAACTTCTTTCACAACACTACATTTAGTATACAAAAATAAATAAGCATAAAAGTATGTGACTTCAGCCAGACCATCGCTTTAGTTACTGCCATGATTTCCCCAGTGAGACTGCTTGTAGTCACGCAGTGAAAGCCCATGAGTTCAGCCGGTATTGAATCAGTGATCCATCTGTGTAAATGATTACATCGTTCTTAGAAGAATTCTCAAAAATTAATACCTGAACTTACTGAAAGTACATGAGAACAAATTATCAACTAAGAAAATCACTGCACCTTCCTGTTTAATTTTCTTATGTAATGTGAAGAAAACTGTCAAGTTGCATAAGTCAATCTCTTGATCCCCTGGGCAATTCAAATTTCTAACAGCAATGCTTTGAAGGTGACTGAACCGTCTCTACAAATAAATAAAAATACATGCATAGTTTTGTTATATATCATCATTTATCTTTGTCTCAGGAGACAATATGTTTTGCATCACATTGTTTTGTCGTTCTGTGCTGAATCACAACATTTCTTGTATCTGTAATGGTCTATTCTGGAGTGATAATCCTTGTCACAGTTGCTGCAGGTGAAACTGGAGCTGATATATAGGATGGTCTCTCTGCCGTCTATGCTATCTTTTGCCTCCATATATGTTGTTTTCATCTTTTTTATTTTTTTAGCCATTCCTCACTGCCGCTTGACATGTTTGCCTGTCTTTGGCCAACAGCTCCAAATTTTCTTTCTCTATGTTGCATGAAGTTAGATCATGCTTGCAGGTGTCAATGAAGCGTAATAATGGGCAGTCATGCTGTCTATTATCAGTTGCGAGTTGATCATATAGAATGTCCTTTGGGATTCTACCATCACTTTTACAGCACACATGTCCTAGCCATCTCAGATGTCGCTGACTCAGCAATGTGTACATGCCTGAAATGCTCACACTGTCCAGTATTTCTATATTAGAGATGCAGTCTTGCCATCAGATGTTCTATATTCACCATCGACAAATTGTGGAATGTGTTATGGTGGTGTTCTTCTTTGGATGGTGTGGTTCGACCAGTAGTTTATATATATAAAACATATTGATCAGATTACAGTTGGTGGCAATATTATACCAGAGCTAAGATTAGTAATTATGCTATGAATTGTCAAAACAACATCAGATTTCAAAATTCTCAAGAAAATATGAAGAAAGTAGGGGAAGGCCTAGACATACTGGAAGAAGAGCACTGGAGACTGATATTAAAAGGATAGGTAAAACATGGAAAGAATTGGAAGGGATGGCAGGAGAGAGGAAGAGCTGGAAGAAGTTTGTTGAAGATTTGTGCTCTGTTGGGAGTTGAAAGGTGAAGAAGAAGAAAGAAAATATGGAACTGCAAATTATTTAATTTAAAAACTAAATTATGAATCAGTTATGTTATATGAGGACTATCATAGCACTCTGATCACCGCCTCAACAAATCCAGCAATGACCAGCGGCCCAACATGTCAGTTTGATGTTGATTAATCAATCTTTTTGCTTTATGGTATGCCGTTCTTTTCGGGCTGTACAAATATCGACACCCATCTCTCTCTATTTGATCAGCGACTAGGATTCAAAACCCTGAAACTCATATGTTCGGAAAGACTCCATGCATTAAGAATGCCATATCAGTCCATTGCAACACCCTCTGATATCATAGCCATGCCAGCCAATCTATCAGTTTGTTTATTACCCATGATTTATGCGTGCCCAGGGACTAAAATGAAGGTGGTTTCTCTGATCCCTGTCTGTATAAGTACTTCCACCCAGTTTCATCACACCATTCCAATTTCTACATTATGAATCATACTCATGGAGTCACTGAGCATGAAAACAAGAGAGTAATTATGAGATGTAACCATGTCACCGCCCGTATCTCCATTGTCAAACTACTTGTGGTTGTCGTGTAGGCCCCACCCACTGGCCTCTCTTATTTTTCCTCCAGAGGTTAGTCCTGGGGTACCCTACTAAAGATAATTACAGATTGAATAAAAAGTGGAGACTCATTGTTATTATACATGACTCAGAAAATGTGACGGTCACCTATTCCTAAGTCAAAGTGTTCGTCTGACAAACTCACAAAATTGACAAAGTGATGGAAATCCAAATTACTTAAATTAGTGTTTGGTCAGGAAACATTTCATTGCCCAGTAAATATATTATATATTTACACACTCAAAACAACCATTTTGTGGATCATATAACTACAGCAAATAAAATAATTGTGCGCATCTCAAATAATTATATGAACGATGACGTTTCACGAGTTTTATAATTACAATAACAATGAATGCCTCTACCTATTCGTTCAGTTATTATAGAAATAAAATCACAACAAACCTGGAAGGTTGGTAAATTGTAGTGATTTTTCACCACAGGATCCTCACTTGCTTGCATGTCGAACTCCTGATTCTATCTATTCTGAACAAAAAAGTGAGAGAATACATCTATCAATCAGATTATATTTAAGAAACTAATCTAATACACATCAGACGTCAGATCAGTTGTAAAATCGAGGGGTTGGTACCATCGACACCATGTTTGATCACATGACTTACTATAATGGGCAACAGTTCCGTACATTGCGAAGTATACGAAAACTCTTCATCTTCTACTATACTTCGTGACGTTGCTGTAATATACTCAAAGAAATCATGTGGTATTTGAAAGCCGTCAGCGTTTTCAAAGTACTGTTTTTGGAATAGTGTAGATGGCGTAGAAACTCACAAAATGTTAGGTCTTGTAGAAAAAAATAAAATGTCTGCAATGTATAGACCCTTATACCCCTAGTGCTTTATGATTCTCGATACAATTTTTTTTATCATCATCATCAGGTGCCGTCTCCACATCGAAGGTTGGCTGCAATGAATCTCCAGCATCCTCTGTCTTTCGCCTTGGTGTTGCACACTGCCAGACTGTAACCTGTCCATTTCTTAAAGTTTCCCTCCCACTTATCTCTCAGTCTTCCTCTTGCTCTTCCCCCTCAACTTTCCCTCTAGTAAATGTTTTATCATGGTGTCATGTCTTTTTATGTGCCCAAAATACTTTACTTGTCTGAATTTTATTTCTCTTAATAATTGTTTCTTCATGCCTAGTTTTCCTAAAACGTGTTTATTTGTCTGTTTTTCTGTCCATGAAACTCTGCATATTCTTCTATATATCCACATCTCAAATGCATCAATTCTGTCTTCTAACTGCTTGTTTATTGTCCATGTTTCCGAGCCATACATTAATATAGGATATATATAGCATTTGATCATTCTCATTTTTAGCCTGTTTGTGATTTGTTTGGATGTCAGTAACTTTCTCATACTATTGAAATTATCCTTGACCATTCCTATTCTCTTTTAATTTCTGTTATACATCTGCCATCATCTGTTATCATCTGACCAAGATATAAGAAGCTTTTTACTTGATGTAGTAATTCTCCATGTATTTTTATATTCATTTTAGGTTTTCCATTTCCTTGTTGATTACCATAGTTTTTGTTTTCTGTATGTTAATGTCTAATCCATATTCCTTGCTAGTTCTGTCCAATTGGTCCACTAGTTCTTGTAGATCTTGCTCATTTTCTGTTACCAATACTATGTCATCTGCATATCTTAAGTTGTTTATTATTTTTCCATTGATCTTGAGTCCTGGCATTCCCTCTAGTTGTTTGAAGATTTTCTCTGTGTAGATGTTAAATAGGCTTGATGACAGAATGCATCCTTGTCTCACTCCTCTCTTTATGTATATGTATGGAGATTAGCTATTTTCATATTTTATTATTGCTGTCTGTTCCCAGTATATGTTACTTATTAGTCTGATATCATCCCCATCTAGGCCTATTTCTTGTAGACATATGATTAGCTTTTCATGTTGGGCTCTGTCAAAGGTTTTGCTATGATCAATGAAACACAAGTAGATAATTTTTGCACTTCTATATACTTGTCAGTGAGTAGTCTTATACAAAGTATTGCCTCTCTTGTTCCTCTGTTCTTTCTAAAGCCAAACTGTTCTTCTCCTACTTCTATGTCTATCTTATTTTTAATTCTTTCATGTATGATCTTGAGTTGTATTTTTGTTATGTGGCTCATCAGGCTAATTGTCCTATTATAAACAATACATAATCATCAAGAAAAATATATTCACAAATAACATCATATCTCAGAAATAAACTGAAATAGTTTGTTCCCATTAAACGTCAGTGTTTTTAGAAGAACAGTACTGGGATGTGTGATTACTGGAATATGAGAGCGATGATGACAAAATGACATTAATTAAACTAATAACAGGACGTAGAAAGAGGCAAGAGAACTTGTTTGAGATCTAGAATTTTCAAACTGGCTGTTATGAGAGTTACGTTCTGGAAAGATCATATTACATGTTAATACTGACATGGCCCTGCTTAAAACGATGATATAAGAAAATGCTGTGAGTGAGTAAGGGAAAGATGACAATATAATTTTGATGAAAAAGTTAACAGATTTACCAAAAACAGTTTAGCATAATTCCCTATCATCGCAAAGATATGAATTGCTGGTGATACATTACATTGGATGTTGAGATGAAGATGCGGAGTGCACACAAGCTGATGTTTTTATTTAAAATGGACAATGGGGGAGCATTGCTCAACCCAATCTTTATCTCAATGTTGTGCTATTGATATCGGACCTGGACGCTGACAGAAAGGGATGTAATAGAACTGGTCACGACTTGAGATAGGCAGTGCCGGATTAGGCCAGCGCGGGGTCTGTAGCAAATTTTTGCTCGGGGCCCTAGGTTTTGTATGATAATAAATAATAAAACACAACTTTTACTAACAAACTTGTCTCGATTTAATGTGAGCAAATTTAGAGATAACACTAGACAAATCAGTTCCTCTAAGTAAATTACATTCAATGTTCATTAAGGTGAGGTTATTTAGACGATCTTGTCCCATCGTGTTCCTTAACTCACTTTTATACGCTTTAATGTTGAAAAAGAACGTTCTCCGCTGCAGTTAGTAATCATTAAAGACAAGTAAATTCGTAAGACTATTTCTACATTTGGGAATAATCACAATATAGACGAGACTGCAGTAAAACTATTTGATTGGCAAAACACGTAATCACAAAGTCCTGTAGTTTTACAAATTACACAAACAATGACAACATACAGCAACATTTCGACCAACAAGGCCTTTATCAAGCAAACGAATAACAGGAGTGACGAATTTTTAAATCAATAATTATAATGCATACACTAAACGTTGCTTTTCATCATGTGGTCAACTTGTATGAGAATATTTTCGGTAGTTTTTTTTCCTGTGAATTGTTAAAAAGACAACCCTAGTTCTTGGTGGGTCTCCCGTCATAGCTTTGACCACGACAGTCTTTGATATCAATGCCATTTTTCTTTAAAACATCAAGTAAACTTTGGGCGAGTTGTTCAGCAGTATGACCTTCCATAACCAAGAACTTCACAAACATTTCCACTGGTTCAGATGGTAATATATAGCGCACTATTACAGTGAGCTGGTCCACATGCGAAATGTCTGGAATAGAGTCCATGTGATACGGAATAGTACTTGCATTTCTTAATTTTGCAAATAATATGATCCAGTAAGCTTAATGCAATTAGATGGATAAATTCCTCACATGTTGTTTTTGATAAGTATGATGTATGTCCCTTTCCTTTATTTGTATAAGTATTTATATGCTGAGCCAGACAAATAAATAATATAAATAAGAAAAAATGAAAGGGGGATATTATTGCCTAACTCCCAACCTTGGTTCCTTGTTTATGACTAGTGACAGCTTAGCTCTGTCACATAGGCGCGGGGCCCGTAGCATTTGCTACTTATGCTACTAGGCTAATCCGGCGATGTACATGGACACCTGTTGATCACTAACTATTTTAAAAGTATACAAATCCATGTCTGAAAACGTTGGAAGAAGTAGAATAAGAAAAAACGAAAGGGCATATTATTACCCACCTCCCAACCGTAGTTCCTTGTTTATGACTAGTGACAGCTTAGCTCTGTCACATAGGCCTGTAGCATTTGCTACTTCTGCTACTTGGCTAATACGGCGCTGGAGATAGGGTGTCTTTGCGGGGTGTTGGGAGAGTCAGGAGGGAACCGGTTTGGAAGTAAAGACATCGGGAGAAGTGTGGGTGACACATCGGTATTGAACTTCATCGAGAGGCAGAAAATTAAATGGATCGGCCATGTGGGCGAAATGCGAACAGATTATGTTACCTCGGGGAGTTATGGTGCCCCGATGCGGTGGATGTAGATCAGGAGGCCGTCCATCGCAATAGGTAGATCTAAGAAAAGACAAAGGCTGCGAGAGACACTATTTATGAATCGTACACAAAAGTCCATTCTAGAGGTCGCTTCTTATCTTAACGTTGTGAGGCAAAACAGGATTAGTGATAAGAAGAAAGATGTTTAGATGCAAATTATTGGGAACGGGTTCAGTGTCGATAGTCAACATTGCAAATGTAAACGATTGCTAAAAACGATTGTTTCCGGTTACTATCAATTTGTTTTGATGCGAAGTTTAGGTAGTGTCGCCGGTTGATCACATCCGAACATACCGAGGAGTTGTCGATTTGTATATATTCAAACTGAAAATGGCTGGAAACTTCTGGGCCAGTTCACATTAGTGAGTAACTTAATGTTGGTATTTGCTGATAATTAGATCTGAGATTCAGATTTCCATTTACTAATTTAGATGGTTGACTACTTGACAAGTCAAACTGTTGTTGTCGTTGAGGTTGCCATTCATTTTGTAAGGTTGTTAGTAACAATTAAAACATCAACTTAAAACAGTACGTACAGCTCAGATATCTCAGAACTGTCACCTGTCCTGTGTTACGTACTTAGTACCAACCTTACTGTACCGACTACAACTACAATACTGAGAATACAGCGAGTCCAGTTGGTTAGTAGTGTACGCCTACAACAGTTTTCTTCTCTTCCGCCGTTATAAACGACGTTTATCTTATCAGTCTTGAAAGAATGAATGTTCAATGTAAATTGTCCGGGGATGCGGGATATTATTATAATAAATTGTAATCTTTCCAAATTAAAATGAGCCAAATGCATTTTGTAAACTGATGTTCAAGATTGGTATTGTACGGACAAGAGGCCAAGCGTAGATATTTCTATAGGGTAAAGTTGGCAGAGCTCAAATCCTAAAGTTGCTTTTTAGTGCCTAACGAAACTGCCCTCCCTGGGACAACCGGGCAAGGTACTGTTGCAATAATTAACATCCCGGAGAAACCGAACGGTGATATTTGGCGACGCAAAATATAAGTTGCGTTGATAGCGCCTAATGAAAAAACCCCTCTACATTATTTGTGTGTAGCCCCAGTCAAGTGTTTCCCGGAAACTTGATAAGCAACTTGATCTAACCTATATTTTATTGTTTATGTCTGATAAGAAACTTGATCTAACCTACATTTTATTATTTATGTCTGATAAGAAACTTGATCTAACCTACATTGAGACCATGTATCTCTAGAAAAAAATATACTGATCACTCCACGTGAGATACAAACCGAGAACCTTTGTAGCAAGAGACGAGATCTTACCTTAACGACACAGAGATCCTCTGTTTATATATATAGCCTTTTTCATCTTTATACACGGTCATTTGGCAAGTGTTTTACTGTGACAAATTCTGAGTTTTTGCTTTTCTCTCTTGTCGTTTAGCTCATACATAAGTCTCTTCTCAAAAGTCTCTGCGCTCTTTCGCAATTTGGCTTTCCACACTACTCTGTCATCAGCTAGTTTTTCCATGTGCTGGGACCTATAGAAAAGTTTTCATTGAGGCTTTGCAGACATCTTTATATCTGAGCTGTGGTCTGCCCTGGTGCCTCTTCCCCCCCGAAAGTTCACAGAACAACATTTGTTTTGGTATGCGACAAGTTTCCATCTTCTCACATGCCCCAACCATCTTAGTCTTCTGTTTATATATATAGTGAATAAATCTTCTCAATAGTTTGAATATTTTTTTTGATTGATTCATTTTATTTTCACCATTTGATATTGTAAAAACTTTAATCATTTTATTATTCAATAACTGACTATTTTCTAACATTATTGGCAAGATATTTTTGTGTATAAATTTATCCTTCTCTTCGTTCAGTCAACAGTGGGTTCTTGATAGACAAGATTTGTACAGGGAGCGACATTATGACCTCAGAGTTCTCTCAGAGGATGACTACCAGAAAATCATGATGCTTTTTGCTAATGGTTAGTCATTCATGATTCTTCTTCTTCGAATGCTCCATATCGACCACTTGTTAACCACTCTTTATGATTTGTATGGGATCTGAGCCTAAGAGCGATGGTACATTGTACCAGCTATGTGCCTACATGTAGGCCAGCACATTAGATTTCTGCAATGATTTTTTTTACTAGGGTAGCTTCCTTGGTCCTACATAAGTCGCCTTTACGACATGCCTTATAGGTCGCAGTGGTACTATTCTTTGCTTCTCTTGCAGGTTCCGACACGACACGGGTGATTAATGATTCAAACATCAGATTGTATAGCTGTATAATTTGCTTGTCATATCTAGTAAGCAGTGTTGTAGTGAAGACCACAGAGAAGATGGATTCAGGATATAACTCATGATTTGAGCATGACTGCTGCAGAGGCGGGACATCTGGCCTATGAGAGAAAGAAATTCAGAAGGATTGTTAGGGGGGCAAAGTTCTGCGCAAGACAAGATATTTGATGATGAGTGTTGGGACTTTTGTAGTCAGCTTTATTTTTGTATTACACACTTTTGATGAGATGGACACCAGAGGGTAAACGAAAATGTGGAAGACTAAAAAAGACATGGAGGTGAACTGATAGAAATGAATTGCAGCTAGAACATTATTAATTTCTAAATTCTTTTTTACGATGTTGACATTAACTCAAACTAGATCAATAAAATAGTAACAAACTTAATGTCTTGGTTAAAATCAGTTTGAACTCAATTCTGCAATGCTTTGACTAAGATAACATTAAAATATCACACAAATGAAGGTTCGAGTGGGAATCATAAACTATAATCTTTAAGTATACTTCATGAGTCTATAGAAGGTGTATCGTCAGGACGTCTGTAGCTTAAGTGGTAGTGAGCTCGATCACAACCAGCGTACATGGTTCAAACTCAGCGACGGGCCGTTCGGAAGCCAATTTGCTCCCGTGGAATTTTATGAACTGTGAAAATAGACCTCACCATTCAGAAAGCAATGACAAATTATTGCACGTATAAGTGGTGCCTAGAAAATTGACGACTCGTTTGCTGTTGTTGATGGTGACGTCCTGTGAAGGATATGCCATGGTTTTGATTTCGTCATTAGGACAAGGATTCCTTCCTTTCGTGCTCTTGAAATATTGTCTATATATTCAATGTTGTCTCTTGTATAAACTTCACTGTCTTTTGTAGCTCACACAGATGTCTGTGTAGTTTTCTGTCAAGTGTTGTTTCGTTAGGCCAGTGAGTTTGCCTCAGTATACCATATTTGGGGCAGTCTTGAAGTATGTGCTCTGCAGTCTGATATTCCTATTCACAAGTACACATGGTTGAATTGCCAATCTTAAATTTTGTATACATGTGGCTGCGAAGTCGATTGTGTCATGTTCTAAGGTGCAGAATGACAACTTGTTCCAATCTGCTCATATTATAAGGGCAAGGATTGAAAGCAGATTGTTGAAGAAATTCAGTCAGAACTCAACTGCATAAGTAGTGTGTCAAGCCCACAAAAGCAGCAGTGACATGATTCTCTTTGAACAACCATATCGTCAATACTCCAACACCAACTATGGTTTTGTGTTCAGAGGTGTGAGAGAGATCTCAGGCTATCAAATACCTGGGGTTGTGGTTTGATCAAAGTCTTGCTTTTACGAAACAGATATGCCATGGGGTATTGAGAGCTAGGAAGGGTATGAGCGTGATGAAGATAATGACTGCGGCGAATTGTGAGCAGCGCTATCTTTTTCTCTTATAGCAGGATCTAGTTCTCTTTGTGATTTAGTATGCTTTGACGATCTTGACTCTCAGTCATCTGCAGTCAAAATTGACGTAGATGCGGTCAAAAATCCAGTGATTTACGAAGTTTGGAATTACATGTTGCATATGCAGAACTGGACGTTTGAAGGGCAGAGCCGCCCGTGGGGTGCCGGGGCTTGCAAGGAAGTAAAAATAGTACTACTGCGACCTACAAGGCATGTCATCAGCGGCAACTGAAGTAGGACCTAGGGAAGCTACCCTAGTAAATAAAAAGCATCACAGAAATTGGATGTGCTGGCCTACTTGTAGGCGCATAACTGGCACACCGTACAATCGCTCCTAGGCTCAGATCACATACAAATCACATAGTGGTTAACAAGTAGTCGATAAGGAGCATAAGAAGAAGAAGGGCAGAAAGAGGAGTGTGTTTAACTAGCAAGCCACAGGAACCATTAGAATGCATACTCTTCAGCATCTGTTTGGGGAGACAAAGCACTTTTGTGTCTGCCTGGAGTGTTATGATGTCCGTTTAGTGACCAATATGATGAACCTAGTTAAAGAATTTATTGTTTACTGAAAATGATAATCATGGCATTTCCTCTACAGGATGTCACCATCAACCACAGTAAATGAGTCATTCTAGGCACCATTTATACATTCAGTAGTTTGCCATTGCTTTCTGAACGGTGAGGTCTATTTTTACAAATTGTAAAACTCCATGGGAACAAATTTACTTCTAAACTACCCGCAGCGAGTTTGAACCAGGTACTATTAGATTGTGATTATAATCAATAAACCATAATATTGTTTTCTATGAAATTATTTATTCAACAGTTATTCAAGCACTTGGCGAGCAGCTCAAGTTTCGACAACAAGTTATTGCAACTGCAACAGTATATTTTAAGAGGTTCTATGCCAGGTAAGATGGCTTCTGAATTCCCTGTTAATACGAAGTGGACCAGGCAAAACCATGTTTTGCTTTTTCTTTAGTCATACATTTTTATACAGACAGCTGTTATTACTTATTCCTCTCTTCTCCTCAGGGAGCATAGGGCATCAACAATTGGTTTGTTACTTTCCCGATTTCTGTTTTCTTTATGACCTGCCGGGACAGTCCAGCATCCCTCAGTTCCTCAAGAAGATTCCGTCTCTAAGTCTGTTTAGGGTATTCCAAATTTTTCCCTTGCGTGTTCCACTCAAGTGCTTGTCTAGTGACACTCAACTGTGTTTTCTGTAGGGTATGCCTAAACCCATCACTATTTTATTTTTGTCATAAAATTTAGTTTTTATTTATCGAACATGTACCATATATCAAAATGTTTAGAATTAAATGCTCTGTTTATTTACATTAGTTAAATATTTCTGAATAAGAAAAGGGAAATGCAAAATTATTTTTTGTATAATTTTTTTTTTTAAATATCAAAATGAGAATATTATTTGTCACTTACCACTCAATTAAAATATATCCCTATTAGCATTAAATATGTTCTGAGTTATATATATGATATCCAATCAACAAATACTTGTATCAAGGTTAACGTGTCACTGTGAGGACGAGGATCAAGCAAGTCTCAAAGCTAACACTATCAATTGTCCATGTGCTATCAACGCTCGAGCCAAGCTAATGACATAGGACAAGGTATAGCTGGCACTACGCAAAAATCAAACCATTCCTCATGTTTCTGGATATCAAAAATAAAACCTTGCAGACAAGAATTCCAGACACTAAGAATCCGCAGAGACAAAACCCAGCTGCTCACACCCTGTTGTAGAAGGCCAATGATTGGATGGTGACTTCTTTATTAAATACGATTCCACAAAAGTTGACTATAGGAAACTTGAAGGGAGCAGAGTCTCATAGGCATGCAGAACAGAAAAACGGTGAACAGATCCTCTTAACCACTGTTCTTGAAATGATCATGAATAACAACAACGATAAAGATTTGAGATGAAATGGACACTTACAACAAGAGGAACCCAGAATGAGCTGCAGAATCATACGATTGTATGATACAAAAAAGTCTAGCATCAGGGTTGAAAATAACAGAGAAAAGCAATGGTCATGAGAATATCAGTAAATCAACCAGATGAGTGGAGGAATCGTTCTACAGGATTGGACTCTACGTCACCCTAACACAGAAGGGGGACAACAGTAACGTCTGAGATTAAAGAAGTAACTATGCTTGAGTGAATGGACAGTATATATCCCATACATCTGAAACATTAAAAATGTTTCTATTTATATTATATCTATATTTACACAATCCAAACAAATAACATTTTTATAACAATTTTAAATCAAATATGAAAGCTCCTTGACCGTACTGAGGATCAAAGCCAGGTCTCCCGAATGGGAGCTAACACCCTAATCAATTGTCCTGGTGCTTTTCATCGGAGCCCAAGGCTAATGACACTAGGGGGACAATTTAGGGTTAGTGAGCTGGCACTGACCAAACAACCCCCATCCTTGTGTGGTTTCTGGGATATCAAAGAATAGACACAGTCTCCTCCTCTCATATCCAGAGAGGAGGGGTGGGGTGTCAGGAACCCCACACTAAGAAATCAAACGGTTAGAGAAACAGAAAAAAACCCAGACTGCTCATCGGATCCAGCTGCCATTGTAAAGGCACAAAATTGAACTGAGTGAACATTCTTTTATTAAAATACTATGGAGTTCCACCCAAGATTGCAAACCTAATAAAGGAAACATATGAAGGAATGAAATGCAGAGTCATACATGAGGGCCAATTGACGGAATCCTTTGAGATAAGAACGGGTGAGACAGGATGCCTCTTATCACCATTCCTGTTCTTGATGGCCATAGATTGGATCATGAAATCAACAACAACAGATAACAGATTTGGAATATAATGGACACTTATGAAACAGAGGACCAGGATTTTGCAGACGATCTGGCATTGCTGTCCCACAATCACGCACAGATTAAAGATAAAATGAATACCTAAATAAGTCTCAGCATCTAGGTTTGAAAATACACAGGAAAAAGACTAAGGTCATGAGAATAAATGTAGTAAATATAAACCAGATTATGCTGGAGGAAACAACTCTACAGGATGTAGAATCATACACATACCTTAGTAGCAACATAGACACAGAAGGAGGAACAAACAAAGATGTCAAGATAAGATTACAAAAAGCAAGGGTAAACTTTATTGCATTGAGTAAGATATGGAAGTCAAAGGAAATCAGAACAAACATAAAGCTGAGAATCTTTCAATCAAATGTGAAGTCAGTGCTGTTCTATGGCTCGAAACATGGAAGACAACAAAAGAAATTTCCAGAAAACTACAGACTTTCAT
This sequence comes from Arion vulgaris, assembly GCA_020796225.1. Lineage (NCBI taxonomy): Eukaryota > Metazoa > Mollusca > Gastropoda > Stylommatophora > Arionidae > Arion > Arion vulgaris. Next base: position 28,539,463 of record CM036760.1, read on the forward strand.
AAATGTATGTTTGTGTAGAATAGAGGGACTGAGATGGTATGATATGATAATGAACGAGGAGATACCAGTGGAGAAAGAGCTATGGAAGAGACACTGGCAATGGATAGGACATACATTGATAAGACCAACTGGAAGCATTGCAAGACAGGCAATGTTTTGGAACCCGCAGGGAAAGAGGAGTAGGGAAGGCCTAGACAGACCTGGAGAAGAGAGCTTTAGGCTGATATTAAAAGGATAGGTAAAATGGGGAAAGAGCTGGAAGAAGTTTGTTGAAGACCTGTGCTTCGTTGGGAGTTGAATGGTGAAGAAAAAGAAAATTCTTTATTCTTTGCTTTATATGCCCTTGGATGCATCGAGGACTGATGATTAGACTGACAGCATTGGGAATCAGTTGTGATTGCTTTATTTGTAAACTAGGACATGCAGAGAACATAGATAGATCATCAACATCCTTAGATACTGTCTCCACTTTAAAGGATGACTACAGTCTAACCTCCAACATCCTCCGTCTCTTGCATTGATGTTAGACTATCAATCTCTTGATGTTTCTTTCCCACTTGTGTTCCTGCTGTTGTTCCTACAAAGTCTCTATTAGTCTAGTTTTTCACCTTTTCTCTCCTTGTTATACATATTCCTTTTGTACCGTATCGTTACATATGACTTGCAGTAATTTCTCCATACCGCTCTGTCCTGGACAACGTGCTCAATCTCTTTCATGGAATAGTCTATTTTTTTGCCTCTCTGCAAAGTTTGTTTCAGGGTCTCCCTAGGATGTTCTTTCTTTCTTGAACCCTTTACATCCCACTTCAATGCCTGCTTTGATATTCTTTGATCATTTCTTCTCAAGGTCATTTCTTCTCAAGGTATGCCCAACATATCTCCTCCATCTTGTCCTTCAATAACAGTTGTTACTAGTAGTTGACCAGACGTTTCTCTGATTTCATCACTTCTCCTGAATTCATCCCATTTTATGTTCATTATTTTTCACAGATATCTATTTTCAAATGCATTCAACTTACTTTTTATATATTTAGTCATTTCTCTTCTTGTTACTCCCATTATTTTCCACAGGCGTTACATCTCTGTTGTAATTTTTCTGTGATCAATAAAATGTATAATTTTTGGACACTGATAGCACAAAGTTGAGATGAAGATTGTATTATATAAGGCTTGTTTTGTGAGGAAAGATATCTGTTAGCAATTGAATATCGGCGTCATTTGGCATGTATATATATATAGATATCATCATCATCAGGTGCCATGCCGGCTGACGTAGGCAATCGTGGATCTCCACAAATCTCTATCTTTGGTGTTTGCTATCAACTCAGATGTTGACTCTCTACCGTGCCATGAAGTCAGGTTATCCAAAATTTTCTCTCTCTATCTTCCTCTGTTTCATCTACCCTTGATTTTACCGGTTGTCACAATGTGTTCTAAACCTCCTCCTCATCACATGCCCGAAAAATGATGACTGCCTCTTTCTTATATGGATGATAACCTTTCTCTGTGTCTTGATCTCGTTCAACACCTCAACATTAGTCATATATATATACACACACATAAACATCAATTCCCAGCACCTAAAGTCATTGGTTGATCCAGTTGCCAGCTCTAGACAAGTCCCTAATAAAGTCATAATATATATATGTATATACATTTTTCAGGAATTCATTAAAGTGCATTGATCCATGGTTGATGGCACCCACTTGTGCATTCCTAGCTTCTAAAGTTGAGGTGGGTTCATATTTCTCTTGTTACTGTTTGTGATGTGAGTCAAATAGATCTGATTGTATCGTTTCTGAAGTGAGTCAGATTTGTGTGGTTTCTGACTTAAGGACAGCGGCACCCTAAACAGAAATATTGATCATTGAGATTGCGTTTATGATTCTAAATGATCAACTTGATGTTAAAACTCGGAAAAAAAATTTCAAAAAATCCAAGCATGTATATTCTATGAAAAAATTTAATATAGAGGGTTTTAAGGAAAATGCCCAAAAAGTAACCTTGCAAAATACAGAATGATTTATGTTCTATTCAGGTTAGCACTATAGAACTTTCAGATGTTATTGTAAATCAGCATATCTTGAACTGGTAGCAAAATATTTATAAAGTATAATAAAATGATTTTTTCTGAATTTTTAATGCAAATCCAGATATTTGACTAAAAAATATGGGGTAGGAGATATTCTTTTGCATGAGACACAAAAACTGTTCAATGAATTCTTTTTAAAGTGGTAGGGGATGATCAAATATGCATAAGAAAGAAGTATGCACATTTATACAACAATCCTTTGAGTATTTTTTGAAAAACGTGTATTTAGTGACATACATTTATGGAAAATAACAATTTTGAGAAAAGCCAAAAAACTAACATATTTTCAATTATTGACCAAATTAATTTACTTTAAGATCCCCAGGAGCATACAAACTTGCCTATCACATGCTTTAGATGCCATGCTAGTTGATTTACATCTTTCTATCTTTTTGTGCCTAAATTCTGTATTAGCAAGGAAGATATGTGGTTTTTATAGATGACAGCAAAATACTGAAAATAATGTTTTCAAAAGGAAAAGTTAAACTAAAACAAAAGTTTCATATCGGCACAATTTCATATTATTAACTACAATATTGGCATCATTGACAGTTATTTTAAGCTCCTCCTCAAAGTAAATGAGATCTTAGGACACCAAGTCCATATACGATTATGGAAAGATTCATTAGCATTGTGAGAACCACCATGAATATATTTTGTCAACGAAGTCACAAGATAGCTTGACAAATACTTGCATTATGTTGCCAAAAATAAAATTAGGCAGTTTGTTCTCAATCAACTAAAACTTTATCTTTAGGGCACAAGCTACTCAGCCTATTGCAGTTCTCATGGTTATCTTTGTGATGTTTAAATATGGCTCAAATACTATTTATCCAACCAATGTTCTCTAATTTTCCAGAATTTTTCATACAAGTTACATCATAATCACACTGCATAAGTTTAATGATGCTATTAGTTAATCTATCTGCACTACCATATTACTATAAACACTTTGCTACCATCTGTTGAAGCAAAGTTATGATATTTCCTATATAATTAGCTTAAAAAACATATACATGCCTAGTTAAAAAAATTAATTAAAATACAAAACTACATTTTTTTCAAACTAAAGATAGATTCTTGTTCGAAATTGGATGTATTACCTAAAATTTAAAAAAAAAACTCAAATTTCATTTTTTTAAAGAAAAATCGTTAAATATAGAGTGCGGTCTGTCCTTAAGTGAAGTAAGTTTGACTCTGATATCAAGTAAGTCTGACTGTGTTTTTTTAAAACTAAAGTCTTCTTCTTGACGCTCAATATCGACCTCTTGTTAAACCACTCTTTGTTTTTGTATTAGCTTAAGAACGATTGTAAACATGGCGAGTCACCAAGTTAAATACAAATAAGATTCAGACCTTTATCAGCGGATGTCTTCGCGGATTCTCAGACTGAGATGATGGGATAGAGTTACAAACACAGACGTCAAGAGGAGAAAATGGTGATGGGTCGGGCATACGCTACTGAAGACACAGTGAAGTGTCACTAGACAAGCACTTGAGTGGAACCCACAAGGAAAATGAAAAAGCAGACGCCCTAAACAGACCTGGAGACGGAAGTCTTCATGAGGAATTGAAGAGTGCTAACTGTCCTGGGAGAACATAAAGAGGACAGCCAGAGACCGAGAAGAATGGCAAACAACTGTTGAGGCCCTATGCTCCACGAGGAGCAGAGAGGAATAAGTAAGTTAAGTAAGAACGATTGTGCCAGTTTTGTGCCTCCAAGTAGTCCAGCACATCTGATTTCTGTTATGCTTTTTATTTACTAGGGTAGCTTCCCAAGGCCCCTACCTCATTCAACTTTTATACATGCCTTGTAGGTTGCAGTGTTACTGTTCTTTGCTCCCTTGTGAGCCCGGCAACATACAATGTAAATTTTTGTCAGAATCAAAGAAAACTGGCTGATGCTACAAATAAGAATGAGAAAATTTAAGTACTTAGGATATATGAAAAGATACAAAGGGTTAGAGAAGACCATTATGAAGGAGGCATATTGGCGAAGAGGAAGAATTTTGCCACCCCAACAGTCCTTTGGAATTTCTCTCTTTGGCCAGATGTCCCGCTTCTGCAGCTGCCATGCTCAAATCGCCAGCTACATCCTGAATTAATCTTCTCCTTTGTCTTCCTCTTCTTTTCTTTGCCGGAATACCTCCTTCCATAAAATGGTCTTCTCCAACCCTTCATGTCTCTTTATATGTCCAAAATACTTCAAGTCTCTTATTTGTAGCATCAACCAGTTTTCTTTGATTTTGAGTTCTTTCCGAATAGATCTATTTGCTCTCTTCTCTATCTATGATATACATCTCTTCTGTAACACTTATACTCAAAAGTGGGACTGGCTGAAAGTGGGAAGACGCCAAGATTGAAGAAGCCGGAGAGATATCACTTGATGGCTGCCACTGAGTTTTGTCTATACAGTAGTGCTCTACCTTATGATTGAAAATTTCTACTACTGCCTTGTAGTTCGACTGGGGACAATCAAAGGCTAGTGGAGCAAACCATACACAAAACTGGACAGCAGTCAAACAGTAGTAAAAAAAAAAGACTAGTAACCTGGACAGATGACTCTCAACAACCCGGGAGGGAAGGTTGTCTAAGGGTAGCTACCATAAAAGAAAATAGCAACCTGCTACCTTGCAGATCGGCTGGGGACAGCCAAAGCCTGACGGAGAGCAAACCCAGTAAATGTTGTAGTTGCAGCACCATGTTCCATTGAAAACAAAAAGGTTTGGTAGTAGTGTTAAAGTTTGAGGCAGAGATTAACGATATACAGAAGAACTAGAAGGAGCGCAAAGATAGCTAAAGATAGAAAGACTTGGCAAGAATTGGTTGAGAGTCTATGTTCCACTTGGGGTTAGAAAGAGATGAGAGAGCGAGTAAAGTTTGAGAAGAGACAAAGTGTGATATCCGTCCTCAAATCTCGAAATCTCTTCATATCCTGACACTTTGAGGCAAAACAGGATTAGTGAAAAGAAAAGAAAGAAAGCAGATCCATCCTCAAATGAAATAAGTCAGTTTGGTAACGATGTAGGTCAGTTTGGTAACATGTCCAGATTTGAACTGGTCCAAATGTTGGGTGTGACAGGTGGATTACTTGTTAGAATCTTTGTAAATATAGATGTTACTTTAGTGAGACTGCTATGCTGATCTTACCTTCAAGTTTGTTTTTAGCAGTGCTTTATCTTATGTTTCAGGAATATGGTGTCATATCAAACAGTCGCCTGATTACTACATGTCAGAACATAGGTACGTATCCATGGGCAGGAACCAGTTCTGACAGGTTACCCTAACAGAAGATTTGATACCATGCTGTCTGGCTAAGCGGGTAGAGATTGATGGAGAGCTACTGTGGCATAAGTAGAGATGCAGACGTAGTCACGTTGGGTGGGATCCACTGGCAACACAGATGAGCGGAATCCCAGAGTGACTATTAATGCACGTCTCCCCCGGCCGATGGGAAAAGCTGAATGAATAACCATAAAGGGATTAGGGGTGCATCCAGAGAAGAGATGTGAACTCACGTGGAGCAAAATTTATGCCCGAGATGAGTTGCATGTGGACCCACATGGGGCGAAACTCGAAGTCCTGAGGTGGGGGCCCGAGTTGAGCCATGTGTCCGGACAGTCTAGAGGCATGGTAAATGTGAGCATTGTGAGAACTGATGGAGATGGTGGGGCAGGCACCAGGACAGAGCGAGCACGCAAGAGAAAGAGAGAGATACCATGCTAAAATATAACTTGGGGACTCATTTTCTTTTGACCACCCTATTCCTTTCTACTATTCATCAAATTGTTGGAGGCAAAGGGTTCAAGAAAGAAAGGACACCTTATGGAAACCCTGAAATGAACTTTATTGAGAGAGGCAAGAAATATCAGGCTCAATTGCATAGAAGAGATTAAGCGATTTCCCCCATGACAGAGTGGTATGGAGAAATTACTTGCGGGCTGTGTGTAACAAATAACAGTACAAGAGGAATATAATAATATAAGCTCATCAAATAGCATGTCACTTGCGGAATGTCACTTTCATCACAGTACGCCTGAAAAACTTGTCTCTTGTAAGATGTCCTGATGTCACCTTTTGCTTGGTCGTCCTATGCCTCGTACTCCAGGAACCATGCCTACCATTACCATTCTCTTCAAACCTACGTTTAACATGGCCAAAATATTTCATCTTCATGGACACGTTATTTATGAGCCAATGCTCCTCAATATGCAGCAGGTCTTGTAGGATATCTTTGTTTTTTTTCTCTTCTCTTTCCAGGATGTTCTAAGAATAATATAATAATTTCCATAATAGAAGTCTTTTTGATAGTTGGTGATCTGGCATGCAAACTTTATGACCTGTCCATCAAGTCTGTGGCTGCATCAGAGTCGTGTAGATACTAGGGGGACACATTCTATCTAGTACTATGGTTTCTGGGATTTTATCCTGTCATCTGATGTTAATCAAGGTCTGGTCCAGAAAAATGAGATGCAGAAAAACAAATGGAGGATACAACCCAGAGCATGGCAACATAAATACATTAAACAGACAATCGTAGACCACAGTCTTCAAACAGAACGGGACACTGTGGTCTCAGAGCACACCTTCATAGAATGGGAATCGACTGTCTGCATCTGTGGAGCACCAAAGCAGTTCCCAAAGCACATCTTGCAAGACTACCCCAGCCTGAGAATGAAAATCTGGCCACCAGGAACAATCCTTTAGAACAAACTATGGGGGACAGGTGAAGACCTCAAGCACACCGCCCTGTTTATGATACATACCGGAGTAGCAGAAGTAGAAATAGCACAAGATTTGAATAGGACCAACTTTATAACTTCGCCATGAACAATTATTTTTCTCTCCTCCCACAGTGAAGAACAAATTTGGGCATGCATTCAACGGGGAGTATCCGTACAGAATCCAGCACGTATTGGAGTGTGAATTTTACCTGTTGGAAATGATGGTGAGATTCTATGTATTAATGTATGTATGGTTTTATCTGTCCAGTCTGATCTCAGTTGTATGTATGTGGTGGAGGAAAATGTGGGTGGTTGTCTGAGGCAGAGCTGTCCATCGTGGTGCTTGTGCCATACATTCATGGTGCCCTAATTTATTTCTTCGGCTCTAACGCTAATCGGATTTCAAGAAGAGAAACTATTTTTTAGTTTTTTCCTAGCACTCACATGTTCACGATTTTCCCGCTTTTGTAGTCTTGTTTTATTTTGTAACCATTCTACTGCCCTCTAACCCTGCCCCTTCCTTTTCACTGGAGAAAGCGTCATCTTAATTACTATTGTTATTATTATTGGTAGTATTGCAATCATCACATGGCTTCCGCATCTTCACAACCATCAGTCAGATGCGGCCCAACACATGACATCCTAGCTGAGGTCTAAAAGGTGTGTTCTGCGCCTGGCTTTGACAACCAGTCTCTTTTAGGAAATAGAAAAAGTGAAAATTAGTAGCCTGCTGATGACCCGTTGAACACACAAACCAACCCCACCTCCCAATGATGTAGACCGGAAAACTTTGAACGCGAGTTCCAAGGCTAACGGGGCTCTGGATGGACATTCCAATGTCAGTGGGGTTTTTTGGTCAACAAACTCACATAAAAAGGCCCGCCCATGTGTTATCAGGATCGCAAGGGAAGCAAAGAATAGTAACACTGCAACCTACAAGGCATGTCGAAAGAGGCGACTGAGGTAGGAACTAGGAAAGTTACCGTAGTAAATAAAAATCATTGCAGAAATCGGATCTACTGGCCTACTTGGATCTATTGTATCTACAGTTATGCGCATAACTGGCACAACATACAATCGCTCTTAGGTTCAGATCACATACAAATCACAAAGAGTGGTTTAACAAGTGGTTGATATGGAAGCATTCAAGGAAGAAGAAGAAATAAAAAGGCACACAAAAACCAAATGTGTTGGTCTATATGTCTGTAAGTGCTTGACTGGCACAGAAACTCATTCCAAGCTGCAAATCACATACAGACCACATTGACTGGTTTAATAAGTGGTTAATGTAGAGTGAAAGAAGATGAAGAATGGGTCTAAGATACAGTGAATAAGATGAGATGACAGAAGTATGCAGTACCACTATCTTGGGATCAGTTATATGAGGACTATCAAAATAGCACTCCAGACATGTCCATAGATGCTCCGATCTCCACATCAACAAGTCCAGCGGCCCAACAGACCATTTCGATGTTGATTAATCATTCTCTGTGCATATTTGGTATGTCGTTCTTTTTGGAATGTACCAGTTTCGACACCCATCTCTCTCAGTCTGGTCAGTGAGTGGGACTCACAATCCTGAAACTTGTCTGTTCAGAAAGACTCTCAATGCATTAAGATTGTCATTTCAGTCCATTGTGATATATGTCACTTGTTTATCTCCTCTCTCTCCCAAGGTACCTTCATTTCATACCTGTCATTTGTCATATTTTTTGTTATATATGTCTAAATAAAGAGGAAAAATGTTAACCATTTCACTCCGTAATATTTTTTTTACCTATAGTTGCATTTGCATTGCAATTTATACTGAATTAGCCAGTTTATGTCAGGAAAAAGTGAGTACAACATCAGTACTGTACTTCAAGAAACAACAAATTTAATGGTTCGATCACATAAGCAGATTACCAACAGACAGTGCACCTCAAAGTGCATTGTTACTCCGATACAGTGGATACAAAGGAAAAGGCCGGTCACGCAAAAGGTGACCCTCATAGATAACAGAGGCCTCGAAAGACACTGTTTATGAAGTGCATACAAAAGCTTGTTCTAGAAATCTCTTTGTATCCTGACACTGTGAGGCAAAACAGGATTGGGAAAAGCAAATAAAGACTGGCCGTGCATCATCTTGTAAAGTACCTCGAGCCAATATATCTGCTCAGAGTAAGGAATGTGTTAAATAAGCCAAGAGATAAACATCATTGAACTTAATTTCATTTTCAGTCTAGAATATCTTAATTGCACTCCAGACATGCCAATAGGTGCTTCGATCTCCTTCACAATATCTCCAATAGAGTCCAGCGGCTAACCAGACTAGTTCAATTATGATTGATGAACCTACTCATATACCTGTTGCTGCCTTGCAGGTCAGCAGGGGACAGTCAAAGGCTGATGGAGAGCAACCCAGTAAAGCTGGCTGAAATAGAATACATCGCCGAATGATAATCACCAGAGCTCCAAATGGCGCTGAAGATGTGACGAAAAACACGTTCTTGGTATAGGCTGTTTATATATCACAATAAGAATGATCAAAATGGCGAAAAGAACGATTGAGAAGAAGATATACCTTTTTTTTTTCTATAAAGGTCTAAATGCGAAGGATTGACTTATTGCATCAGGTTTCCCCACATGGCTCCATCTCTTTCTGCAGAAATACTGAGAGTGTTGCCAAAGCATGAACTCCGTAGCTCTAGAAACAATCCTAGGGATCTCATGAAAAAAGTAAAATTTAACTGGGCCTGGATTCATACCCACAACCTTCAGAGCAAATGTCTTAACCACTTTGCTATAGAGATCCACTATTCTTTTCTGGTCACAACAATTCAACTTGATTGTGTTTCCGAACATTATTCCTATATATATATACTAGCTGATGAACCTGACTTCACACGGATGAAAGTTGTTAGTAATCCTTGATGAGGAATTGGTGAAGCCGTTCCAAGAGATGTCATCTTCTTCTTCAGCGATTTCTGGTCATACGCTTAATTTACTGTGGACCACAAAATGGGCAGTCAGCTTCAGGTCTGTCAGGTTTCCCCAAAGCTTAGTTTTCAGGTCGACTGGGTATGATCACATGTTGCTTCTCAGCTCACCCAGGAGAGGACCGTCTTGCAGGATATGCTCTGGTGTCTGTTCCGCCTGCTGACACTGGCAGAAAGCTGTTTAACTTATTCCTAGTCTATATAAGTGTTTGTTGAGTCTGCAGTGTCCGGTGCGTAGTTGAAATATAATGACCTGATCTGTTCTGCTTAGGTCTTTGAGGGATCTATTCCATAATCATATCGAATGTTTGTCTTCCTGTCCACTGCCGATTTTCTCTGTATGCGGGTTTTGACCTCTAGAAAAGACAGGGTCGGATAAGACATATCAGTTTGGGTTTTATTTATTTTTAAACGAATATTGACCAGATTTCGAGTCAATATTCCAAATTATAGTTTGCTCAAACCAAAGCAAACAAAAAACGCAATTTTATAGCGTAGTTTGAAACAACAAATTAAGGGACGCAATCCATACCTATGTTGTATCTAGCAATTTGTGGATTATATCCCTTTACTTCACCCGCATGGTGTCGAAATATGTAGGATCAGACATCAAGAATTCAATTTTAATTAATTTTAAATCTAATATTGATCGATTTCGAAACTGTTTCTTATACTGATCTAAACTTTTCAAGATAAACGTGTGCAGAAAAAATGGTGAATTTTGGATGTAAACTTAGTCGTCTATACCTGGACTGCACATCCAGACAGTAAGAAATATATAGTAAGATATATATATATATATATATATATAAGATATATATATATATATATATATATATATAGCGAGCGTCTGGTTGAATGGATTAGAGCGCAGGATTCGTGGTGGGAGACCCAGGTTCAAGCCCGGTAAGGCTGTCAAGTTTTTTTCTGCTGGTGACATAAAGAAAAATCTTAACCTGAACAGTTTTGCGGTGACTGCAAATTTCATTTTGGAGGGGATCGTGCCTGGAAGAAGAATAAAAGGAAAACCCAGAAGACGGTGGGTGCAAGACGTCATTGACAATCTGAGAATGACTACTGCTGATCCCAGTCAACTTGCATAGAACAGAGTTTTTCAGGACTGCTGTCATGAGAGCCAGGTTCCGGAAGGAATAAGCTACTTGATGATGATAACAACGCATAAAATGCGGTATTACAGGCCAATTCTATATGTTCTGTGCCGTGTAAGAAGTGAATTTCTTCACTTCTGTTGTATCCATTGCTTGATAAAGGCCTTTTGGTCGAAACATTAGTTTGTTTTGTATTTTGTAAAACTGTAGTACTTTATTTTTACAAGTTTCGCTATTACAGGCAGTAAAGACAGTTTTGATTTTAATTCCTTTATATACCACCTTAAGTGGAGTTCAGGTTGTTTTTTTGTCTTCCTCTAGGACTGTTGTTTGATAATGTACCACCCATACAGGCCTCTAACAAAATTTTGTGCTGATCTAAGTGCAGAGGCAGACTTGTTACCAATTGCCTGGTAAGTAATTTTTATTCATGCATCTTATGGTCAGTTTTTTAGTCACTATTTTGGTTTGATATGTATTCAGAATAATAAAACAAAATATCTGGTCAACCACTAGTAGTAATTGTTATAAGAATGAGAAGATGGAGATATCTTGGACCTACTCTAACAATAAATGATAACAAAATTACAAAGCAGACATTGAAGTGGGAGACCAATGGTTCAGAATAGAAAGGATGCATTAGAGAACCATGAAAAGAACTTTACTGAGAAAGTTTAAAATATCAGACTCAATTACATAGAAGAGATTGACAGGTTGCCCAGAATAAAGTGCTAGGAGAACTTGCTTGCAGGCCCTATGTAATGAGAGAATATAAGAGCCATTTAGAGATGAATCATGACAACCACTTGATATTCTTCTTCTTCAGCCATCTCTGATTGTGCATTTAGTTTACTTTGGACCACAAACTTGGCAGTCAGCTTCAGGTCTCAAAGCTTAGTTTTTAGGTCGACTGAGTGTCCATATGTTGCTTCTCAGCTCACATAGGAGAGGACAGTCTTGCAGGACAGGCTCTTGTGTCTGTTCCACCTGCTGATACTGGCAGAGAGCTGTTTAACTTATTTATAGTCTATGTAAGTGTCTGTTGAGTCTGCAGTGTCCGGTACATAGGCGAAATGGCCTGGTCTGTTCTGCTTATGTCTTTGAGGGAGTCTTTTCCATAGTCATCCAGTGTTTGTTTTCCAGTCTACTGTAGATTTTCTCTGTATGAGGGTTTTGACCTATTGAAAAGACAGTGGCTGGTAAATTTGCTCTTTGGCACTGCCCTCCTTAGCCAAGACATCAGCACTCTCATTGCCTGTAATGCCACAGTGAGACAGAATCCACTGCAAGTGAACTTCCACCTTTTCTGAAAGCTGAGCAAGTTCTAGGTTCTGTGCTGTGCTGTCGGCGGATTTAGCCTCCAGAGCTTGTATAGCTGACAATGAGTCTGTAAGAAATACCATCTTGCCTGCAGGTGCTTGCAGCTTATTCATGTGCTCTGCTGCCATCAGAAGGGCTAAGAGCTCTACTTTGTAGTTGGAACATATTCGTCCAGTGGGGGCTGCTAGAGACACAGTAGTGGCATCTAGAAAAAACAGGTTCCTGTCAGTTATACAAGGACTATCATCGTGGAACTCCGGACATGTCCATAGGTGCTCCGATCTCAGCCACAACAAATCCAGCAGCTGCCCAGCACGCCAGTTCGATGTTGATTAATGTTTTTGTGTATTTGGTATGTTCTTTTCGGGCTGTATGAATATCGACACCCATCTCTCAATCTGGTCAGCGAGTGGGATTCACAACCCTGAAACTCTTCTGTTTGGAAAGACTCGCTCAGTGCGTTAAGAATGTCATTTCGGTCCATGGCAGCTCCCTCTGATATCATAGCCATGCCAGCCAATCTATCAGCTCGTTCATTACCCCAGATTCCTGCATGTCTTTGGACAAAATGGTGTTTTCTCTGATCACTGTCTTTACCAGTATCTCCACCCAATTTTGTCTCACATTTCTGTTTCGACTTTACAAATCATACTTGTGGAGTCTCTGCGTATGAAAACACAAGAGCGATCATGAGATGTCAACCACGTTACCACCTTTGTAACCACCCCTATCTCCATTACTTTGTCAAATTACTTATGGTTGTCACATAGACCCTACTGGCCTCTCTTTTTATTTGTTCTCCTGAACGCGCTGAAAATTCCACCGCATCATTGTTGGCGCATGAGTGTAAATAACTACATCTGTTTCGTTGACAGTCTTTACTTTACTTTCATCACAGGAGAATGGTAAATGACTGCCTGAGAACAGATGCTCCCCTGTTGTATCCACCATATCTCATAGCTTTGTGTAAGTATCTACCACATTCATTATTTGCTTATAAATAAATTAAATTTCCCGTAGCCATTTCAGACCTCTGGGCACGAAGTGGATACAAAGCAAAAAGCCGGCCACGCAAAAGGTGGACCTCAAAGATAACAGTGACGAAAGACATGTCTTGAAGCGCACACAAAAGCCCTTGCTACTCACGATGTTCAAGGCCAACGTGATCCCAAGTAATGTTTGGTGTGCACATAATACACAGTTGGTCTACAAGTTCCCTGATCCTTTTACTTGAGGATCTAAATTACAAGTACCTCAGAAGTCGGAGTAAGGCTCGCCTGAATGGCAAGGGACACTGATAATATGGAAAGTTAGCCTTATGCAAAAATCAACCATAGATGTCATATTACATGCCCTGACTACGTCTGAATTCATAGCATCATCATCAAGTAGCATGTCCCTTGCAGAACGTCGCTTTCATAACTTCCTGCCTGAAAAACTCTCTGTCTCTAGCTCTCCAAGTTCTCCTATCTCTTCTAAAATCATGTTTCTTTGATGTCCTGCTGCCACCTTTGTCTTTGCCATCCTGCCTCTACCCCCAGGAACCATGCCTTTTTTCCAAACCACTGTCATTTAACGTGACCGGAATACTTCATTTTCCAGTACCTGTTGTTTATGAGCCAATGCTCCACGATATGCAAGTCTTGTAGTATATCCTTGTTTTTTCTCTTCTCTGTCCAGTACATTCTAAGAATTTTCCGGTTGCACATTATTTAGAACACTCCGATTTTGCTCCTTAATGCCTGTGTTAAGGTTCACTTCTCGTAACCCACAGCCACTCTAAATGCGGACTCCGGTAAAAATTCTACTAAATTAAATCACAAGGTCGTGACTCACATTCAAGTATTGTTGTACATAGATGATTCATTTTAAAATCAACACAACATGCTAAATCAAGGTTATGTTATGTAACAAGTTAAGTTTAACAATAAGGAATATCAGTATTATTAATATCTTTCATCAATAAATAACCATAGACTCATAGAATTGAGTAAAGTTGCAAAAAAGCTTGCAGTGCTCTATCAACTTATCTTTGCTCTTTTTCTTGTGTCATGCTATAGTATCTACATGTTAAATTCATAGCAGGCAAACAACAACGAAAACCTCCACAAATGTTTACACTTGGTACTAGCTATTAGTTTGAAGTTTGACAATCGTCCATGCTATGAAGTTATGCTGTCCAAAACTTTGTTGTTTGTTGTCATCCTTTGTCTCTTACCCTATTGATGTTGTTGGTTGTCACTAAGTGTTCTTAATCTCTTTTCTCATTAATATAGATAGTGTATTTATTTCTTGAATCTTCTGAACTTGGCTATGTCATATTTTTGTTAATGTGCATAATTTTGGCCTGAATATTTTCTAGCCTGCTTGCATCTGGCCAGTATTGTCAAACAGAAGGACATGAAAGCATGGTGTGCTGAGCTGGCTGTTGATAATGACAAGGTCAGTTGGGTGGTATATCATTTAGCATGTACATAATGTCTGTATTACCTTCATACCATTATACATTATATAGGTCCTGCATGCAATTTCTCTATAATCCTGGGCAGTTCAGTCAATCTCTTCTATGGAATTGGTGGAATTATTATTCTTTTCTCAAATCCTATTTTGCCTCACAGCGTCAGGGTAAGAAAAGATTTATAGAACAGACTTTTGTGTGAGCTTCATAAATGTTTTTCACTGCCGCTGTTATTTTTAGATCCACCTTTTGCATGGACGACCTTTTGCTTTGTATCCACTGTATCAGAGTAACATTGCTTTTTGAGGCGCACGTTGGTAATTTGCTTATGTTTCCAAACCATTTAATTTGTTGTTTCTTGATGAAGTTCAGTACTGATGTTGTACTCACTTTTTCCTGATGTCTTCATTTCTAAATCAGTCTCTTCTTGTTATCCCAGCAGTCTCGTGGACACTTCATCTCTGTCGTGACTTGTTTTCTTCTATCATTTGATGTCAGTGTCCAGGTTTGGTGGTACTGATAGCATAATGTCGGGAGAAAGATTGTGTTAAACGATGCTCTTTTTGTGTTCATGGCGGTATATTTGCATTTAAAAATTGGTGTCATTTGTCCTATGATTTGATTTGCTTTTTGTATCTGTGTTGCATTTCATTAGTTATTCTTCCATTTGCTGACAAATTTCTTCCCATATATGTAAAGTCTTTGATTTGTTATAATTAATTTTTGTCGATGGAAATAGTGGTAGTGCTTTCCTCTCTAGCAAATGTCATTACTTCGATTTTGTCGATGTTTATTCTCAGATCGTATTCATTGCATGTGAACTTGAGACTCTTAATGTGTTGAAGTTTTTCTGAGTCTGAAGGTTGGGGTCTGCTAGTCTCTGCTTATAACAGAACAAGATATCTCTAAACTCTCTACCTTCTATACAACTTGGCTGCAAAAGGTCTTACCTGTGTTTTTACCAAAACTATCTCTAACCAAGAACTGCTTACACAGTGTCAACAAGAGAAATGAACGCCATCATCCAAAAGATACTGGAGATGGATCAGACATGTGGTATGCATGGATAATAGCTCTTTCACAGAAACTGCACTGAGATGGATACCAGAGGGTAAATGAAAATGTGGAAGACCTGTAACAACCTGGAGGAGAATAGTAGAATAGGAACTGAAAGAAATGAATCACAACTGGAACACTACAGAGGATGGCCAAGAACAGAAGAATGGTGTACATTTGTTTCTGCCCCAAACGCCAGGTGCGTCATATGCTAGAGAGAGAGAGTGAAAGCCTTTCTGGTTGGGTTTATGTTGTCATGCTCTGGGTTGTGTCCTTCCCTTTCATCTTCTTCATTGTTAATATTATCAACCAAATTATGCAAGATAACAAGTCTGATAATTGTGATTCTATATGGCAGGTGATGGAGATCACACGTATGATGGTTGTGTTGTATGACATGTG
The DNA here is from genome assembly GCA_020796225.1 of Arion vulgaris. Lineage (NCBI taxonomy): Eukaryota > Metazoa > Mollusca > Gastropoda > Stylommatophora > Arionidae > Arion > Arion vulgaris. The sequence continues at coordinate 28,555,602 of CM036760.1, forward strand.
GAAGACATATGATGAAAAGAAAGATGTCCAAGCTGTACTTGCAAGAATGCCAAAACCCAGCCCTTCCAGGTATTTTCTGTTTTTGCTTGTCCTGTTTACCTTTTAAATCAAAATCAAATATTTCAGACAGATAAAGAGAAACGTGACTTCAAGTGGTATCATGTCCCTTGCGAAATGTCACTTTCATCACAGCCCGCCTGAAAGTTTATGTCTCTAGCAAGTTCTCAGATGAGTGGGAGAACTTGCTAGAGACGTTGATCAAAACATTATTGAAGAAAAATGTTGGACCGTTTAAAATGAATAAATTGTACATCAATGATGGAGCTCTTCATTAGAAATGAAGAGGTATTTAACATAAAGCATAGCAGGGGCATTGGGTAGGACAACTTTCCGATGGTCGGTGAATGGGAAATGAGAGATGAGTTGTGTGTCCCGCAATAGGACATGTGTGGTCAGTTTGGATGTTGATGTGGTGTTTTTGTCTGTGTGAGTAATGGTCTGTGTGTGCAATAAGATGTGTGTGGCCAGTTTGTCAAACTTTAATACTTTTTGGCTTGTAATTGAGTCTTTCAGTTCAATTGTGGTAGTTGCAGCTGACTTTTAATTGTTTGAATCCATAAATGAACCATTTCCTTTCATGTTGACAGGCCACCATCTGAGGCCCCAAACCTGCAAGACTCACAGCAGCAGCAGCAACAACAGCAACAGCAGCTTCTCAATACTGGACCGTAGCTATGTTCTTTGTATCACTCAGATTATGTGTTGTTGTGACAGTATGAATAAAAATGCACCTGTTTAGTGTCTGTATGCATGCAAGAGAGGTAGAGAACATGTCAATATGTAGGCATTTGTTGCCAGAGCTACATGATAAAATGTTGGTCCTGTTTTCAAGTTGAGCATGTAAAAGAACACTTAATGTGTGAGAATCAATATCTTAATATGTGAGAATCTTAAATGTGAGAATCAATGTAGGCTGCAAAGCTGCTGCAAAGGAAACATTTATTTTTTTAAATTGTTTACAAAAAATGTCATTGTCTTCGAAATTACATCGGAGACCCTCACAAAGCTGTTGCAAATGAAAAAATAATTACCGAAATCAAAGATAGATGCCATAAATAAATCATAGGACAAATGGCACCAATTTTGAAATGCATACATGTCACAGTGAACACTAAAAGAGCATTGTTCAACACAATCTTTCTCCCAACATTATGCTATCAGTACCAAAACTGGACACTGACATCAAAAGATAGAAGAAAAACTAGTCATAACAAAGATGACGTGTCTACGCAGAATACTGGGAGTATCAAGAAGAGACTGGTTTAGGAATGAAGACATCAAGTAAAAAAATGGGTACAACATCAGTACTAAACTTCATCAAGAAACATTTTAAATGGTTCGGCCACATAAGCAGATTATCAACAGACAGTGCTTTTTGCAGATGATCAGTGCCTGATACATCAAAATGAACAAGATCTACAACATCATATTGACACTTTGAACAATAATTGTGTGAAACATGACATGAAAATCAACAACACTAAAACAGAAATAATGAATATGGGAAGAAAACATAATAATCTAGACATCCATGTCAATGGCACTAAAATAAACCAAGTGAAAGAATTCAAATACTTAGGAAGCATATTCACAGAAGACGGAAAACTAGATAGAGAGATAGAGGCTAGAGTACAAAAAGCAAATGCTGTAACCTACCAGCTAGCCCCATTGTTAAGGCACCCAAAAATTTCACAGGCAGCTAAGAAACAAATGATCAACAGCATTTTATACCTACTTTGTGTTACCAGAGCCAAACATGGACATTGAGCAAAGCGCAGTCACAAAAATAACTACATGTGAAATGCGTTGCCTGAGAAAAGTTACCAACAACACAAGAAAAGACAGAATCACCAACATCAGCATAAGAAAGAAAGTTGGCACAAAACCGTGCTTGAATTATATAGATAAACAAAGAATGAAGTGGTTTGGCCACTTAATAAGAATGCATCCAAACTCCACAGTATACAGAGTCTTCTACAACAGAACATCGGGAAAGAAGGCAAGAGGAAGACCACGGAAAAGATGGTTAGATGGCGTGGCAGCATCCTGTGAAAGAGCAAAGATAACAATCACAAAGCCACCAGAACAGCGCAAGACAAAACAGAAAACCACGACACTGGGCAACAACCCGGTAGCAGTGTGACGACAAAAGAAGAAGAAGTGCGCGCTCAAAGAGCAATGTTACTCCGATATGGTGAATACAAAACAAAAGGTTGTCCATGCAAAAGATGGATAACAGAGGCGGTAAAAAACACTGTTTATGAAGCGCACACAAAGCCTGTTCTAGAAATCTCTTCTTATCCTGACACTGTGAGGTAAAACAGGATTAGAGAAAAGAAGATACTAAGACAAAAAAGTTATGCTTCTTGCGTTCGCACACTATGAATTCAGGTGTAGTCAGGGTGCTTGGTATGACGCTTCTGATTTTTGTGTGAAGACATGCTTTCTTTATTATCAGTGTCCCCCTCCATACAGGCATTCATTCTCCGACTTCAGAGGTACATGTTATGTTGATAGCTAAAGAACCAACACAGAACTGATATTGCTAGTCACTATACACTTAGAGACATCCATGAAGAGATATCAGAGCATCCATAGCTAATTGGTTCGATATGCAGTGGGTGAATCTAGTTTGAGATCTTAGTAAGATCATATTTTATTGTTATGTGCAAATAGTTCAAATAAAGTGAACATATTTTGAATGTTTCTGTGTTCTCATTTATTGTTCAGGTTGTATTTGTATGTTCTTTAGTTTGAACTATATCTTTTTGCTCTGGGGGATCTCTGGCATAGTGGTTAAGACAACTGCATTTTATAGGTTGTAGACTCGACTCACTTGTGCAGTTTTTTCATGAGATCTCACGGATTCTTGCTGAAGCTGCGAAGTTCATGCAACACCCGTGACAGGTGGTGTGCCATTTCTGTTGAGGACAGCTCCATATGGGGAAGCCAAGTGTTAATTTTGTATTTGATGTAGACTAAATTGAGTAATGCAAATTTTTAAAGGTTGCAAATTTTCATGAACTCTGTTTACGGTCTGTATGTTCCACTTTGTAGAGGATGGATGTGGAAGGCTAACATCCATATGTTCCACATCGTAGAGGATGGATGTGGAAGGCTGACGTCCATATGTTCTACATCATAGAGGATGGATGTGGAAGGCTAACTTCCATATGTTCTACATTGTAGAGGATGGATGTGGAAGGCTGACGTCCATATGTTCTACATTGTAGAGGATGGATGTGGAAGGCTGACATTTGTATGTTTCACCTTGTAGAGGATGGATGTGGAAGGCTGACATACATTGGCTTCTTTAGATTGGATAGACTTTGCGGTGATCTTGAGAAGAATGTTGGAATAGCCACAAATAATATCAGTTATCTTAATACTTGTTTCTTCTTCTTTACCTTTCAACTCCCAATGGAGCACAGGTCTTCAACAAACTTCTTCCAGCTCTTCCTCTCTTGCCATCCCTTCCAATTCTTTCCATGTTTTATCTATCCTTTTCTTGCGATCAAGGTGGCAATTGAGAAACTTGAACACCCGACTTAATCTACAACCTGTTGTAATTTTGACAAATGCAAAATCAGCACTTCAAGCACTCCAGTCCAGAAAATTGCCATGTCTACATACCTTACTGTCTAAACCAGCGTTTCCCAAAGTGGGCGGTACCACCCCACTGTGGGCGCTGAAACGTTCCAGGGGACGATAGTGGGTACAGAAGTACATGGGAGGAGTTTTTTTTCGTGGTTTTGCGATTGAATAATCATTTGAATTTTGCATTTTAATTCATCTTATGCCCATCTTACACGATCCATTTTTTATCAATTTTCTATTTCATGTACATAATCGTTTTAAAACTGACCATGTATGACAGAAATATATATCAATTTTCTATGTCAAAGTGAAAATAGAGCATGTAAATATATATATATATATATATATATATATATATATATATATATATATATATATATATATATATATATATATATATATATATATAAGGGGCGTAAGCTGTTATAATGTTGAGGGAGGTGTTGTAAAGTTTATGTAGTGCAAAGTGGGCGGTGGGCCAAAATGTTTGGGAATCTATGGTTTAAACTGTGCAAGCAGCGCAATGTCGTCTTGCAGTGGATTCCGTTTCACTGTGGAATATCAGGAAATGAAACAGCAGACCTACTGGGCAAGGAAGCTGCTGCAGAAGAGCAGCCTGATGTGCCAGTTACCTACCACCAAAGAAAAGAACGATAAAATTAATCAGTTAGGCACAAATACCAACACAATATGACTACCATAATATGAGCAGATTATAACAAGTTGTCATTTTGCTCCTCAGGACACAATCGACTCTGCAGCCACATGTATACAAAATTCAAGATTGGCAATTCAGCCATGTGGACAGGCACATCAGACTGCAGAGCACATACTTCAAGACAGCATCGAATATGATATACTGAGGCAAACTCACTGGCCTAACAAAACAACACTTAATTTAAAACTATACTGACCTTTGTTTTAGCTACAAAAGACAGTGAAGTTCAAACAAGAGACACCATTGAATATATAGACAATATTTCAAGCGAAGGAAAGGAAGGACCTATCCTTTTGATATCAGTCCCCAGCTCTCTTCTCCAGGTATGTCTAGGCCTTCCCCTACTTGTTTACTGTCTATTTAATTACCATATTCATTTGCTCGATCCAGTGCTTTTCATGTGGTTCTTCAAACTCCTTATTTACTTTGCTTGATAAAGTCTTTTTGGTATAAATGTCGCTGTATCTTGTTTTTTTCAAGGCCCTCGCCGGTGCTACAAAGTTCGTTCATTGCCACTGATATCTTACTATGTAAGAAAGAGATCGGAGCACATATGGTAACTCACCCGAAGTGCAATGATGATGGTGTCTAATCAATCAACAACTAGCTTACTTCGCTTTTACATGCCCCTTATTGAATGAAAATCGTGGCATATCCTTGTTTACAGGACGTAGCCATCAACAACAGTAAACGAGACGTCGATTTTTTTAGGCACCACTTATACGCTCAGTAGTTTGCATTGCTTTCTGAACTACGAGGTCTATTTTTACAGTTCGTAAAAATTCAAGGGAACTAATTTGCTTCCAAATTTGCTCGCCGCGGAGTTTGAACCAGGTACGCTTACGTTGTTATCGAGCTCACTACCACTCAAGCTACATACGCTCACGTAACATGATTAAAAGGCAACTGAACCACATTTGTAATTCTGAATTGAAAGTTCAGTATCGTTTTATGCAGGGTGTTCAAGATAAAAGTAAAGCATTGACAAATTAAAAGTTGCCAGCTAGTTATGCATTGCGTTTTGTCTATTTACTGTTTAACCGGTTCTGATTAGCTCGTCCTTCGTCACATTTGTTCATTTCCCCTTCCTGCACCATAATTACACACCATCACAAAAAGACTCGCGTACTTGACCTATACTACATCATAATTGAACCTTCTAATTTTCATAAATTTACGTCAGATTTGCTCCCTTGACAAGCTTCTTTTATCTTTAACACCCTGTAAAATACATAGGGAAATCCGTGTGTTTATTGTTTTAGTTTCTTTTAGTTTTTTTTAATACAAAAATGTAGAGCACTATTTTTTTCACTAACCATAATATGAACTTCCACTTAAACATCAGAATTTCCTACAAATTGCAGAAATCTCGATAGTCGACATCTACTTATACCACTACCTGCCATTTTTAATCTTCCGAAGTGTCGACTGCGAGTCGGGACTCACTAATGGCCCAGTTAATGGCGTCCAACAGAGCCATGGAGGGTAATGACATGACCGTTGCATGCTATTCAGAGTAGGGTTGGTCGTGGTAATGGTAACGGATTCAACTTCCATCCTCATACTGGAAGTAGTTCATCCTGTAAGCACAATTTTGCTCTGCAATAACCTTAAACTGCATGCTAGCTATAAGACCCCAGTCTGACTTCTAACCACGATGCCCAGACTCAGGGCTGCTTGTCTCAATGTAATGCTTGAGGAAATGTCACGAGCTGAGCAGTCTTCTTCTCCCGAGAGTATTTCGCCGTGATTCTCTTAAAATCTTGAGGGATGCTGTAGATAGTATTAGTAGAAGTAGTAGTAGTAGTCACAGTGCTAACTTCACGACAACGGGCTGCCCCATGATTGCTCCTTTTCTGTGCAAGCGAACACCACTCAAAAAACTCATTGTCTCCTGCTGACTGTGAAGCGAATAGAAGTCTCGACACAAACCTGCAAGCTTATGGGCCGCTAGAGTGCCAACGACACAGTCCACCCCTTAAGTTTAGAGTTCACGCTGGCGGGAACAGCCGTCATGATAAAGCGAAGCAGTCTGCACAGTTATTACTGAATAAGACGTTCGCTGGACTAGCTATCTACCATTTTCTGAAAGTGCATTTTACAACACAGCCATAGTTGCCACAAACAATATGGATTCCTAATGATATTTACTTTGTCACTCTAAGCACCAACTCAGTAGCTTGGTGTTGGAAACGGGTCCTACAAATTCAAATATAAAGGGGAAATGCGCTACCGACCGCGCATAGAAGCAAGCAACTCACTCCGTGATCCAACGTCTTAATTGCTCACCCATCATATGTGGTTTCTGTGATGTATAAATTAGGTGCTCGCCTTTCATTCCAAAGGTACTCGATTCGTCCTCTCGTGGAGCATTCTGGATATTTTTCCAGAGATACCTGATCTCAGTATAGACGAGATCGAATTAGTAGTCCTATTGGAGACAGACGGTAAAACGTAGGTTTCGTGTTCAACTTGAGTACGCTCGGCAGCTAAAAATTGAGAAGAGCAGGCAAAATTAATTAGAAAGATTTAAAATATAAAATTTCTTCAAAATATTTCTGCACCATCTTCTATGAGATTACATCTCGTAAATTACATCGAGGATCATTTTCGGAGTTCGTGCACTGCAGCTGAGATATTCCTGTATATGAAATAGATCGGAGTACGCATGGCTACTCACCGAATTGCAGTGATAATGGTCCAATCAATCAATCATTGGCTCATCCGAATTCCCACCATGTTGGCCGTTGAGGGTGCTGTAGATAGAGGCATGATTCCAACATAGCACGCAAGCTTATGTCTGCAGCATACTTTACAACAGATGAGCTCATATTGATCATTGCTTCATTAGCTAGACAAGTCTGTTACCAGACCGTCCCATTGGAATGTGAAGCATATTTTTGGTATATTATTCCATGTAGATCGAAACAAACTGACTGTTAGCCTAAAGATGAAGGATTGACTTTGTTGCACTGGGTTTCCTCATAAGACTCAGTTCCTTTCCACATAAATAGTACGCCACCCGCTAAGAGTATTGCACACAATCGGAAATCCGTAGCTGAGGTAAGAGTCTCAGGAGTCTCTGGAAAAAGTGCAATCTCGAACAAAACTGCGTGATCCGGATTGGAGCACCCGACCTTCAGAACGCAAGATAAACAGTTCATAGTTCATATGTACTGTTCCAACTTCACTGCAACGGGTCACCCCATAATTGCTCCGTTCCTGTGCCAACGAAAATAACATGAAATGCTAACAACTGTCTCCTGACTGTGTGAACTAATTCCAGAATGAAACAGCTGTACCACCACAAAAGCATATGGCCGTCACTAATAACCGAAAACTGTTCATCACTGGATTGAAATGGCAGCAAAGGTACCAGAATTAAAACAGCCTTTCTGAATGGCCATCCTTTCCGCCATGCGGTAATATTGTTCATCACTTAACCGCTGTTTGACCACTCGAAAACCACAAACGCACGGTTGACACAGCGAAAAGCGTTCCATGTAACATTCGTAGCTCACAGCGTTGCTCAAACACGAATTCAGTAGCTCGGCAAACGAAACCGGAAAATACCCGACCAAACATGGTGGAAATGCGCCAGCAAAGTCGCGTCCAGAATTAAACAGTCCTGATTCTGAATGGCCCTCCCTCATTCCGCCATTGCTGGTCATATTTTTCACCACTTAACCACAGTTTAACCACTCAGCCACAGAGAGCTCCTATTAACAGTCCTTCAGCTCACTCCGGTAAATCTGCGAAAATGGATGTAGTGACTTATTTATACCGACATGGGCTGTGAAAGCTTCTCATAACGCAACTATTGCTTCACTGGCCAATTCTCTTAAATCATTAGTAACTTTGTGTATAACTTCGTGTTTTGCCGGGGTTTGCAAGGGGAGCGAAGAATAATAACACTGCGACCTACAAGGCATGACGTAAGAGGCGACTGATGTATAGGCCTAGGGAACTACCCTAGTAAACCTTCTTTTCCTTCTGCGTTCTCACTAGATTGGGATTTCGGATTCTCTAATAAAGGCAGCCGTCTGCCTCAGATTATCAGCCACGCCATACAGTTTGTCTTGGACGCTGGTGTAAGTGGGCCACCTCTTTCTTCTCAAGTCTGCATACTGGGGGCAGTTCTATAGGATATAATTCCTATCATTTCTGCATCCCCGTTTTGGCCACCCTCGTGTTGGTAGGTCTGACATTCTTACTACGTGGCTAAATCTCTGAGGCAGATTGGCGACCGTAAAATCCGTTATCTCATTCCTCATTGAGAGGGGTCGTTGCGCCATGTTATACGCCTTACGGTCTGGCGAATCCGTTTTCTCCAAGCATTTGTTTCGGGTTAGCTTTCCCTAGCGGACACGTGCATGCGATTTCAGCCGAACCTTCTTAGTCGCTTCTTAGTATAACCTCTTACGACATGCGTGGCAGTTACATCCTAAATTTGGGCCCCGGAAACCACTTGGGCGACCCTAGTAAATAAAAAGCGTCGCAGAAATAGGATGTGCTGGCTTACTTGTAGGCGCATAACTGGCACAACGTAAATCGCTCTTAGTGTCGTACAATCGCTCTTAGGCTCAGATCACATACAAATCACAAAGAGTGGTTAATAAGTAGTCGATATGAAGTCTTCTTCTGTTTCTAAGAAGAAGTACGACAGCTGACTTCTCGGTCACACTACATATATTTCTAGTTCAGTCGTTTCTTTCAGGATCTTTGTCATGACTTTGTGAAAGTTTTTTTTGGCCAACCGTTTAAAGACTTTTCATTCTACCTGTGTGGTTGCAGGAAGGACGCCTCAGCAGTCTTATGTCATGCAATCTTCTTCTTCATCACCTTTCACTCCTAGGGAGGCATAGGTCCACAACCAAGGTCTACCAAACCCCCCTATCCAAGAACATCTTTTCCAGATCACTCCACTCTCTCCCCATTTTCTTGCAAATCCGTCTCCAACTTTCGCCTCCAGGTGTGCTTGTGTCTTCTCTTACCTCTATTAACCAGGGGCTTCATCGGATGGTCTGTCTCGTGATGCTGTCAGTAGGTCTACTCAGTGTGTGTCATATCCATCGCCATCTTCTTCCCCGTATCTATCGTTCCACTTGCCATTGTCCCGCTCTATCACACAATTCCCTATTTGTGGTCCAGCCATACCATCGAAGATGGAGTATCCTGCATAGGCATCTATTGATGAATGTCTGAACTTTTTGGTGTTCACCTTAGTCCTCTGTCAGCATTATGCCTCAACATATACTTTGGGTTTTCATGATCACTGTGATAACATTTTTCGACCTTCTGTATCGCAAGATTATACTTTTGTCATCGAGGACAACGCAAGAAAGATTATCACTTTCCCGATGACATTCTTTCGAACACAATTACAGTCAGCAGTAGATATGAGTGCCAGATCGATGACACTTTCTGTGTTTTACCAGATCTCGGTGCTAATCGAGTTGGGCGACCGTCATTCAAAGCAGAGAGGTCGGAGTTTAATAGAGCCTGACTCAAAACGACGCACTGTCTATTTTCAGCAACATTGTCCCATTCCCTCGACCGAGCGTTGAAATCACCTGCTACGAGAAACTGTGTACACGGAATGTTGCATTCTCTCATGCAATAAAGAGTTGGTCCACATAAACATTACAAATTCACTATGCCGTACCCGTGTAGCCTTTTTCAACAAGTGGAAGACGGCATACGCTGATGAAGAAAAGTCGTATACATAACATAACATAATAGACATTTGTCTAGCATCTATTTTGTGTACGGAGTCATTTTCATGGCGACGACTTTCTCTTGATAAACTGTAAACAAACCAGACAACTGTAGTAGTACTTGTGAAATATAGAATACTCGGAGTCATTGTACGAAGAATTAATATTAATGGCTCAAAGTAAAGATGAGCCAGAGCAACAGCATTCAAATTCTAGTGTCATGGACAATAGAAAAGAGCTCCCGAAAGATCATGCGCCATCCAAGGTAATTTATTAAATAACTTAAGACGACGAAGACGTACAGAACAGACTAATAAATAATTGTAATAATAATAATTACTATATATAGTTATTCTATTAGAGGCCAAGACTCACAGTGGTAGGCAGTGGAACTCTGTAATAGAGACAATGTCTAAGATCATGCATGGACCTGCCAGGGAGGAAAGCAATGACAGACTCGGACTACCTTCCTGGCTTCCAAGACAAATGAAAGTCACAATAATGCCGATGCCTAGAAATCCTAACAATAATATGGGTATTTTTACATATAAAAAGACATGAAGAGCTGGAGAAGACCATCATGGAAGGAGGCATACCGGCAAAGAGAAGAAGAGAAAGACCACGAAGAAGATGGATTCTGGATGTAACTGATGGGTTGAACATGACGGCTGCAGAGGTAGGAAATCTGGCGAGAGAAATTCCGGAGGACAGTTGACTGTTGGGGTGGCAAAGTTCTGCTCAGGACAAGCTATTTGATGATGATGATTATTAGAGGCGTACTGTATAAACAAATATAATTATATTAACTACTATTTTGTGAACATTTATGTGGAGCTCCTTTGACTGGGTAGGGATAACACTGGCATACACAATTAGTTTATGATTGAAAGTAGTCTTCTTCTTTATGTCTTTATCCTGTTTTGATTTGCCTCACAGCGCCATGATAAGAAGAGATTTCTAGAACAGGCTTTTGTGTGCGTTTCTTAAATAGTGTTTTTAACTCTCTGTTATTTCTGAGTCCACCTTTTGCGTAGATGGCCTTTTGCTTTGAGTGATTAATGTCATTTAATTTCAAAATATTTAGATTAATCTTGTTATTATTATTTGGTGTACAGATTGTCATAAGACGCTTACCGCCAACACTGACCCCTGAGGATTTCCTGGAGCATGTGTCCCCATTACCTGACTATGATTTTTTCTACTTGTCGGGCTGACATGAGGTAGATCTGATAACTTTTGTTGTTGTTTGTTGTTGAGTATATTTACTTGTCTGACCACATAAATAGATTACCAACAGCCTCAAAGAGCAATGCTACTCTGATACAGTAAATACAAAGTAAAAGGTGGACCTCAGAAATAACAGAGACAGTAAAAACTACTATTTATGTAACGCACACAAAAGCCCATTCTAGAAATCTCTACTTATCCTGATGCTGTGAGGTAAAACATGATTAGAGAAAAGAAGAAGGAACTTTAGATGACATAAGTTTCTTCTTCTTCTTTGCGTTCGTTCTTTACGACCAATTTTAATCACTCCTTGTGATATGTTTGATCTTTGCCAACAATGTGTATTCGTTGCACAGTGGTTTGGTAGGCCCCTAAACGCATAGACTTCTACATGTTTAAGACATGTGCATCCGATTTCAGTCAAACCTCCTTAGTCGCCTCTTACGACATGGTGGCAGGTAACAGTGGTTCTATTCTTTACACCCCAAATTTGGGCCCGGTAACCACTCGGGCGAGACATAAGTTTATGTTAATATCTTATATTAAAGTTAATATTAATCTTTGATATATGCAAAGGGGGTCTCTGTGACGTAGAGGTTAGGTACTTGCCTCTTGTTCCAAAGGTACTTGCTTCGCTCCCTCATGGAGCCATCAGGATATTTTTTCAGAGATCCCTGATATCAATGTAGGGGAGACCTAGCTCCTAGTTCTATCAGAGATGAACGATAAAACTTAGGTTGGTGTTCAAGTTGAGCATGTAAAAGAACCTTTGGCAGTTAAAAACCGAGAAAATCAGACTGGAAGGCCGCTGCCCTGGCCAAATTAATTAGAAAAAATTACAAAAATAGAATTCTGACAAAGTATTTTCACCATCATCTAAATTACATCAGGGTCCTTAGCCAGTGTTACGCCGCTGAGATCTTCCTGTGTAAGAAAGATATCAGAGCACACATGGTTACTCACTGAGGTGGAATGATGATGTTCCTATCACATCAATCAATCTATTCATGTGTTGTATAATATATGTTTTCAGTCTTGGACAAAATGCTTTCACTAGAGCTTACATCAGTTTCATAAGCCCAGATGATATCTTCACCTTCAGAGACAGATTTGATGGTTATGTTTTTCTTGATGCTAAAGGTAAGCATTCTGAGAATTGTTACATCTTCGTCTGCTTCATCATCTCCATTCAGGTAATCTTCATTCACATAGGGGTGTTTCAATATTTGGGTATACCTAGGAGGATAAGTTTAGTAATTCCGTTTCAGTTTGGAATATCTTCATTGCACCCCGGACATGTACTCCAATCTCCTCCGCAATATCTTCAACAACATCCAGGGACTGACTGTACGAGTTCGATTTTGATTGATGAGTACTCATATACCTATTATGCTGTTCTTTTCTGTTTTCTGGCCACTCTAATCTTCAATCCCAGCTCTTGCAATCTAGCAGTTGACGTGGGCTGGTTTAAATGAAAATACTCATTATGGCTATGCTCTATGATGGTGTTCAAAATGTTAGCCCCCAGATATGGTGGCAGAGTCTGCTCTCTCATTGCCGACACCCATGTGCTCCGGAACTATTACCGAAGCTACAGAGTTTGTGCTTTGTGCAATACTCTCATCAGGGACGTGCTATTTTTGCAGAGAGGGACTGAACCATATAGGGTAAAACCCAGTGCAATGAAGTCAATCCTTCGACTATAGACCCTTTTTAGACCTTATTTGGCACTATGAAGGTCATGGCAGTAACTAAAGCGATGGTCTGGCTGGAGACAGACTTTTATCCATGCATGTTGACTCGATGAGTATGCTCAGAAAGATTGAAACAGGATGGGTTCAAAGACAATGGCTGGAGTCTCTAAAGGAAACAGGATGGGTTCAAAGACAATGGCTGGAGTCTCTAAAGTGGTCTTATTTGACCCCAATCAGTTTTATTTTTGTACCAGGGCATGCAGCTGTAAAGGGGAATGTGTGTGCCGATAGGTTTGCGGGTATGGCTGCTGTAGAAAGCTAGTGAGCAATAGACCAGGCTGATGCTATGAATTCCACAAGGGAGAGAGGCATGGTTTAAGGAGTGGGGGTGAATCTATAACACTAACCAGACTGCAAGAATATCAAATCAAATGTGGTTTGGCTAGACAAGAAGACTATGCTGGTAGTCAAAGAAGAATAGTAAACCAAAATAGAACTGATGTTGTTAGTTGCCACATGCTGAGAGACATACAGGAAGATCAACACTTATAGACTAATTGGTTTGATGTGCAGTGATGATGATCTTTCTTCTTTCTTTCTTTCTCGAATCCTGTATGCCTCACAGCGTAGGTCAGGAAGAGATTTCTAAAACGGGCCTAGTATGCGCTTCGAGATAGCTCTTTCGCGCCTCTGTTATCTCTAGGTCCATTTTTGCAGGGACTGACCTTGCTTATATACCCATTGTATGAGTCATGACATGCTTTTAGTTATTTGGGACTCTGAGGCATGGGTAACTAAGCATGTCTGGCTGAGACGACTTTATCCATGCATGTTGACTCTGATGAGTATGCCCAGAAAGATTGAAACAGGATGTGGTTCAAGACAATGCTGAGTTCTAAGAACAGGATGGTTCAAAGACAATGGCTGGTCTCAGTGTCTTTTGACCCAACAGTTTATTTTGGTACCAGGCATGCAGCTGTAAGGGAATAGTGTTGCTCGTAGTTTGTCGGTCATGGCTTGGAAACTAGTGGCATCATGACATGAATTAAGGAGAGAGGGATGGTTAAGAGTGGGGGTGTTATAACATAACCAGACTGCAAGAATATCAAATCAAATGTGTTTGGTAGACAGAGATTGCATGTATAAAGAAGAATAGTAAACCAAATAGAACTGATGTTGTTAGTTGCCCCTGCTGTAGAATCATTAGGAAGAGGTCCAACACTTATAGACTAATTGGTTTGATGTGCAGTGATGATGATCTGACGACTAAACTAAAAACTGGTGTTGTTAGTTGCCACATGCTGAGAGACATACAGAGGAAGAGATCGGAGCACTTATGGACTAATTGGTTTGATGTGCAGTGATGATAATCTGACAACTAAACTAAACTAAGACCCTATCTGAGTAGGAGCCTTCACAACTTATGGCATTGCACACAACACCAAGAGTTTCAAAGTTTCCTGGGTATGAAAAAAGCTCAAGAAACACATCAGAGAGTGCTACATAGTAAAAAGAGTGAAACCTCATACTTCATTTGGGGTCTTCACAAACAGATAACTCTTTTGAATGTCTTACTTTTATGTGTTTTGTAACAATTGTCTCCCATTTGAATTCAGGTGGAGAATACCCTGCAATTGTAGAGTTTGCTCCCTTCCAGAAAGTTCCCAAAAAGAAGTCTAAAAAATTGGATACAAAAATTGGTCTTATTGAACAAGGTTTGTGTTAGTGTATTCATGTTGTATATTTGGTAGTGGCTGAACAAATGAGAGAGCTTGACATCTCTATAGACGAAATCCATTCATATCGCAACCTGCCATTCTGGTGGATCTTTTGTAGCATCGACCGAGAGTCAGAAACTTAGGTTAGTTAAGTTAGTTGACACTAGTGAGTGCTGGAAAATGACCCACAAGAACATACACAAGTTATAGATATTCCAAAACAAATGTTTAAGAAAAATCCTCTGCCTTTTGGCTAAGATGAAAGTGTAGTACCCACCTGATCGTGGCCAAAGAGTAGGGACCTTCATATAGCCAATAGGCAATTTAATACATTAAAACATAGTCTGAGCAGCTCTCATTCGAAAGAATGATGACGCTCATAATTTTTACACGGTCAGCCCGCAGCAGCACTGCAGTTAAGATGAATCATGCAAAATTTCTGGCCCCACATGTTAGCAAATGAAGAGCTTTTTCTTCTGCTTTGAACGCTCCATATCGACCACTTGTTAAACCACTCTGTATGATCTGAACCTAAGAGCGATTGTGCGTTTTGCCAATTATGCGCCTACAAATAGGCCAACACATCCTCTTTCTGTCTTTTTCACCCTTCGCCCTAGGAAGTATAGGTCTGCAACCAAGGCCTTCCAAGCCTGCCTTTCCATCTTTTTCAGATCTCTTCACTTTCTCCCCTTTTTCTTGCATTTCATCTCCAACTCCCGTCTCCAGGTGTTCCTGGGACTTCCCCTACCTCTATTGCCCTAGGGTTTCTTCGGAGAGCCTGTCTTGTGATGCTGTTAGGGGGTTCCTCAGTGTGTGTCATATCCATCACCACCTTCTGCTCCTTATCTCTTGTTCCACCTGGTCGTTGTCCTGTTCTATCCCAGAGTTCTCTGTTTGTAGTCCTGGCGTTTTTATTTACTAGGTAGCTTCCCATGGCCTCTACCTCAGCCGCCTCATATATAGGGGCTCACATGGGGAGCAAAGAATAGTAACACTGCAACCTACAAGGCATGTCGTAAGAGGCGGCTGAAGTAGGAGCCTAGAGAAGCTACCCTAGTAAATAAAAAGCGTTGCAGAAATCAGATGTGCTGGCCTACTTGCAGGCGCATAACTGGCACAACGCACAATCACGCTTAGGCTCAGATCACATACAAGTCACAAAGAGTGGTTAACAAGTGGTCAATATGCAGTGGTCGAAGAAGAAGAAGCTGCTTCTTATGCCATGCCTTGTAGATCACAGTGGTACTATTCTTTGCTCCCTTGTGGGCCCGGCAACACACAGGCGAAGAGCTTTAAAACGAACAAACTTTGCCATCATTGAATACCATCATTCAAAGATGAAGATGGAGATGGAATGGTCATATGTTGTTTGCCAGTAGTGACATTGACTAGGACAGCTCTCCATTGGACAGTGGATGGGAGAAGAAGGCCTGTGGAGTTCTGAAAAGGACTTTAACTGTTGATCTTGATGCAGCCCTGAGATGGACTTTTGGTTAAATTCCATAAGGTTTCATCTTTATTATATCCATCAGCATGCAGGAGCATTTCTGGTCCTGTATTTTATTGATCTCATTTTATTGAATTTATTTGTGATCTTTCATATTCTGTTCGTCATTTCTGTTTCATTTTCTTCCGTTTCTGTTTAACTCCTTGTGGACCAAACGCCACACTTTATGGCTTTGGGTTGGGCACCTTTACCAGGAGCCACACAAAAGTGATTTTTTATTCTAAAAACAAATAGCTTGTAAAAACAAGACTTTTGCTCTGGTCCACTAAGAGTTAACATCTTTTTATTCTGTTTTACATTTCCTTCATCATTTATTTAGTTGCATGTTCAATTATAATCTGGTTTTGTTTGCAGATTCAGATTACAAGAAGTTCCTGGACACTAATGCCAAGCCAGCAGAAGCTAGTCCTGTCTCGCTAGATGCCATGGTGGCTGAAGTTGAGAACAAGGAGAACTATATAGGTATACATATATTCCTCTCATAACGTTATAAGTTACATAGGGCCTGCAAGTAATTTCTTTATATAGCTCTATCCTGGGAAACTCGCTCAATCTCTGCCATATAATTGACACCAATATTTCTTATCTCTCTCAGCAAAGTTCATTCCAGGGTTTCCCTAGGGCGTCATTTCTTTCTTCAACCCTTTGCCTCCAACTTCAATGCCTGCTTGGATATTCTTTGATCATTTCTATTCAAGGTATGCCGAACATATCTCCATCTTCTCCTTATAACAGTTGTTACTAGTGGTTGATCAGACATTTCTCTGATTTCATCACTTCTCCTGAATTTGTTCCATTTTATGTTCATTATTTTTGCAGACATCTATTTTCAAATGCATTCAACTTACTTCCTATATCTTTAGTCATTTTCCAACTCTTGCTGGCATATGTTAGAATTGATACAACATTGGAATAGAAAATTCTTAATTTAGTTTTAAACCTATATAATTTACAGTTCCATATTTTATTTAGACTTTCAAAAGTGGATGTTGCTTTGACAATTCGTAGCTTAATTTGTTTCTTTAGTTTCTCCAGTGAAGTCAAAGCTTCTACCTAATTTACAATATTGCATCGCAGTTATTACACACAAAAATTAGATATTATTTATTTATTTGCTATAAATAATTTATTAAAGAATGTCATTATTAACTAAGAGAGCAGCATGTGCTCCTCGCGCCATGAGTTTTAAACTCACATGTATGAGTGAGAGGACCACATGCGGCCCTCTTAGTTAAATTATTAATAAATATGATGCCATAATTATATAGGTGCCGCAGTAGCATATTTGTTAGTGAACTTGCTTCTTAGGCAAGTTGTCTGGGTTCAATTTCATAGTGGGCCTGGAATTATTTGAGATCATAACGGCTCTCAGGTCGACCCAGCCTCATTCGGGTACCAGTAAAAGCACTGAAAAGTAAAGACGGCTGGCGTGATGTTGACCACATCACCCATCATGTGCCGATGGTCAATGCAAAATACAGGCCTAACACCATATTACCCTATATACCTTTCTTTCTTTCTTTCTCGAATCCTGTATGCCTCACAGCGTCAGGTCAGGAAGAGATTTCTAAAACGGGCCCTAGTATGCGCTTCGTAGATAGTCTCTTTCGTCGCCTCTGTTATCTCTGAGGTCCATCTTTTGCGTGGCCGGCCTTTTGCTTTGTACCCATTGTATCGGAGCAGCATTGCTCTTTGGGGTGCACTGTCTGATGGTAATCTGCTTACGTGACCGAACCATTTAATTTGTTGTTTCTTGATGAAGTCTAGTACTGATGTTGTACCCACTTTTTCCTGATGTCTTCATTTCTCAACCGGTCTCTTCTTGTTACACCTAGCATTCTGCGTAGACACTTCATCTCTGTTGTGACTAGTTTTCTTCTATCGTTTGTTGTCAGCGTCCAGGTTTGGCACTGGTAACATAATGTGGGAGAAAGATTGTGTTGAACATTGCTCTTTTGTGTTCATGGTGACGTGTTTGCATCTTAAAATTGGCGCCATTTGCCCTATCATTTGATTTGCTTTGTTGCATCTGTGTTGAATTTCATTAGTTATTCTTCCATTTGCTGAAAAATGCTCCCCAGGCATGTGAAATCTTTTACTTGATTTAGTAGGTGATTATCGATGGAGATGTTGGTAGTGTTTTCCTCTCTGGCGAATGTCATTACTTCTGTTTTGTCGATGTTAATTCTCATGTTGTATTCGTTACATGCTAACTGGAGTCTGTTGATGTGTTGTTGTAGCTGTTCTTCTGTTGTTGATATGATTGCCTGATCGTCTGCAAAAGAAATTCATTTAAGAGTTCTCCGAGGTTGTTTCTTCGCTGGTGTTAGCTATTTTACAAATGTGGTCAATGTACGTGATGAATAGCAGCGGGATAGTACGCAACCTTGTCTTACTCCTGACCCTACGTGAAACTTTTCTGATAATCCTGTATTTGTTCTAATCGTACATTGGCTGTCAGTATAAATGTTCTTGCAAAGGTTGATTAGGTGTTCATTAACCCCATAGGTTGTTAGTATTTTCCACAACTTGTGCCTATCTACGCGGTCAACGCTTTTCCTGATCTACAAATGCAACTTATAATTATATGCCATTTTAATGCCTACTCTGTGTTATCAGAGCCAAACATGGACAATGAGCACATCACAGTCTGAAAAAATAACTACACGTGAAATGCGATACCTACGAAAAGTTACCAACAATACCAGAAAAGACAGAGTCACCACCACCAGCATAAGAAAGAAAGTTGGGACAGAACCTTGCTTGAATTACATTGAGAAACAAAGAATGAAGTGATTTGGCCACTTAATAAGAATGCACCCAAACTCCACTTTATACGGAGTCTTCTACCACAGAACATCAGCATAAGAAAGAGAGTAACGACAGAACCTTGCTTGAATTACATTGAGAAAAAAATATGGCGCGGAATACGGGAAGACCATTCAGAATCAGGACTGTTTGGTTCTGGACATGACTTTGCTAGTGCATTTCCACTATGTTTGGTTGTGTATTTTCTGGTTTCGTTTGCCGAGCTACTGAGTTAGTGCTTTAGCAACGCTGTGAGCTATGAATGTTACATGGAATGCTTTTGCTGTGTCAACCGTGCATTTGTTGTGGGTATTCAGAAAATGGCGGACAGCGGTTATTACGAACCGACTCAATCTGCCGTATGCAATTGAAATTGCATGTGCAGAAAGCTGGATTTTTATCATGATTGGTGTTCCCTTCAATATGAATTGCAATTCAAGTGATGAACAGTTTTGTGTTGACAGTTTTAGCGATGGCCGTATGCATTTATGCAGTGCAGGTTGCTTTTTGTGTCGGTACAGCTGTTTCATTCTGGATTTAGTTCACACAGTCAGGAGATAGTTGTTAGCATTTTGTGTGTTTTTCGTTGGCACAGGAACGGAGCAATTATGGGGTGACCTGTTGCAGTGAAGTTGGAATCGTACATATGATTTATGAACATTGAGAAACAAAGAATGAAGTGTTTTTGCCACTTATAAGAATGCAACCAAACTCCACTGTATACAGTCTCCTACAGCAGAACATCAGGAAAGAAGGCGAGAGGAAGACCACAAAAAGATGGTTAGATGATATAGCAGAATCCTGTCAAAAGCCAAAATAACTGACCCAAGCCACTAGAGCAGCGCAAGACAAAAACAGAAAACCATGACACTGGGCAACAACCCGGTGACAGTGTAACGACAAAAGAAGAATAAGAAGAATTATGTGACATTTGACACAATGATACCTTATAATAATTCCTCTTGTACCGTTATACGTTACATAGGGCCTGCAAGTAATTTCTCCATACCGCTCTATCCTGGGCAATTCGCTCAATCTCCTCCATGGAACTGAGACCGATATTTTCTGCCTCTCTCAGCAAAGTTCGTTTCAGGGTCTCCTTAGGTCGACCTCTCTTTCTTGAACCCTTTGCATCCCACTTCAATGCCTGCTTTGATATTTGTTGATCATTGCTCCTCAAGGTGTACCCAACATATCTCCATCTTCTCTTTCTTATAACAGTTGTCACTAGTGGTTGACCAGACATGTCTCTGATTTCATCACTTCTGAATTCGTTCCATTTTATATTCATTATTTTTCGCAGACATCTATTTTCAAATGCATTCAACGCTTTCTATATCTTTAGTCATTTTCCAACTCTCTCTGGCATATGTTAGGATTGATACAACATTTGAATTGAAAATTCGTAATTTAGTTTTAATACTATATAACTTGCAGTTCCATATTTTATTTAGACTTTTATTATGATACCTTACTACACTCTAAATATTTCTTTTTGTCTGTCTAATCTCAGCCAAGTTTGGATCTACTAAAGTCACAACTCCACTTTTGGAGTATTTGCGGAAGAGAAGAGAGGAACGCAAACTGAATATTGCTGTAAGTGTAACTATTTTGATGCTAGTTCTCTAGTCTGTGTTATATGTTTACTGTATTTCTACTACTAAACCTTCTTGTCATGTTATGTTATACGATCAACGTCATGGGACATTGGGCCGCAGACCCTGGTAACAAAAGACAGAATAGCTTAGTTGACAAATCAGAAATTCCTGTTTGATGAGGGTTGACTTTTATATAATATATGTTTGATCGTGGCCTCCGATATGCGGCCGGCGGGCTGAGGTAAAAATTCTAGGAAATAAGACCACAACTGTCTCGTGACCTCGCATTCAAGTATTGTTGTATAAAAACAAATTCATTTTAAAAACAATACTACATGCTAAATTATAGTTATATTATGTTACAAGTTAAGTTTAAAGCTAATGAATATCAATATTATTAATATTTTTAATCAATAAATAACCATGGACTCATAGAATTGTGTAAAATTGCAAAAAAGCTTGCAGTGTTCAATAAAACAATTATAAAAACTGGATAATAAGGACTTTTCGATTTCCCGTCTTAGCTATTCTGCCTTATTTTGTAGGGGGCTACAGTTTGATAGAACACTGAAAATGTTATTGCAATTTTACTCAATTCTATGAGTCCTTGGTTATTTATTGATGAAAAGTGTTAATAAAACTGATATTCCTTAGTGTTAAATTTAATTTGTAACATAATATAACCAATCTTGCATGTTGTATTCTTTTTAATTAATTCCTCTTTAACTAACAATACTGAAATGCCTGGGTCACATGACACCTGTGGTCTGATTTCTGAAAATGTTTACCTGAGCTTGTCTACCTTATGGTATCGGGCGCCACTATTGGGCATTCCCATGAATGCTCTGTCCTTTGCTGCAGCTACCATCCCAAAGTCTACTTGCTCACCGTACCCATGAGAAGTTTATTAGTATACCTTCTCTCTCTACCACGAAGATGATATTGTCTGGCATGTCCAAACTTAACTCCTAATTCTCGCACTCATTCCGTATCTGAGACTTGCCCATTTCACATAAAACAGAGCGTGCCACATTGATCTTCTCTTTGCGTTAGTCGCTTTTTCGACTCAACTTTAATCACTCTTGTGATATGTTTGATCTTGCAAACATGATTTGCACATTGGTTTGTAGGCACGAAAGCATAGACTTCTACACGTTCAGGACACATACATCCGATTTTAGCCAAACTTCCTTAGTCGTTCTACGACATGTGTGGCAGGTAACAGTGGTTCTATTCTTTACACCTCAAATTTGGGCCCCGGTAACCACTCGAGTGTACCACATTGATGACATTGGCTCTGTCCATACTTTTGTGAGATTGAGTCGGCGTATTGTTTGCAAGAAAGTCAGCACATTTATTATCTTGGAGAAGAAAAAAGTGTTGTTATGGTAACATATGGGTCTCTGTGGCGTAAAGGTTTTGTGTTTGTCTCTCATGCCAAAGGTACCAGATTTGCTCCCTCGTGGAGCCTTCTGGATATTTTTACAGAGATCCCTGATCTCTTTGTAGGTGAGATCGAGCTCCTAGTCCTATCAGAAACGGATGATCAAACTTAGGTCCAGTGTTAAATTTGAGCATGTAAAAAAAAACCTTGGCAGTTCAAAATTGAGAAGAGCGGGCTGGAAAGCCGCTGCCCTGGCAAAATTCATTAGAAAAGATTAAAATAAAATTCCTCCATATATATTTTCACCATCTTCAAAATTACATCGGGACCTTACCGGTGCTACAGAGTTTGTGCACTGCAGCTGAAATCTTCCTGTATAAGTAATAGATCGGAGCACACATGGTTACTCACTGAAGTGTAATGATGTTGGTCCTATCAATTAATGGTAACTCTTTGCTTGTTTGTTTTTGTCAGCTATTTTCCCTGACAAACTTTAATGAACTGAAGTTTTTAAACTCAAAATAATTTCTTACCCACTGATATTTATTTTCAGAAGCTGAAAGAAGAGAAAAGGAAAGGGGGAGGAAGAGATAGAGATCTAGATAGGAAAAGATCAGGGAGGGATGAGCTGGATAAACGTAAATTAGCTTCAAGTAAAGATGGATTGAGAGATAGAGATCGCAGGAGGGATAGAGTGAGAATCCGAGAGAGAGACAGAAGAAGGGAGAGAGATTTAGGGAGATTAGAGAAATCCAAGGATACCAAATCTGGAGAGAAGAGGTGGCAGAAGGAGGCGGAAGTGGCACCCAGGCACACAGTTATGGTAAGTGTTTATAGCTGTCTGGGTCAAAATAATTGGCTGCTGTCTCCCTCAGTGTACATGGCATTTCTCCTCCACTTTCATAATGTTCTTTAATTTATTAGTAATATTAAGTTGACATTTGCATCTCTCAGTGTAATTGCAGAACAAAATGAGAGATATGACATTTGATTTGCCGAATCAAAACATTGGGGCATTTTCAGAGATGGATCCACTGTCCTAGGCATGCTGGTGTTCGCGGCAATGAGTGAGCAGATATTGATTGATTGATTTCTAGGACCATCATCTTTGCACTTTGGGAAGTAGCCATGTGTGCTCCGATATCTTTCTTACACATGAAGATCTCAGCGGCAGTGCACAAACTCTGTAGCACGCAGAGGCCCTGATGTAATTTTGAAGATGATGGAGATATTTTTGTAGGAATTTTATTTTTAATCTTTTCTACTGAACTTTACCAGGGCAGTGGCTTTGCAGCCTGCTCTTCTCAATTTTGAATTGCCAAGAGTTCTTTTACATGCTCAAATTGAACACGGGATCAACGTTTTATAATATCTCCAATAGGACTAGGAACTCGATCTCACCTACACTGAGATCAAGGATCTCTGGAAAAATATCAAGATGGCTCAATGAGGGGGCGAAACTGGTATCTTTAGCACAAGCACCTAACCTCTATGCAAAGAGACTCCCTATATGCTTGTATCGACAGCAACAATTGTCGGGAAGTTTAGGATAGATAAGGGGGGATGTTCTTTGGTCTCTTGATGGACCATCTGTTGAATAAGAACACTAAAAATTGATTTTGAATCAATCCGTTAGTTTAAGAAGTTGTGGAGAGGGGGATCTATATGGCTAAGCGGTTACACCTTTGTCTTGCATTCTGATGGTTGTGGATTAAAATCGGGAACGTGCTGTTCTGTTCACGGGTGCATTTTTTTGTAGAGACCCCAAGAAATGTTGCAGGAGCTACAGAGTTCATGCTTTGATACATTGGCAGCGGATGTGACATTTCTGAGAAGAGGAACAGAGCCATATGGGGTAAAATTTGGTTCCTTAAAGTCAATCCTTCAGCTTTAGACCCTTTTTTATTGAATTTGAAATTACATATTGTGCAAGTAGAACTGGATGCCTAAGATCAGAGAGAAGTGGGTTTAACCAGCAAGTCCAAAGAAATCTTGCTTGAGAAATCATAAATATGTATACCCTTATACTTCTGTGGGGAGGGTGGGGTTACTGAGCACCTATGGGACTGCCTGGAGTGCAAAGATGTTAGTTCAATAACCAATACTCTGAAGTAAATTATTTTAGTTCTTTGATTTTGAGCAGTTATTTTCTTTATTGATATTGAGCAGTTTGTGTAGCATTTGATGGATGGATTAGAGTGCAGGCTCTCATGTGGGAGACCCTAGTTCAATCCTGGTAAGATCAAGAAATGTTTTTCTGTTGTGGGTAAAAAAATAAAATGATATCCTGAACAGTTTTGCAGCGACTGATCTAGCCATGCGGCCATTAAATTCCACAGACACATGTCCCTCTGTCCTAAAAATCATGGCATATCCTTTTCAGAATGTAGCCATCAACCACAGTAAACAAGTTGTTGATTTTTCTATTCACCACATATACGTTCAGTAGTTTGTCATTGCTTTCTGAACGGTGGGGTCTATTTTTATTGTTTTCCAAACTACCTACCTAGTAGTTTGAACCTGGTATGCTTGGGTTGTGATCGAGCTCACTACCGCTTAAGCTACAGACACCCTGTCCTACACCACCCTAAATAGTGGTATTACAGTAACGATAGTTTTAAAAAAATGTGTATTGTCTAAAAATATTTGATTGTTTGTTTGCAGTTGCTAAGGAACACAGAACGAGAGAGCAACAGCTCAGAGAAAAGCTTGTCTGGAAAAGCATTAGTCGGAGAAAGAGAGAAGAAAGATGATGGGAAAGAGAGAGAAGTTACTCAGGAGAGTGAACAAGGGAAGGGTGGGAGTATTGAGAATAAGAGAGATGACAGAAGAGGAAAGAGGTGGGGAGAAACATCAGGGAGGGAAGATGACAGACATCATCAGTATGGAGGAAAAGATAGAGGGCGGGCTAGTGAAGAGGATAGGAATAAGGACAGAATGTTGAGAGAAAAGGGAGGAAGAGGATACAGAGAGGAGGAGGGAATGAAGAGAAACAGACACATAGAGGAGAGAGGAGGAGGGGATAAATATTCTGGTAAAGATAGAGGAGGAGGAGGTAGAGGTAGGGGCGGAGGAGGAGGTATGAGAGATAAGTATGAAGGGGGTAATGACAGAAAAGGAAGTGGAGGAGGGGATGGATGGAGGAAAAAGGAGGGAGAATTAGATAGAAAGAGGTCAGAGGAGGCAGATATGGATAAAAAGAGGTTGGATAAAGAAAGAGGACAAGAGAGACGAAAGGATACTGGTAGAAGCAGAGGAATCGATGATGACAAGAAAGAAAGAGAGGAGGAAATAACAAGGTACGATTTTAGATTTAAAAAATTATTTTCCTTGGTTCATTGACCGACTTGCATTGTGACATCTTCGTTTTTGTGACTGATTGATTGATTGATAGGACCATCACCATTATGTAACTATGTGTTCTCCGATCTCTTTCTTACACATGCAGATCTCAATGGCAGTGTACAAACTCTGTAGCACTGGAGAGGGTCCCGATGTCATTTAGAAGATGGTG
The DNA here is from genome assembly GCA_020796225.1 of Arion vulgaris. Taxonomy (NCBI): domain Eukaryota; kingdom Metazoa; phylum Mollusca; class Gastropoda; order Stylommatophora; family Arionidae; genus Arion; species Arion vulgaris. The sequence goes on from CM036760.1 coordinate 28,581,144, forward strand.
AAGATATTTTTGTATGAATTTTTTATTTTAAATCCTTTTCTAATGAATTTTACCAGGACAACAGCTTTCCAGCCTGCTCTTCTCGATTTTGAACTGCCAACGGTTCTTTTAGGTGCTCAAATAGAACATGGGACCTACGTTTTATTGCCCAATCTCCAATAGGACTAGGAACTCGATCTCACCTACACTTAGATCAGGGATTCAGATGGCTCCACGAGAGAACAAACCTGGTACCTTTGGTCCGAGAGACGAGCACCTAACTTCTACGCCACATGAACCAACAAAGTAGTCAGTGACAGACATGCCTTGTAATATCTTTGTTTCTGTGACTATGTACCAACAAAGTAGTCAGTGACAGACATGCCTTGTGATATCTTTGTTTCTGTGACTATGTACCAACAAAGTAGTCAGTGACAGACATGCCTTGTGATATCTTTGTTTCTGTGACTATGTACCAACAAAGTAGTCAGTGACAGACATGCATTGTGATATCTTTCTTTCTGTGACTATGTACCAACAAAGTAGTCATTGACAGACATGCTTTAAAATATCTTTGTTTCTGTGACTATGTACCAACAAAGTAGTCAGTGGCAGACATGCCTTGTAATATCTTTGTTTCTGTGACTATGTACCAACAAAGTAGTCAGTGACAAACATGCCTTGTAATATCTTTGTTTCTGTGACTGTACCAACAAAGTAGTCAGTGACAGGCTTGCCTTGTAATATCTTTGTTTCTGTGACTATGTACCAACAAAGTAGTCAGTGACAGACATGTCTTGTAATATCTTTGTTACTGTGACTATGTACCAACAAAGTAGTCAGTGACAGACATGCCTTGTGATATCTTTGTTTCTGTGACTATGTACCAACAAAGTAGTCAGTGACGGACATGCCTTGTGATATCTTTGTTTCTGTGACTATGTACCAACAAAGTAGTCAGTGACAGACATGCCTTGTGATATCTTTGTTTCTGTGACTATGTACCAATAAAGTAGTCAGTGACAGACATGCCTTGTGATATCTTTGTTTCTGTGACTATGTACCAATAAAGTAGTCAGTGACGGACATGCCTTGTGATATTGTTTCTGTTATTATGAACCGACAAAGTAGTCAGTGACAAACATACATTGTGACTCCATTCGTTCCTAAGAATCTCTGAAAAAAATGCACCTGTGAACTCAATGATGGATTTGAACTAATAACATTCAGGCCACAAGCCAAACAGCTTGGCCACTTTGCTACAGAGACTCCTATGTCTGATCGATGTCTGTGTGTAATGTGCTTGTGGTTAGTGTGTAATGTATGAGCAGCCCATTCAAACAAATCGATACTGGAAAAACACAAAACAGGTGTCTGCGTACTATTTTGGGAGCCATGAAATCTACACCAATTGTAGAAATGGAAAAGGCAGCCAACATCCAGCCCTTGAAGACAGAAGAAGGAGAAAAGTGATTCTACAGACTGAAAGGATCAAAAGAATGCCTCACCATCCACTGCATGAAAAAATGGCAGCTAGAACAAAGAACAGACTAAAGCGTACAAGTCTAAACCACAAAGCAAAAGAAATAGGAAAGTCATACTTGGAACTACTAAATCATAATTCCATACCTGAAGAATTGCTTTTTGATCACTGGGAACCAGACTCAGTACCACTAAACTTCTCAACCTCCATCCCTAAATTATTAAGCAAAGATGCGGAGCCTAATCTAGTGAAAAAGCAATTACAATGGAACATCTCCATTACATGTTTCCAGAAGACAGCTGGATAAGAATTTACACAGATGGATCGGCAATGGAGGCAACCATGAATGGTGGAGCAGGAGTGTACATTAGGCATCCAGATGCTACCACTGTGTCTCTAGCGGCTCCTACTGGAAGAATATGTTCCAACTACAAAGCAGAACTCATAGCCCTTCTGATGGCAGCACAGCACATGAATAAGCTGCAAGCAGCTGCAAGCAAGATGGTATTTCTTACAGACTCATTGTCAGCTATACAAGCCCTGGAGGCTAAATCCACTGACAGCACAGTACAAAAACTACAAAGAGAACTTGCTCAGCTTTCAGAAAAGGCAGAAATTCACTTGCAGTGGATTCCATCTCACTGTGGCATTGCAGGCAAGGAGAGTGCTGATGTCTTAGCTAAGGAGGGCAGTGCCAAAGAGCAAATTTACCAACCCTTGTCTTTTCAAGAGGTCAAAACCCTCATACAGAGAAAATCTGCAGTAGACTGGAAGACAAACACTGGATATGATTATGGAAAAGACTCCCTCAAAGACCTAAGCAGAACAGACCAGGTCATTATATTTCGACTACGCACCGGACACTGCAGACTCAACAAACACTTATACAGACTAGGAATAAGTCAAACAGCTCTCTGCCAGTGTCAGCAGGCAGAACAGACACCACAGCATATCCTGCAAGACTGTCCTCTTCTGTGTGAGCTGAGAAGCAACATGTGGCCACACCCAGTCGACCTGAAAACTAAGCTTTGGGAAACCTGACAGACCTGAAGCTGTCTGCCCAGTTTGTGGTCCACAGTAAATTAAGCGCATGACCAGAGATCGCTGAAGAAGAAGAAGAATGTAATGTATGAGTATTGTGTGCATGTAATGTTGAGATCTCTCAATTTATTCTGAGTCGTACGTAACCACCAAATTTTTTTTTCCAGTACGAACGAGGACATCAGGGATGACAAAGATAGACAGAAGGTGAGTGTTGGTTGATGATTGTCCAGAATAGTTGCAGTTTTGTTGTAACTTGTCTCATTTTCATTTGATTACACGTTGTACAAGTAGAACTGGATGTTTGAGGGGCAGAGAGAGGAGTGTGTTTAACCAGTTAGCCACAGGAAAAATCAGTCTGCATACACTTCGACATCTGTTGGGGGAGGCTGGGCACTTATGGGTCTGCCCGGAGTGCTGTTACCTCAGTTCAGTAACTAATCAGTTAATAACCAATGTAACTTGTCACATGATCAGACTTTGAAGTAGAACCCAAACATATCAAGAAAATATGCTCACTAGAAACAGCAGCAAGTCCTGGTCCTATAACTATAACTGATATTTATAGCTCTGCAGTGTATACAAAATTGATAAAAGTGCCACTTATGACCAAGAAAAATGTAACTAAAAAACAAAATACAAAATAAATAATGAAACTAGAAATAGAAGTATATTTAAAAATATTTCAATTAAGTGAAACTAAAAGGTCTAAAGATGAACGATTTACTTCATTGCACCAGGTTTTATCCCATATGGCTCGGTGCCTCTCTGAGGAAATGATACACAAATGATGGACGATTGACTTCATTGTACCAGGTTTTATAGCATATGGCTCGGTGCCTCTCCGAGGAAATGATACACAAAAAATGAACGATTGACTTCATTGTACCAGGTTTTATAGCATATGGCTCGGTGCCTCTCCGAGGAAATGATACACAAATGATGGACGATTGACTTCATTGTACCAGGTTTTATAGCATATGGCTCGGTGCCTCTCCGAGGAAATGATACACAAAAAATGAACGATTGACTTCGTTGTACCAGGTTTTATAGCATATGGCTTGGTGCCTCTCCGAGGAAATGATACACAAAAGATGGACGATTGATTTAATTGCACGGGTTTTATCCCTATATGGCTTGATGCCTCTCCGAGGAAATGATACACAAAAAGATAAACGATTGACTTCATTGCACCAGGTTTTATCCCATATGGCTTGGTGCCTCTCCGAGGAAATGGTACACAACCTGTCGAGAGTATTGTACAAAGCATAAACTCTGCACCTACTGCAACAATCCTAGAAATCTCTGGAAAAAATGCATATTTGTGAACAGAACGGCGGCACAGAGACCATCAGTAAAGTAAATGTGTTCTAAGAACTAAGAACCACAGGTGAAGCACAAGAACAAATGAATATAATAAATAAATAAACAGGTATTTACTATTTACTTCAGAAGTCGGAGACGGTACACCTGTATGGCAAGGGACACTGATAATAAGGAAAGCAGGCCATCACGCAAAAACCAGTCAGAAGCGCCACCCAGGCTATGCCTGAATTCATAGTGGGTGAAAGCGATAGAAGAAGAAAGTATTTAGGGCTATGGCAATGAACAATTACCATACATTAAAATTAAAACAAAAACTTTCATAACTAGTCGATGGATGCAGAGAGAAGATTTGTGGTTCGAGCTCAGTATTTGGCAACTGCTTCTTCTAGAAGCTTTAAATACCTGTTTACTCGCCAATTTTGAAATGCAAACGTCACCATGAAAACTAAAAGAGCATTGTTCAACACAATATTTCTCCTAACATCAAACCTGGATGCTGACATCAAACAATAGAAGAAAACTAGTCACGACAGAGATGAAGTGTCTACGCAGAATGCTGGGAGTATCAAGAAGAGACTGTTTTAGAGATGAGGATATCAGGAATAAAGTTGGTACTGAACTTCATCAAGAAACAACAAATTAAATGGTTCGCCACATAAGCAATTTACCAACAGACAGTATACCTCAAAGAGCAATTTTACTCCAATACAGTAGATACAAAGCATAAGGTCACGCAAAAGGTGGACCTCAGAGATAATGAAGGTAACGAAAAACACTGTTTATGAAGTGCACCCCCAAAAAGTCTATTCTAGAAACCTCTTCTTATCCTGATGCTGTGAGACAAAACAGAATCAAAGAAAAGAAAAGAAAGAGAAATTGTCTTATTATATAAAACAATTTTAGTTTAAAAAATGCAAATTTTATTTCTGCCAGTATAACTGTACTTTGCTTCTGTGCAACTTTGTTGTTTTCTCATTCATATTTTTTGCTGTTGTTAATTATTTTTCCTGCAGTTATATGTGCTTTTAATTTAGCATATTTCAATATTATGTCATAAGAAAAAAGTATATATATATATATATATATATATATATATATTTATATGTGATGGTAATGACACCTAGACGTTTTCACCTGTGTTGTGTCATTCCAGCTTTATAATTCTATGAGCATAAATTAGATTCTACCACTGTCGGCTTGCTAGGTCTGTCACAGTGGTTTCAGAATCTCCTAGATGGATCACACAGTGCACTAGTCGATCACATTCAGGCTAGAATACACAAATTCCATCCAAAGAAAACTGAAAATCGAGTTCGATTAGAGGTTGGCTGAAATTCACATCCGGCTTTGCCTCACCATCTTGACCGGAAACCATGTTAGTCTACATGAAGTCAGCAATCGATGCACAAAGGCTAACCAGGTACTGGGACAGTTAACACCACTGTTGTCACATAAAGAGATACTGCTAAAAACTAAAGCAAATCTCATAAGAACGATTTTCTTGCCAATACTATGTTACCAGTGTCAAACATGGCCAATAACAGCAGCTAATGAGCGGAAAATCATAACGACAGAGATGAGGTGCCTTAGTAGAGCTGCAGGTGTGACAATAAGAGACAAAATTAGAAATGAAGAAATCAGAAGAAGACTGGATGTGAAACCAGTCATGCAATTTATAAAAGAACAATAGATTAAATGGTTTGGACACCTGACAAGAATATGTATATTCTTATATTTATTTTCACATCAAAATGTTGTCTCACTTGCATGGGTGTTGTCGTATGTTTAGTTATACTGAGTAGATAGATCTGTTGAGTGTCCACACTGTCTATATTCTGTCTTAATCCTCTTTTGTATTCTTTATAGTTCTGTAGGTTATCAAAACACAGCATTAGTATCTTCCACCCTTCCTTCATTTTGATCGCTTGAAATATTGTCTATATATATTTAATGTTGTCTCTTGTATTCTTCTTGGAACGCTCCATATCGACCACTTGTTAACCACTCTTTGTGATTTGGATGTGATTCACGCCTTAGAGCGATTGTATGTTGTGCCAGTTATGCGCCTACAAGTAGACCAGCACATACAATTTCTGCAACACTTTTTATTTACTAGGGTAGCTTACCTAGGCCCCTACTTCAGTCGTCTCTTACAACGTTCTTTGTAGGTTGCAGTTTTACTATTCTTTGCTCCCCTTGAGAGTCCCAACAACACACTGACGGTCTCTTATATAAACTTCAATGTCTTTCATAATTCACACAGAGGTCCATGTAGTTTTATGTTCAGTGTTGTTTCACTTGACCAGTGTTTTGGTCAGTTTATCTCATTCGGGGCAGTTTTGAAGTATGTGTTCTGCAGTTTTGGTGCCACCTTTCCACATGTACACATGGCTGAATTGCCCATCTTGAAATAATGTACACATGGCTGAATTGCCCATCTTGAAATTATGTACACATGAGGCTGTGTAGTCGATTGTGTCATGTCCTATATACATGAGGCTGTGAAGTCGATTGTGTCCTGTTCTGAGGTACAGAATGGCATCTTGTTTTAATCTGCTCATATTTTAGTAGTCGTCTTGTATTAGTATTTGTGGCTTTCTAATTGATTTAATCATCATTTTCTTCTGGCGATCTGTAATTTCGTCCAGCCTCTAACCGTCAGATTTCTTCAGATGGAATTTAGGTATTCTAGCCTGAATGCGATAGACTAGTGCACTGTGTTTTTAGTATTAGTATTACATGTCCAATGTATATATCAATCAATCAAGTGCCATGCCTGCCGGCGTAGGCGATCATGTCTCTCATTAACTCTCTCTCTGCTTGGTGTATGTAATCAGTTCTGACATAAATCTTGTGTCGAACCATGATGTCAGACAATCCAACATCTTCTCTCTCTGTCTTCCATGATCTCTCCTTCCTTGAATTTTACCTGTTGTCACCAAATGTTCTAATGTATGCATACCTGTTTGTAATTGAGTGTCGAAGTTTGCTTTTCAAATCCAGCAAAAATGGTTGTGGGTGCCACTCTAAGTGAGGAAAAACTGGCCCACCTGCCTACTGCATACTAGGGTTTAGAAATGTGAAGTGATATATATTTTACACTGTTTTATGTGCAAAATCTATGAAACATTTTCATTTTCCGAGTTGATATTCATGAAATTCTGCAGTTTCTAGACTGAAACTGAAATCTCATTCATTATCTGTTCTGTGTTTATGCTGTTAGGTTGTATATTTTAAATATTTTTGGTTTGTTGTGTTACTGTGATGGCACTCTTGTTTGCAAGGGGGAAGAAAAGTCTACAAGAAGTGTTGAGACTATGGATGCCAGGTCAAGCTCTCACAAAGTGGAGGCTGACAGCCTCGAACATGCAGAAGGTTTGGAGCCTTCAATGTTTTCCTCCAACCAAACAGAGGATGAGGAGAGGGCAGGTAGTACCGAAGCAGATGACAGGAAACGAAAGAGAAAGGTAAAAATGTGTGAAAATTGTGCGGATCTCTGCAGCAGAATTTGTTAAGGGTCTATATTTTCAGCAGAAATAATATTCTAACACCAGTCTCTCTCTCTCTCTCTCTCTCTCTCTCTCTCTCTCATTCTGTGTTGTTCTTATCAATTCTCTTTCATTTGCTGGTTAAAACTATAATTCATAACATAAGATGGAGGAAAGACAACTAAAATTATGTCCACAGACGAGGCAAAATCTTAACCCAAAATTACCATAAATAATGAAGACACTGAGAATGCTACATATTTTGAATATCTTGGCTCTATAATTAACAACAATAGAGATTGTACGAAAGAAGTTAAAAGAAGACTAGCCATGGCTTTTCAAAGGGTGGTCAGCATGAAGAAACTATGGCACGACACAAGCAAAGAAACAAAAGTAAGACTTCTGAGAACATGCATATTCTATGTGGCAACATATTGATGTGAATCGTGGACCATAACACAATCATTAAAGAACAAAATTGAAGCTTTTGAAACAAGGTGTTGCAGAAAAGTTCTTAGAACATCCTGGACAGAGAAAGAAAAAACAAAGACATCCTACAACACCTGCATCTTGAGGAGCATTAGCTCATAAATAACACCATGTCCCGGAAAATGAAACTATTTTGCTTTCCCTTCAGGTTCTAAGAAATGATCCCTTCTTTTATATTCCCTATGGTATTCTCAAAGGGTATCCAGCCCCAGGGTCTTTTCTTCATCTCTTTATTCACTGGAATCTGTCTTGTTTTCTCTATAAGTTTCTTATTTGTGACCCTATCTTACCATCTCAGTCTATCTATTCTGTGCAAGACACCAGTTGATGAATCTTACTGAAACATAGTTTTTCAATTACCTTTGAGGTGTCTCTGTAGAGTAGAGGTTAGGTGCTCATCTCTCATACCAAAGGTACCAGGTTCATTCCCTCATGGAGCCATCTGGATATTTTTCCTGAGATCCCAGATCTCAGTGTATGTGAGATCGAGTTCCTAGTCCTATCGGAGATGGGCGGTAAAACATAGGTCCTATTTTCAATTTGAGCACGTAAAAGAACCCTTCTTCTTTTGTCGTCACACTGCTACCAAGTTGTTGCCCAGTGTTGTGGTTTTCTGTTTTTGTCTTGCGCTGTTCTGGTGGCTTGGGTGATTGTTATTCCCTTGAAAAAGAAATCTTGGCAGTTCAAAATCAAGAAGAGCAGACTGGAAAGCCACTGCCAGGGTAAAATTAATTAGAAGTGATTAAAAATAAAATTCCTACTAAAATATCTTCACTATCTTCAAAATTACATTGGAAACCTCGCCGGTGCTGCAGAGTTTGTGTACTGTAGCTGAGATCTTCCTGTGTAAGAAAGAGATCGAGCACACATGGTTACTCACCGAAGTGCAATGATGATGGTCCTATCAATCAATCAAGTTCTTTAATTATTATAAACACAATGCCAGTCTAAAAAAACAATCTAAATTTAAAGGATGAACTTCTTTGCTCCAGGTTTCACCATATGGCGCTGTCCCTGTCTGCAGAAATGCCACTCCACCTGCCGGAAATGTTGCACAAAGCACAAACTCTGTGGCTCCAGCAACAATCCTAGGGATCTCCGAAAAAAAATTGCACGTTACTCAGTTAGGATTCGAACATACAACTTTTAGATCCTTTTTAGTATATGACAATAAGCAGTGATACACAGAGTAAACGGAAACAGAGAGGACGGCCATGCAGGCGCTGGACTGATGAAGTAACAGAATCCCTTCTTCTTCAAACGCTCCATATTGACCACTTGGCCTAACCGTAACCACTCTATGTGATTTGTATGTGATCTGAGCCTAAAAGCGATTATACGTTGTGTCAGTTATGCCTCTACATCAGTCGCCTCTTACGACTTGTCTTGTCGGTCGCAGTGTTACTATTCTTTGCTCCCCTTGCAAGCCTGGGCAACACACAGGCACATCTTATCAACTAAAACTTCTTCAGTGTCCATGTTTTTCCATCATACAGTCTTAAAGAATATGTACATAACTATCATAAATAATATATTATATAACTGTTCCGCTCGTGTGGTACTGGGGCCCGCAAGGGTAGCAAAGAATAGTACCACTGAAACCTACAAGGCATGTCATAAGAGACACTGAGGTAGAGTCTAGGAAGTTATCCTAGTAAATGAAAAGCATCGCAGAAATCAGATTTGCTGGCCAACTTATAGGCACATAACTGGCACAACGCACAATCGCTCTTACACTACGATCACATACAATTCACACAGAGTGGTTAACAAGTGGTCGATATGGAGCGTTCAAGAAGTTCCCCTTGCAAGCCCCTGCAACACACAGGTGCATCTTATCTACTAAAACTTGTTCAGTGTCCATGTTTTTCCATTATACAGTCTTGAAGAACATGTGCATAACTATCATAAATAATATATGATATAATTGTTTATTGTGCACTATTTAAAACAATATTGTTGACCATGTTTCTTTGTGCATGCTTTATGTTTTTCTTATTATTATTAATGTTACATTGTTTTCAATGGTTCACTAGTCATTCAGTCTATGCCAGAAAAATTGCTGCTTTATTTGTTGCACAAAAACTTTGTTTTATTTGTATTTTTCACTGTTGTACATTTTACAATTTTGTAATGTGTTTGTTAACTGTTTTTTCGGCTAACAGTATAATTATTAAAATAGCGATCGCAAAAAAAGAAGAAGAAGCTGTTATTCTTTTTCTTAAGGCTATTCTTGGTGCCGCCGCTTTATCTTTTGCGTGGTTTTTCTCTGCACTCATACTTTTTCTGTGTGACTCTCTGTGGTAGAAGATAACAGGGTATTCTTGTCAGGTGTCCAGACCCTTTATATATTGTTCTTTTATGAATTGCATGACTGGTTCCAGTCTTCTTCTAAATTCATTGCTAATTTTGTCTCCTATTGTCACATGTGCAGCTGTTCTAATGTACCTCATCTCCGTCGTTATAATTTTCATCTCATTAGCTGCTGTTATTGGCCATGTTTGACACTGGTAACATAGTGTTGGCCAGACTTATTGTCACGCCTGCAGCTCTTCTAAGGCACCTCATCTCTGTCGTTATAATTTTCATCTCATTAGCTGCTGTTATTGGCCATGTTTGACACTGGTAACATAGTGTTGGCCAGACTTATTGTCACACCTGCAGCTCTTCTAAGGCACCTCATCTCCGTCGTTATGATTTTCAGCTCATTAGCTGCTGTTGTTGACCATGTTTGACACTGGTAACAAAGTGTTGGCTAGACTTATTGTCACACCTGCAGCTCTTCTAAGGCACCTCATCTCTGTCGTTATGATTTTCAGCTCATTAGCTGCTGTTATTGGCCATGTTTGACACTGGTAACACAATGGTGGCCAGCAAATCATTCTTATAAGATTTGTTTTAGTTGTTAGTGGTATCATTTTATGTGACAATAGCTAAAAACTAAAGCAAATCTAATCTTAAGAAAATGATTAAAAACTAATATTACAAATGTTGATACCATATCCATTTTCTTTTGTTTAGGACAGACCTGAGAGACAGATCTATATCCCTAGAAAAGCTCTGGAGAGAAACAAACAAGGTTCACCTCAGTTGGGAAGAAGCAGTGAAGATAGGACTACAGAGCCAAGCTGAACAAGGTCTCATAATGTCAGATCACCTGCAGCACATTGTTGTTAACCACAGTGATGGCCTAAAATCTGCGACTTGTTGATGGAGTTTGGAAACCAGTGGCACAGATCTGTTCCAAGATCTGTCTTGTATCTGATATTTCTAACTCAGAAATTATAGATTGTTCTGGAGATTTGTAAACTTGAAAATAAATATTAATAAATGGATAGTATTCATTTTTCTGGAAAATTAAAAACTGTAATAACAGATTATCATGAAAAGTGAGAAAGAGAGTATAAGTGATATATATATATATATTTCCACATGCGCTGTCTCAGGCGAATATACAACATCCGATGGCAAGATCACATCTCCAATATAGAAGTCCTGGACAGTGCTGGCATTCCAAGTATGTACACCTTGCTGAGTCAGCGACGTCTGAGATGGCTGGGACACGTGTGCCATATGAGCGATGATAGAATCCCAAAGAACATTCTATATGGTCAACTCGCATCTGGTGCTAGACAACATGGGCGCCATTATTATCGCTTGTTGTCAGCGTCCAGGTTTGGCATTATGTTACCAGTGCCAAACCTGGACGCTGACAACAAACGATGAAGAAAACTAGTCACAACAGAGATGAAGTGTCTACGCAGAATGCTGGGTGTAACAAGAAGAGACCGGTTGAGAAATGAAGACATCAGGAAAAAGTGGGTACAGCATCAGTACTAGACTTCATCAAGAAACAACAAATTAAATGGTTCGGTCACGTAAGCAGATTACCATCAGACAGTGCACCCCAAAGAGCAATGCTGCTCTCGTACAATGGGTACAAAGCAAAAGGCCGCCACGCAAAAGATGGACCTCAGAGATAACAGAGGCGACGAAAGAGACTATCTACGGCGCATACTAGGCCCGTTTTAGAAATCTCTTCCTGACCTGACGCTGTGAGACATACAGGATTCGAGAAAGAAAGAAAGAAAGAAGATACCTGCAAGCGTGATCTAACTTCATGCGGCATAGACAAAGAACACTGGGAGCGGCTGGCCAAAGACAGGCAAGCATGGCAAACGGCAGTGAGGGGAGGCTCAAAAAAGAAAAGAAGAAAAACATCACATGTGGAGGCAAAGAGAGCGCAGAGAGAACATCCTATGTATCAGCTCTAGTTTCCAGTCTTACCTGCAGAAACTGTGGCAAGGAGTGCCACTCCAGAATAGGCCATTACAGCCACAAGAAACGCTGTGATTCAGTGCAGAACATACTACGTGATGCAAGACCTATTGTCTCCTGAGACAAAGAGGCCAATGATGATGATGATGGAAGAGAATGTAGAGATTGAGCCACATGAAGGGTGAACTCACAATTAAGCAGCTTTTTTTTATATAGTTTCAAGCATCTGATAGAAGATAATGCAAGTGATGTTGTTTATACAGATGGGTTGGTTCATCGTGGTGAAAAGTCAGGCTGGGGTTTCTTGGCTAGCGCGCATGGTAGGGTTGTTGCAGAGCGAAGTGGAGCATACAAGACAACTATTTTCAGTATGAGGATGGAAATTGAGGCTGTTACTGCTGCTCTCCATTGGCTCTCTTTGGACTCCGTTTACTGGGGCTGTTGTTTCCTGACTCTCAGTTGATGCTTCGAAAGATCCAGAATGGCAGGGCAGGTTGCGGTATGAGTGGATGTCATGTATAGAGGTTTCCAATCTCCAGAGACTCAAGGGGATCTACTGTCCTGGTCATGCGGGTGGTTGCGGAAATGAGAGAGAAGACATGCTTGCTTTGAAAGTTGGGGAGTGTAGGATGGATAAGAGGGATGTTCTTTGGTCTCTTGGCGACTTATGGTGAATGAGTACACAAAAATTGATGTTGAATCAATCCAGCGATTTCGGGAGTTTGGAATTATATTTTTTACAAGTAGAGCTGGATGCTTGAGGGGCAGAGAGAGAAGTGTGTTTAACCAGCAAGCTACAGGAACAATCAGTATGCATACCGTCAACTTCTGTTGGAAGAGACTGAGCACCTATGGATCTGCCCGGAGTGCTTTGACATCAGTTCAGTAACCAATATAGAACCAGTTCTCACATCATCGTCAAATAGCTTGTCCTAAGCAGAGCTTTGCCACCTGAGCAGTACTTTGGAATTTCACTCTCTTCTTCTTCTTCTTCAATGATCCAGCGGCACTTGAGCTTTGCCCTTCGGCCCAATGCTATGTAGTGGTATCTGCATGTGTTTGTAAGTTGTTCTTTTGTTCCGTATAATGTGTTCTATTTATCTGGCCTTGGAGGAAGGAGGGTCTTTCTGATGTCTTCTAGTGCTTGACACTTGAAGAGGTGGTGGTGAATGGTTTCATGATGATGTACGCACAGTTGGCACTCTGGAGTGTGTTGTGAATGAATTCTGTTCAAGTGATTATTAAGTGTTAGGTTCGGAGTCTAAAAATGGTGCTCTGATCTCTTCTTGTAAGGTGGTTGATGTTGTCATTAAGGTTAGGGCTGGCCATATGGGTGTACACCTCTCTTCCTGTGTTTCCCATGGCCCATCTGTTCAGCCAAATTTCTTTATTTGTTGTCATTAGGATTTGCAATTTCACTCTCTTAGGCCAGATGTCCTGCCTCTGCAGCCATCATGCTCAATATGGTCTCATCGCACTACTTTCTTATGCTTCTTAATACCATCTCTTATCATGCTCCATAATCTACGTGTATATGTGAAATGTATATATTTGATTATTGTTTTATCTTCTTTTTTCCATTCTTAGTTTTTCACATTTATTTAGTTTTTGTCACATATTTTCATTTTAGGACTGTTAGGGATTTATTGTCTGATTGTATATGTTATGTCTGCTGTCCAAGAAGTCTGAATTTCTTTGCTTCTGTTGTATCCTTTGCTTGATAAAGACTTTTTGGTTGAAACATTGCTGTATATTGCGCTTATACTTTGTAAAACTACAGTGCTTTGTTTTTACGTGTTTAGCCCTCTTGATGGCAGCACTGCACATGAATAAGCTGCAAGTACCTGCAGACAAAATTTATTGATAGGACCATCATCATTGCACTTCGGTAAGTAACCATGTGTGCCCCTATCTCTTTCTTACACAAGAAGATCTCAGTGGCAGTGCACAAAGTCCAGAGAACCGGCAAGTGTCCTCAATGTAATTTTGAAGATGGTGAAATATTTTGCAGGAGTTTTAAAAATTTTAAATCTTTCTAACAACCTTTGCCTGGACAGCGGTTTTCCAGACTGCTCTTTTAGATTTTGAACTGCCAAGGGTTCCTTTACGTATCCAAATTGAACACAGGACCTACGTTTTATCATCCATCTCCGATAGGACTAGGAACTCTATCTCACCTACACTGAGATCAGGGATCTCTGGAAAAATATCAGAGTAGCTCCACGAGGGAACGAACCGATTACCTTTGGAACAAGAGGCGAGCACCTTAACCTCTATGCCACAGAGACCCCTGAATTTCAAGATATTTCTTACAGACTCGCTATCAGCTATACATGCCCTGGAAGCTAAATTTATCTAACAGCACGGTACAGAACCTAGAAAAAGAACTTTCTCAGCTGTTATAAAGGCATTAATTCACCTGCAGTGGATTCCATCTAGCTGTGGCATTGAAGGCAATGAGAATGCCAATTTCTTGGCTAAGGAAGGCAGTGTCACAGAGCAAATTTACCAACCCGTCTTTTCAAGAGGTCAAAACACCCAAACAGGGAAAATCTGCAGTAGACTGGAAGACAAACACTGGATATGATTATGAAAATGTTTCCTCAAAGACTTAAGCGTAACAGACCATGTCATTATATTTCACCTGCGTACCAGACACTGCAGACTCAACAAATACTTGCATAGACTAGGAATAAGTCAAAACAGTTCTCTGCTAAGTCAAACAGCTCTCTGCCAGTGTCAGCAGGCAGAACAAACACTGGAGCATGTCTTGCAAGACCTCTCTCCTGGGTGAGCTGAGAATCAATATGTGGCCACACTCGGTCTATTTAAAAACTAAACTTTGGGGAAACCTGACGGACCAGAAGCTGACTGCCCAGTATGTGGCCCACAGTGGTTTAAGTGCATAACCAAAGAAGACAAACCACTATAGTAGCTTGTGGTATGATTGGCGCTCATTTGCAGACCACTATAGTGATCACTTGTACAGATTGAGTTAATCTACTCAAGTAGTAGCCTGTCCCTTGTGGAACATCTCTTTTATCACAGCACACCTGAAAAACTCTCTGTCTCTAGCAAGGTTCTCCCACCTCTTCTAGCACTGTGTTCAAGGTTTCCTTTATGTCCTGCTGCCATCTACGTCTTGGTCATCCCCTGCCTCGTACTCCAGGAACTATGCTTTCCATTACCATTCTCTCCAAACCACTGTGACGTTTAATGTGATAAAAATAGTTCATCTCCCAGGACATGATGTTATTTATGAGACAATACTCCTCTATATGCAGGTCTTGTAGGATGTCTTAGTTTTTTTCTTTTCTATGTCCAGGATGTTCTAAGAACTTTAACACCTTGTTTCAAAAGCTTAAATTTTGTTTTTTAATGTTTGTGTTATGGTCCACGATTCACATGTTGCCACAGAATATGCTTGTTCTCAGAGGTCTTACTTTTGTTTCTTTGCTTGTGTGATGCCATAATTTCTTCATGCTGACCAATCTATTAAATATTCCAAATTAATTCCACAATTTTAACAGTTTACTATATTTTCTTTTGAAGAAAACGGTAAATAAAACAAGAAGAGACCATATAAGAAATTAGAAGAAGTCGGAACAACACCTGCTATTAGATTTATTAAAAATCAAACTCAATTGGTTTGGCCACTTGGTGAGAATGAGCATGACTTCACCAGTTGCAAGAGCATACAACATAAAAATGAAATCATCAAGAGGAAGGGGCAGTCCAAAAACAAGTTGGATTGACAAAGTTACAGACATCTTAAAAATCCACAATGTCACAGCATATCAAGCGACCAACCGTGCACTACCTTGGAAATCGATCATCTGTTGAGCATGTGACACCTAACAGCAAAAAGCAGAGCAGTACAGAAGATAGACTATATTTTCAGAAGATTCAAACAATTTCACAATTAATGAAATCATTTTAAGACAAAACAGATTTAAAAAGTTGAGCAACTAAAAACATGAACATAAAAAAAGGCATGAAATAAACTTGAACACTGATAAATACTGGTGCTTTTTATTTTTACATAGCCTATACAAAAGTTCTGCTATTCATGAACTAAAAATCAAATCATTATGCATGCATAATACTTCCAAATTCCGCCCTTGTTTCCAGGGCCCACAATGAGAGCAAAGAATAGTACCACTGCGACTTACAAGGAATGTCGTAAGAGGAAATTAAGGTAGGGGTCTAGGGAAGCTATAATAGTAAATAAAAAGTGTCGCAGAAATCGAATGTGCTGACCTACTTGTAGGCGCATAACTGGCACAACGTACAATGGTTCTTAGACTCGAATCACATACAACTCACAAAGAGTGGTTTAACAAGTGGTCGATATGGAGCGTTTGAACAAGAACTGCCAAACTGAAAACTCAAATGACAGAAGTGTAGACAGTTTGACCTTGTCAATAAAAATCTACCTATTTTGCAAACAATTACTTGTCCCAGTATTGAAATTCCTTGGCAAACTAGTATATTCTAGACATTGAGCACTGGCAGATTGGTCTCACACTGAATGTATACTGACCAATAAACTAACAATCTAATAGAAAGACACAGATAATGAGAATTAACCAAACAAATGACAATTCGATCTCCCTGGGAGAAATCCCACTTCAAGAAGCAGAATCATACACATATTTGGGCAGTAATGTAGACAAAGATGGTGGAACAGATAGAGATGTCAAAATAAGAATATAGAAGGCAAGAGGAGCTTTCATCGCACTGGGAAATCTATGGAAGTCTAAAGAAATTTAATCTAGAACAAAAATTAGGATATTTAACTCCGGTGTTAAACAGTTCTGCTGTATGGGTCAGAAACATGGAGCACGACTAAAATAATAACATAAATTGCAAACAGTCATCAACTGGTGTCTGCACAGAATAGAGGAACTGAGATGGTATGATAGGTTCATAAATGAAGAACCTCTGGAGAGAACAAGACATTCCTGTGAACCAAGAGGTTAAAAAAAGATGCTGGCTCTGGATAGGACACACTTTGAGAAAATCTGAAGGTAATATAACAAGAAGGGTCCTTTTCTGGAACCCACAGAGACAGCAGAAGAGAGGGAGGCCTAGAAATACATGTAGACGAGATTTGGAGACAAGAGATCAACAATATACAGAAGAGCTAGATGTAGGTGAAGGAGATAGCTAGAGATAGGAAGACTTGGCATGAGTTGGTTGAGAGCCTATGCCTCAATCCTGGTTAAAAAGGCAAAGAGAGAGAGAGAAAGATAATCTAACACAAACTTGAAAAATATCTAGAACTCTCCGGTGGACATCTACACAATGAGATTTGTTGGAAACTTCAAAAAGCAGTCGGACACAGGGATCCTTTACAGGAGATATCAGTGTTAATAATTCTTGTTTTGAATTTCTCTTCCCCCGTATTGACTTAACATTGTTGCATCAGGGATATCAATGTTATCGTATTAGTACCATCAGCATCAGAGCCATCAACGTTATCATGTTAGTAACATCAACATTGTGGCATCACAGCCGTCATCCTTATTGCATCAATTCCATTGCCCAACTGCTCTTATCACATGAGTTTTTTGTTTAATGTTTTGAAAACTGGTGTAGTCGCCGACAGATTTTGTTAGGTTTGGGGTTTCAGGTTTGTCTTCGCATGCGTACACAGAACTATAAACCTTGCTAGCACTCCTGATACTACTACAAGATAACTGCGGATCCTCTTCATAGTTATCAGTTTTCTCATATTTTGGTGTCTGGATGCCAGCTAACTTAGAATCTGAGACAAGTAACTCTGGACAGTGGTTGAGAGATTTAAAAACTGAAGAGTTACGAGTCCTGGTACAGAGTTTGTAATCAGAATATCTTTTGTGAGTGCCATTATTTTGTCTTTCTTCAGGTATTTGTTTCCAATCTGCCGGTGTCATCTGGGTTCTACTTTGTTGTGATTTTAAATTTTGACTAGTGGTTTTGACAGTTGGTGCTTGAGCTAACATGCCAGCTGTTCGAGGGGAACGTAATGGATTTCTGGGGGCAGATGTTGCAGAGTTAACGCTTACATTTGAGGCTGTTGTCATTAAAGGCTTAATATTGGTTTGTATGTTCTGAACGTCAGATAACTGACAACACGAACGATTTTTTTCATCAAATTTTTGGTAAACTTTATGTTTGAGATTTTGCATAGTGTCTCCAACTTTCTCCGGGTTTTCACCACAATTCGCTGCATATGTCTTCTCCATCAGGTTACATAACACTGGGCTAGACATTACTCTCTGGTTTGTTTTTTGTGTCATCTCGATGAAGGAATCGACAACATGGACTTGTTTTTTGGATTTCTGTACTTGTTTCTGCAATGCCTTTTCAGATATATGCCAGATAAAGACACAGCCATCCATTGCTGTTGATATTACATGGTCACCTGAAAATGTATGTTGATAGACAGTTTTGATATCATCTCATTGTTATACTACAATGGCGAAACATGTAAAAACAAAGTACTGTAGTTTTACAAAGTTCTTCGAATGCTCCATATCGACCACTTGTTAACCACTCTTTGTTATTTGTATGTGATCTGAGCCTAAGAGTGATTGTACGCTGTGCCAGTTACGCGCCTACAAGTAGGCCAGCACATCCTATTTCTGCAACGTTTTTTATTTACTACGGTAGCTTCCCTAGGCCCCTACCTCAGTCGCCTTTTACGATATGTCTTGTAGGTCGCAAGACTCTTTGCTCCTTGCAGAACCGGCAACACACGAGCATTACAAAGTTCAAAACAATATACAGAAATATTTTGACTAAAATGCTTTTATCAAGCAAAGGATACACCAGAAACGAAGAAATTCAGACTTCTTGGACAGCAGACATAACATATACAATCAAACAATAAATCTCTAACGGCTCTAAAAAGGTATACTACACAGAGGTATGTCAACAATACTTCTTAGATTTGGGATTCATATGGATCATCATTACAGCACTCCGGCACAAGTTTATAATTGCTTTGATAGCCTCTTCAATATTTTTACCAGCGTAGGATTTTCACGTTATGTTTTGATTAATCAAATATCTTGTCCCTCTAACGAAGTGTTCTTGTATTCCGTTTCACTACTGGATAGAGATTCCTGGAAGTCACCTGTACGACCTGCAGCTCTTATGACATTGATGATGAGTGTACTATCCATTGATTGTCCTTCCTTGACCTTTGATTATCAGTCAGGTGATCTGCTCACTTTCTTTTTGCCTTCTACTCCTGCTTGCCGTGGTACAAAAATAAAGGTTAAATAGGTAATTCCGGATGTATTCAATGTAACAATGTATTCCTGTCGTATACAGCCAGCTTGAAGTTTTATAATGATATTCATTGAGTCATTTAGTGTACATGAATATATGAATGTAACATATGTACCACTCGATGTCCCATACTTAAGGGTTTCTGTAGCGTAGAGGTTAGGTGCTCGCCTCCCGTGCCAAAGATAACTGGTTTTTCCCTCGTGGAGCCATCTGTATATTTTTCCAGAGATCCCTGATCTCAGTGTAGGTAAGATCAAGTTCCAAGTCCTATCAGAGACGGACGATAAAACGTAATTTCCATTTTCAATCTGAGCACATAAAATAACCCTTGGCAGTTCAAAATCGAGAAGAGCAGGCTGGAAAACCGATACCCTGGCAAAATTCATTCGAAAAAAGTTTAAAATAAAATTCTTGCAAAATATCTTCACCATCTTCAAAATTACATCGGGGACTCTCGCTGGTGCTACGGAGTTCGTACACTGCAACTGAGATCTTCCTGTGTAAGTAAGAGATCGGAGCACATATGGTTACTCACCAAAGTGCAATGATGGAGGTACTATCAATCATTCTATCAATCCTTCACATACTTATCACCCAGACCAGCCAGTGACAAATACCTATAACTCAATATCGCACACTTAACACCCAGTGTCACACACCACTCATTATTACTTACCACTCAGTGTGACATACCATCCAGTATCACACACCACTCACTGTTACTTACCACACACATACCACCAAGTGTAGCACACCACTCACTGCTACTTACCCCACATATCACTCAGTGTGACATACCATCCAGTGTCACACACCACTCACTGTTACTTACCACACATATCACTCAGTGTGACATACCATCCAGTGTCACACACCACTCACTGTTACTTATCACACATATCACTCAGTGTGACATACATGCAGTGTCACACACCACTCACTGTTACCCTATCATCCACACATATTCATCCAGTGTCACCACACCACCTCACTGTTACTTACCACACATATCACTCAGTGTGACATACCATCCAGTGTCACATACCATCCAGTGTCACACCACTCACTGTTATTTACCACTAGTGTGACATACCACCCAGTATCACACACTTACCACTTGATGTAAAAACGAGTCCCGTCACAAATTTGGTGTGACCAGCCAGGGTGACAAGGATGTCACCTGTAGCAAATCTAATGACATTGATGGTCTTGTCAGAAGCTGCCGAAAGTAGAAGAACACCCTTCTTATCTAAGCACAGCTTGTGTATCTGCCGCTCTTCACAGGTACAACCTCGGAACATTCTGCGTTCCTGAAATTGTACAGCTTTGAAAGATATTTGCACTTTCTATAGAACTGACCACAGCCAACTCTAATATTAGGCCGTATAACTGACCGGAGAAACCCTGACCTAGTTTGAGTTGGGGGCTGGATTTTATATATATTTGATAGAACACTGCAAGCTTTTTTGCAATTATACTCAATTCTATGAATCTATGGTTATTTATTGATTATATTAATGATATTCCTTATTGATAAACTTAACTTGTTGCATAATATAACTATGATTTAGCATGTTGTGTTGATTTTAAAATGAATTCGCCAATATACAACAATACTGGAATACAAGGTCACACGATGGTCGTGGTCCTATTTCCTAGAATTTTCACCTGGATCCGCTGGCCGTATGAGTTTAGAGTTGGCTGTGCACTGACCAAGGAGTATTTGGCAGAATGGATTAGAGCATGGGCGCCCATTCGGGAGATTCAGGTTCGATCCACGGTAAGGTCAAGGAGTTTTTTCTGTCAGTGCATAAAGAAAAATACTAACCTGTACAGTTTCACAGTGACTGCACTAGCCGTTTGGCCATTAAATTCCACATGTCCTACACTGCTCTAAAAAGCGGTGACACAGACAGTAAAGACTTTTTTTTTAGTAGAACTGACCAGAAGTCGCATAAATTCAGACACTTTTCCGTTGTTGCAGACGATATTTTGTATTTTTATCAAATCAGGAAAAAATTGAAAATGTCAACATAGGAGGTCTCCTCCTTAATTCTTTTGTACAATTTCAACTGTTGTTATGTTATGTTATGCGATCGACGTCATGGCACATTGGGCATTCCCATTTGTGCTCTGTCCTCCGCTGCAGCAGCCATCCCAAAGTCCATTTGCTCACCGTACCCAAGAGAAGTTGATTACTATATCTTCTCTCTCTACCACGAGACAACACTGTCTGTTAATTAATAAGGCGAAACACGAAAAACAAAATAATGTAGTTTTACAAAGTGTAACATAGTTTTACTGCAGTCTCTGTGGCGTAGTGGTTAGGTGCTCGCCTCTTGTTTCAAAGGTATTTGGTTCGCTCGTCCATGAAGCTATCTAGATATTTTTTCAGAGATCCCTGATTTCAGTGTAGGTGAGAACGAGTTCCTAATCTTATTGCAGACGGAAGATAAAACATAGGTCCTGTGTTCAAGTTGAGCACGTGAAAGAACACTTGGCAGTTCTAAAAACGAGAAGAGCAGGCTGGAAATAGGTAGACCGCACAAAGTTCATTTGAAAGATTAAATAACAAAATTCTTACAAAAATATTTTTACCATTGTCTAAATTACATCAGGGACCCTCTCGCCGCTCGGAGTATGAGCACTGTCGCTGATATCTTCCTGTGTAAGAAAGAGATCGGAGCACACATGGTTACTCACCGAAGTGCAATGATGATGGTCCTATCAATCAATCAAACTGCAGTCTTCTCTTTTATTGATAGTACTATCTGTCATTTTGCTGCAACTATTTGTTGTATTATTATTGAAAGTACTTTGTAAAACTACATTGTTTTGTTTTTTACCTACTTTGCCTTTGCTACATAGTTTTAGTGCAGTCTTCCCTTATATCAATAATCCTTATGAAGGTGTGTATCCTTTATATGACTTCACTCTCTTTGCAGCGCATCTGAAATTCACTCTGTCTCTAGCCAGTTGACCCACTTTGTCGATGGTCATATTCATGGTGTCTTTAATATCTTGTAGCCATCTTCTTCTTGGTCTGCCTCTGCATCATGGGACCCTACCCTCTAATACTGTTATCTCCAGGCCATCGTGACCAAAATATATCAATCATACTATTGTTAATTATGAAGCCAAAATATTCAAAATGTGTAATATTTTAAGTCTTTATTACTGATGAATTTTGGGTTGACATTCTGTCTCATCAGTGACATAATCTTAGTTTGATATTATAAATGATTAAATGATTGATTGATGTGAACATCATCATTGCACCATGTGTGCTCAGATCTCTTTCTTAGGCAGGAAGAGCTCAGCCGCAGTGCATAAGCTCCGTAGCACCGTGTGGGCCCCCGATATAATTTTGAGAGATGATTGATTTTATGTAGGAATTTTATTTTAAATCTTTTTAATGAATTTTGCTCGGTTAGCAGCTTTGCAGCCTTCTCTTATCAATTTTTCAACCGACAAGTGTTCTTGTACGAGCATAAATAACATCATGTCCCAGAAAATGAAGTATTTTGGCCACATTAAATGCCACAGTAGTCTACAGAGAAAAGTAATGGAAGGCATGGTTCCTGGAAAACAAGGCAGGGGACGGCAAAGACGAAGGTGGCAGCAGGTTATTAAAGAAACCTTGAACATGACGCTAGAAGAGGCCGGCGAACTTGCAAGAGCCAGAGAGTTTTTGAGGCGGGCTGTCAGGAATGCGACGCCCATGCGAGGGACATGCTACTACTTGAACTTAACCCTTCCACCCTTCTGAGCTGATATACTTGCTCCTGGTAATTCAGTATGTATTGTAAATACTGCTAGTTGTAACAAGAATTATAGAGTGAAGTGGTTAAACAAGGGATCTACGTTTTATTGTTCATCTCCTATTGGACTAGGAACTCCATGTTACCTACACTGTGATCAGGGATTCGGAAAATATAACGTTTGCTCCACGCGGGATTGAACCGAGTACCTTTAAAACAAGAGGTGAACATCTTACCTCAGCGCTGTCAAATGCAATACTCACGGGTGCCATGGTGTCAGCGGCATACATTCATGATGCCCTATTTTACTTCGTTGGCTCTAAGGTTAATCGGATTGCAAACTATTTTTCTTCAGTCCTCTTTTTAGTGCTCCCATGAAGACAATCTTCCCACTTTTGTAATCATGTTTTATTCTGTAACCATGCTTGCTACTGGACGCACTAGGGAAACCCTGAAATGAACTTTGCTGAGGAGCAAGGAATATCGGACTCAATTCCATGGAAGAGATTGAGAGAGTTGCCCAGGACAGAGGGGTATGGAGAAATTACTTGCAGGACCTATGCAACGTATAATGGTATGAGAGGAATATATATATATATATATATATATATATATTCTTCTGCTTCCTAACCCCACCCTGTGCTTTTTTCACTGGAGAGAGCGTCAGCATCCCAACTATATTAATACTACTATTGTTATTATTAGTGCTTTTTCACTGGAAGACTCAGCATCCCAACTATATTAATACTACTATTGTTATTATTGTCTTTTTCACTGGAAAAGAGCGTCCACATCCCAACTATATTAATACTACTATTGTTATTATTAGTGCTTTTTTCACTGGAGAGAGCGTCAGCATCTCAACTATATTAATACTACTATTGTTATTATTAGTGCTTTTTTCACTGGAGAGAGCGTCAGCATCCCAACTATATTAATACTACTATTGTTATTATTAGTGCTTTTTTCACTGGAGAGAGCGTCAGCATCCCAACTATATTAATACTACTATTGTTATTATTAGTAATAGTAGTATTGCAATCATCGTATAGCACTAGTACCTCCATAATCATCATTTAGTTGCTCCAAAATATAAAAATATTGAACTGCACTGTCTTGTCTTAATGCCAGAAATATTCCCCCATAAAAGACAACTCAAAATTTAATAAATGAAAGTTTTTGTCTGGTACCTAACACGTAACCACAAAAAACTGTAGTTTTACAAATTACAAAAACAATGACAAAATACAGCAACATTTGACCAACAAAGCCTTTATCAAGCAACGACAACAGGAGTGACGAATTTAAAAAAAAAACATGGACGACTACATACATTTTCATTAGAAACATTTGTATGTAGTCATCCATATGTTTTTGTTTTTTTAAAATTCGTCACTCCTGTTGTTCGCTTGTTGATAAAGGCCTTGTTGGTCAAAACGTTGCTGTATATTGTCATTGTTTTTGTAAAACTACAGTTCTTTGAGATTACGTGTTTCGCCAATCAAATAGTTTTACTGCAGTCTCATCTATATTGTGTCTGGTACCTGAAGCATTTCCATATCTAATATTCGAATGTATCCATCCTGGCAACCCACAGAGACCTGTTTTGTAAATAAATCAATACAGATGTCAGTAGGTGTAGACATTATGGTTGCAAATTTGTTGAGCTGGAAGACCGGAGAACGTGTGCTGTCTGGGGCATATATAACTGGGGACGTACACACACTGAGACTTCTGGAGAAAGAAACAAAGAGAAAACATGGTCAGATAATGAAATAAAAAAGTCAAGAACCAGCTTTAATAGTATTTACTGCATGTAATACCGCTTTTTAACATGGTGTAGGACGGGGAGGACATGAGCCGGAGGAATTTAATGGTCGATTAGCTAGTGCAGGCACTGCGAAACTGTTCAGGTTAGTATTTTTTCTTTATGTCACTGACAGAAAAAACACATTGACCGTACCGAGGATCCAACGCTCTAATCCACTCCGCAAGATGCTCCCCTTAGCGGGGGTCATCAGTTGCAAAGTGGATAAACACAGCGCTAGTGAACGCAGGCTGCTGAAATTCTACGATTTGAGGCTAGCTTGGGTTTTTAATTCTTGGCGTGCACACAGTACATGGTTGGACTACCGGTCCCTGATCCTTTACTTGGAGATCTAAATTACAAATACTTCTGAAGGCTCGCCTGAATGGCGAGAGACACTGATGATAAAGAAAGTCTTCACACAAAAATCAGTCAGAGACGCCACGTTGGGTGTCATGACTGCGCCTGAATGCCCACATGAAAATAGTTGATAAGTCAGTTCTGACAGCCTTCCTATGACCAATCAGATCTGATACCATCTTATTTTATCGTCACAATGCTACTGGGTTGTTGCCTAGTGTTGTCGTTTTCTATTTTTATCTTGCAGTAGCCCCAAAAATTTCACAGGCAGCTAAGAAACAAATGATCAACAGCATTTTTATACCTACTTTGTGTTACCAGAGCCAAACATGGACATTGAGCAAAGCGCAGTCACAAAAATAACTACATGTGAAATGCGTTGCCTGAGAAAAGTTACCAACAACACAAGAAAAGACAGAATCACCAACATCAGCATAAGAAAGAAAGTTGGCACAAAACCGTGCTTGAATTATATAGATAAACAAAGAATGAAGTGGTTTGGCCACTTAATAAGAATGCATCCAAACTCCACAGTATACAGAGTCTTCTACAACAGAACATCGGGAAAGAAGGCAAGAGGAAGACCACGGAAAAGATGGTTAGATGGCGTGGCAGCATCCTGTGAAAGAGCAAAGATAACAATCACACAAGCCACCAGAACAGCGCAAGACAAAAACAGAAAACCACGACACTGGGCAACAACCCGGTAGCAGTGTGACGACAAAAGAAGAAGAAGAAGTAGCTTGGGCGATAGTTATTTTTGCTTTTTGACAGGAACTGTCAACATCTGGAACTTTCTGCTATGCCATATAACAATCCTTTTTGTGGTCTTCCTCTCACCTTCTTTCCTGCTGTTCTCTTGTAGAAGACTGTATACAATGGAGTTCATCTCCATCATCAATGCAAATGACAATTTACACACAAATTCATGAATGTTTTGGAAAATAAGTATGTAAAGTCTAAGAAACACAAACCTGTCTGCAGAACAAGAGATCATATTCACGGTGCCTGACATCTCACATATGGACACAACCGTTATGGATGACGAGTGGATGTTGAAAGTAGCGATTAGTCGGAAGTCATGGTTGACATCCATAATGTGGATAAGTCTGTCCCGACTTCCGCTTGCCAAAA
This sequence comes from Arion vulgaris, assembly GCA_020796225.1. Classification (NCBI taxonomy): domain Eukaryota; kingdom Metazoa; phylum Mollusca; class Gastropoda; order Stylommatophora; family Arionidae; genus Arion; species Arion vulgaris. Next base: position 28,607,571 of record CM036760.1, read on the forward strand.
CCGTTTGACCTGCACTGAAAATGAAGAGAAAGCAGTGATTTAGATATTGTTGGCTGCACTCTGAAAATCATTTTCATCATTCTCTTATTCTTTGTCTTCTTTTTCGTCATTTTCTTATTATTTTTCATCATCTTCATCAGCCTCCTCATTTTCTTAACCTTCTTCTTCATCATCCTCTTCTTTCTTTTCTTCTTCCTCTTTCTTGTTTTAATTTTCTTCCTCTTTTTCCTTTTCTTCCTCTTTGCCTTCTTCTTCAACTTCATCTTTTTCACTTTCAGAGACCAACTAACTTAGTGGAAGATTTCTATACTCCAGATTAGAAGGAGATCTATTCAGTAAGTGAATGACTGCAATACTCCAGGGTAGAAGATTATGAATAGTATCAAGTGTGAACAGTGCTTCAATAGTCTGACTGACTGATTGATTGAACCATAATCATTGCACTTCGATGAATAACCAAGTGTGTTCTGATCTTTTTCTTACACTGGAAGATCTCAGAGGAAGTACACAAACTCTTTAGTACTGGAAAAGGTCTTATCTTATCTTACCCACATTTGCAGTGAAGCGTCGTGGGGAGATTTAGTTTTCTATCTTGTGCCATGTGTGTTGCGCTTGGCATTGCCAGTCCATGTTTTCGCAGGGACTCTTGAGATGTTATCTATTCATCGTGTTCTTGGCCTGCCTCGTGCTCTGCGCTCTGAGTGTTGATTATTGTAGGCATGTGATGGTAGTAAATGTGGTTCCATTCTCATTAGATGACCAAACCACTTGATTCGTTGCTTCTCAATGTACTGTATGCATGGTATAGTACCAACGATGCTTCTGATATTCTCGTTTCTCACTCTATCTATCCTTGTAATGTTGACAGCTTTTCGTAGACATCACATTTCACATGTAATTTTTCTTTCTTGTGTCTTAGTCAGGGGCCATGTTTGGCACTGATAGCAGAGAGTTGGAATAAATATGCAGTTTATCTGTTGTTGTTTGACTGCCATGTTAATGCTTGGATGTTTTATTAGTGGTGACGGTATGTCACTGCATTTGCCTTCAGACATCTAGTCTCGATTTCTCTGTCCATCTTTCCATCTGCTGTGAATATACTCCTGAGATATTTGAATTCTGGAGTCTGTTGTATTTTTACATTATTCACATGTATGTTTAGTTGACCTGTTGACCTACTTATTGTCATGACTTCTGTTTTGGAGGTGTTAATTTTCATTTAATATTTTTCGCATGTCACTTGCAGTGCATTTATGTGTTGTTGAAGTTTGTGTTCGTTATCTTAAATTATACTCTGATCATCTGCAAAGAGTAGTTTGTTGATTAAATTGTAGTTGTTATCTAGGTTGTTATCTGTCTTGGTTTCTTGTGTTATCCCGTCTATTATATATTGAAAAGTATAGGGAAGTCATCTTTCAAATTACTGGAAAAGGTTCTTGATGTAATTTGAAAGATGGTGAGCAGGCTGTAATATCTTGGGTGTCTGAAATTCTAGAGACATCCCAGTACTTAGCTTTATCATTTAAAGTTGAAGCAGATAGTTTTTATTATCTTAACTCGGCAATCCATGAACTTATTTTCAGCTGGGTGAATGGAGCATGCCTGAGTTAGAAAGAGAACCTCGTTAAAATAGTTCATTGATAGAACAAGTGTTCTAACAAATTTACTAGAGCTGATGGGCTGCATTAGGATGTCGATAACATGCTTTACTAATAACCATGCGCCTGTTTTGAGGCCAACTTGGGCCAAAAATATTTTTCAATGTACACACTGTATGCGGTTAAACTACATTTCTTGATCTTTTAATTGAGGAGCTAAATTACAAGTACCTCAGAAGTTGAGTAAGACTCACCTGAATGACGAGTGACACTGATAAGAAAAGTTAGACTTGACAATGATCAATCAGAGTGCCTTATTAGCGCTCTGACTACGCCTGAATTCATATCAGGCAAACAAAAACTAGAGATGATGTGGGCCAGCTCTGATTGTCTCACATTTTACCAGCCAGATTTTAACGGTACTTCAAACTAAAACTTAAGCCAACTGTAGAAAATGGTTACAATATTTTGTTCATTCACCGCTATGCATTCAGATATACTCATAGAACCTAATATGGTGCCTCTGATTTTTGAATGAATGCTAGTTTTCCTTCCTTATCACCAGTTTCCCTTGCTGTTCAGGTGAGCCTTACTTTGACTTCAGAGGTACTTGTAATTTATATCCCAAGTAAGGGATCAGATTGATTGATTGATTTGGTTGGACCATCATCATTGCACTTCTGTGAGTAACCATGTGTGCTCCAATCTCTTTCTTACAGAGGAAGATCTTAGCTGCAGTGCATGAACTCCATAGCACCGACGAGGGTCCCCAATGTAATTTTGAAGATGGTGAAGATATTTTTGTAGAAATTCTATTTTTAATCTTTTCTAATTAGTTTTGCCCGGGCAGTGCCCCAGCCTGCTCTTCTTGATTTTGAACTGCCAAGGGTTCTTTTACGTGTTCAAATTGAACATGGGACCTGTGTTTTATCGTCCGTCTCCGATAGGACGGAACTCAATCTCACCCACACAGTGTTATCAAATTAGCTATCAGAGACCCCCTGTATAATTCTATTTGACTGGACAACCTACCTGTCCGTGTGGATCGCCAGACATGTGATCTCCCTATTATGTGCTAAAACTGTCAGCGAATGCTCAAATGTTACTCGATCGTAAACACAAATATTACCAACTCTGTTGCCAGTTACAATTAGCTTCTGGTCTGGGCTGACCTGTAAATGATTTATCAAATGATTGAAATCAAATATCTCAATTACAGTTGGCGTATCTATCAATAATTCTTGTTCTTCAAACGTTCCACTTGTAAAACCGCTCTTTGTGATCTGTATGTGACGAGAGTCTAAGAGCATTTGTACCTTGTGCCAGCTGTGCGCCTACAAGTAGGCCAGCCTATTCGATTTCTGTGACACTTTTTATTTACTAGGGTAGCTTGCCTAGGCCCCTACCTTAGTCACCTTTTACTACATGCCTTGTAGGTTGCAGTGGTACTACACTTTGCTACCCTTGATAGCTCCAGCAACACACTGGCATATCAATGGTTGACACATTGCATGTTGTCACATCCAAATCAAACCATATTACTATTGCTAGACGAGACTGTTATTAACTGATTCGCTACAGTGTTTTTTAGCCTCTGGACTGAATTATTTTTTTAGTTCCTAAAAAATTGCACTAAATCGTTTAGCAAAACTAAAATATTGTTTTCAAATATGATTTAGTTTGGTTGATATAAGGGAAGACTGCAGTAAAACTATGTAGCAATGACGAAACATGCAAAAAACAAAGTACTGTAGTATTCCACTTCTACTTTTTTGCATTTATTTCATTATTCGTTTTTATTCAGATTTTCATTTTAGGACTGCTAGAGATTTATTGTCTGATTATATAAGTTGTGTGTTGTGTAAGAAGTGAATTTCTTCACCTCGGTTGTATCATTTGCTTGATAAAGGCCTTTTGGTCGAAACGCTGTTTATGGTTATTGTTTTTGTAAAACTACAGTCCAACCTCCTTAGTCGCCTCTTATGACATGTGTGGCCGGTAACAGGGGTACTATTCTTTACACCCCTAATTTGGTCCCCGGTAACCACTCGGGCGAGCTATTTACTACCACTCCATAAACATGGGAAAGATCTTAGACTGCTCAGCAGCTACCACAAACTCGCCTTGCAAAATGTATATGGCAAATTACCAGAAAAGACGGTAGTCAGATAGGTAAAGTGTCAATTAGAGACAGACCACATCCTCCATGACGCTTTAGGTATGCACCGACCAATGAAAGGGACATGGGACAATGCTGGCACGTTTGCTTATGATGTTTATGAGGGCTTCCAATCCAAGCAAGAGACTGTTGCTGTGGTCATTGAATTGAAAGATGCGTTTAATAAAGTGAATTTTACAATCATGATACTCTCTTTGCTTAAATGTGAGATTAATTCTTGGCTGGTGAACTGGATAACTGCTTCTTTAATAGAGAGAACCGTTTAGGAGCATGGACTTCGGATCCTGCATGTATATGCCCAAGATTACCCCAGGGTTCTCCTCGATCACCCAAGTCGTTTAATATTTACACAGCAAATATAGTCAAAATTCAGGTAACAGGGTTCTCTTTTTCTATTGTTAATGGAGGAAGTCAATAAGTAAGCCACAAATGGCTGTAGAAAAATAACTAAACATGATAACAACTTGAAACCAGTTTATTTTTATACATACATTGTTCCTTTATTTCTCAACATAATTTCCACCAACGTTGATGCACTTATCCCATCGTTTTATCAATCCTACCAAACTGACTGCATAGAACTGCGGGCTCTGTTTTCTAAACCACGTTTTCACTTCACATTCAACCGGCGTCATTGCGAAATGTCTCCCGCCAAGGTGGGTTTTTAGTGGACCAAAGAGGTGGAAATCGTTAGGGGCTAAGTTGGGACTGTAAGGTTGATGTTTCAGAACTTTCCACCGTAATTGGTTAATTTTCTCCTGAGTTAATCGAGCCGTATGTGGTATGGCATTGTCATGAAGAAGCAACACTCCTGTAGTCAGCAGTCCTGGACATTTTTGGTGCATCGTGAAGCATCGATAGAACTTCACAGTATGATTCAGAATTCATATTGTCACCTTTCTTCTTGAAATTGGTTAAAAGCACTCCTAGACAATCCCAGAACACCGTCAACATAACCTTCCCTGCTGATGGCGTAACCTTGAATTTTTACACAATTGAAGAAAGTGCGCTCAATGTGGGTACCCAGACAATTGAAGGAGGAACACAAAATGAACCGATTTGGCCTGTCCTTGCATCATCTCTGTCGATACGAAGATGAAGGAGAAGACATGCTGAACAGGATTGTTACTGAGGATGAATCATGGGTGCATCACTACCAGTCGAATCAAGCGTGCTTCAATACAGTGGAAACATCTTTCTTGCCTTGTGTCAAAACATTCAAGGTTACGCCATCAGCAGGGAAAGTCATGCTGACGGTGTTCTGGGATTGTCAGGGAGTGCTTTTAACCAATTTCAGAAGAAGGTGACAATATGAATTCTGAATCATACTGTGAGTTCTATCGATGCTTCATGATGCAATTCGAAAAAAATGTCCAGGACTGCTGACTACAGCAGTGTTGCTTCTTCATGACAATGCCATACCACATACGGCTCTTTCTCAGGAGAAAATTAACCAACTACGGTGGAAAGTTCTGAAACATTAACCTTACAGTCCTGACATAGCCCCTAACGATTTCCACCTTTTGGTCACTGAAACCCACTTTGCGGAGACATTTGCGAATGCGCGAATTTGAATGTGAGTGGCGTGGTTTGAAAACAGAGCCCGCAGTTCTATGCAGCGGTTTGGTAGGATTGATAAAGCGATGGGATAAGTGCATCAACGTTGGTGAAATTATGTTGAGAAATAAAGGAACAATGTATGTATAAAAATAAACTGGTTTCAAGTTGTTATCATGTTTAGTTATTTTCTACAGCCATTGTGCTTACTATTGACTTCCTCGTATATCAAAAGATAGAACTACGGAGATAGATCGTGATAGATATAGCAATATACATAGAAATAGATATAGCAATATATATACATAAATATGTAATAGGTGACTAGTTTCAATAGAATTGTCAGAGAGAGGCAGATGTGACCTTGACTGCAGTGATTATTCCTGCGTTGTCCAAAGCTTTGTTCTGCGATTCCATAAGTGGCTGCGGTGGAGTGTCATCAGTGTACAGGATGCTAAGTCGATCATAGCAGATGGAGTCTCCGATGACAACTCCCCACAAACGGACTGTGGAATCATGAGAAACTGTAACTAAAGTTTCTCTAATGTGTCCTCTGGCGTCACTGGTCGTGAATATGTCAGAGTTGGTGATGGCTTTGCTGTGGTAGACTGCCACATATCTGAAAGTTCAAGAACATGAAACCAGTTATCTATTTCTACCACATTGATTTATTTTTTTTCCTTTACCCTCATTTTCTTTCATTCTTCTCCTTCTTCTTCTACCTCTTAATCTTCTCCTTCCTATACTTTTCTTCTACCTCTTTTCTTCTTTTTTTTGTCTTCTTTTTCTTGTAAATCTTTTTATTTTTCTAACTCTTATTCGTTCTATTTTTACTTTTTCTTCAAACACTCCATATCTATCACTTGTTAACCACTATGCGTGATCTGTATGTCATCTGAGCCTAAGAGCGATTGTATTTTGTTCCAGTTATGCGCCTACAAGTAGGTCAGCACATCCGATTTATGCACGTTATACAGGGTGTTCAAGATAAAGTAGCCCGATTGACTAATGAAAGCCTGTAAATTGGGCTACTTTTATGTTGAACACCCTGTATTTACTTATTTACTTGGGTAGCTTTCCTAGGCCCTACCTCAGTAAACTCTTATGACATGCCTTGTAGGTCGCAGTGGTACTATTCTTTACTCCCTTTTTGGCCCGCGCACTACACAGCATTCAAAGAATATTAAAGCAGGCATTGAAGTTGGAGGCAAAGGGTTCAAGAAAGGAAGGACGCCATAGGAAAACCCAAAACAAGCTTTGTTGAGAGAGGCAAGTAATATCAATTTCATGGAAGAGTTTGAGCGAATTTATCAGGTGTACGGAAATTACCTATATTAGCCGCCATCGCAAGCGATGATGACAACAATCTCAGACGTGTACTGTTGCACCTCTCTGGTGTTGTGGAGGTGACTGTAGAGTCCAATCCTAGAACAGAATCCCTGACCACAGGTGGGGCATACATGATCAAGGTTAGACATGTGCGTGTTGTGTGCTCTGTCTTTTCGCGCTGCTCGTTTTCTCTGTGACTCAACAATACGATGATTCTCAGCTATTCGGGTTCCTCTTTGTTGTTACAGCGCCACATTTGGCGATCTTGCGCAAGGGATTCCCAGCACGTATTGTCTATATCGAAGCATTTCAGAGACACTTTAAGAGTGTCTTTAAAGCGTTTTTCTGTCCACCAGCTAAACGTCTGCCCCCTTCATACATCAACTGTTTTGAGATGCGTTTATCAGGCATTCGAGCAACGTGACCGACCCATCTCAGTTGGGCCTTCTGCAACAGGGTGTTGACGCTGGGATCTTTGCTCTTGTGAGGACTTCGCTGTCTGGAATTTTGTCCTGCCAGTTTATTTTTAGTATTTTTACGGAAATTACCTACAGGCCCTATGTAATGTATAACTGTATGAGAGCAAGGTATATAAATACCATAGACTTCCACAAGGAGGGAGATGTTAGCTAGAGTACATGTCATTGACTACCATGCCTATTTCAGTATCAACAAGAAAGAAAATCTTAGGTAATAGAACATATTTAGAAAATGCACGATATAGATAGAGACAGGTATATTACAGTATTACATAAGCAAGAAAAATCAATGATTGATTGATAGGACCATCATCATTGCACTTCGGTGAGTAACCATGTGTGCTCCAATCTCCTTCTTACACAGGAAGATGTCAGCTGCAGTGCACAAATTCTGTATCACCGGCGAAGGGTCCCCGATGTAATTTTAAAGAGTGGAAGATATTTTTGTAGGAATTTTATTTTTAATCTTTTCTAATGAATTGACAGCTGTTTTCCAGCTTGCTCTTCTCGATTTTGAACTGCATATGGTTTTTTACGTGCTCAAATTAAACACGGGACCTACGTTTTATCGTCTGTCTCGATAGGACTAGGAACTCAATCTCAGTTATCAGTTATATGAGGACTATCATCACAGCACTTCGGACATGTCCATAGGTGCTCCAATCTCCACCTTAACAAATCCAGCAATGTCCAGCGGCCCAACACGCCAGTTCGATGTTGATTAATCAATCTCTTTGCATATTTGGTATGTCGTTCTTTTTGGGTCACACTAATATTGACACCCATTTATCTCAATCTGGTCAGCAAGTGAGATTCGCAGCTTTGAAACGCCTTTGTTCGGAAGGACTCTCTCAATCCATTAAGAATGTCATTTCGGTCCATGGTAGCTCTCTCTGATATTGTAGCCATACCAGCCAATCTATCAGGGATACCTAAACTGAGATCAGTAATCTGTGGAAAAATATCCAGATGGTTCCACGAGGAAGTGAGCCTGGCAAGAGATACGAGTACCTAACCTCTACGCCACAGAGACCGCCTAATAATTGATTAAATATGAGAAATCTAATGTGACCTACTTTTGTTTGACATTGCTGACATCCTTAAGATCCCACACACACATACTGGAGTTCTTGTAGGCTGTGATCAACAAGGTGGTACATGGGTTGAAGACTAGTGTAAACACACCACCTCCATTCATGCAAGCTCGTCGAAAGAACGTTGGTGCTGGCAAGGAAGCCAAATGCTGTTGTGAGGAAGTAGAATAATTATTGTGCGATGAAAGCTGCAGTTATGTGTTTTTATGCTTATTTGTTATTGTTGTGTTCATTATCAGATCATATCACCAATAGTTTTTCATTGTCATTTTCTGTCAGTCATCAGATCACAGTACCTGTAGTTTCATTTCTTATGTCAGTCATCAGATCACAACACCTGTAGTTTCATTTCTTATGTGAGTCATCAGATCACAACACCTGTTGTTTCATTTCTTATGTCAGTCATCAGATCACAACACCTGTTGTTTCATTTCTTATGTCAGTCATCAGATCACAACACCTGTAGTTTCATTTCTTATGTCAGTCATCAGATGACAGTACCTGTAGTTTCATTTCTTCTGTCAGTCATCAGATGACAGTACCTGTAGTTTCATTTCTTCTGTCAGTCATCAGATGACAGTACCTGTAGTTTCATTTCTTCTGTTAGTCATCAGATGACAGTACCTGTAGTTTCATTTCTACCGTCAGTCATCAGATGACAGTACCTGTAGTTTCATTTCTTATGTCAGTCATCAGATCACAACACCTGTTGTTTCATTTCTTATGTCAGTCATCAGATCACAACACCTGTAGTTTCATTTCTTATGTCAGTCATCAGATGACAGTACCTGTAGTTTCATTTCTTCTGTCAGTCATCAGATGACAGTACCTGTAGTTTCATTTCTTTCATTTCTTCTGTCAGTCATCAGATGACAGTACCTGTAGTTTCATTTCTTCTGTCAGTCATCAGATCACAGTACCAGTAAATTCCCTGCTTTGTCATTCTTCTGCCAGTCATCAGATCACAGTCATCATCAGGTGCCATGCCGGCTGGCGTAGGCGATCATGGATCTCCCCAAATCTCTGTCTCTGGTGCTTGCTATAATTTCAGATGTTGATGTTCTTCCGTACCACGAAGTCAGGCTTTCCAAAATTTTCTCTCTCTGTCTTCCTCTATCTCCCCTCGATTTTACCAGTTGTTACAATGTGTTCAGATCACAGTACCAGTAGCCTCATTGTCATCTTTTGACATAACTTACAATAAGGGATATTACATTGTATAGATAGATTTATGAACTTACAATCAAGGATAAAGCATTGAACAGGTGGATGTCACCACTGTTGAACCCCATGAACAATATCTGATCTTGTACCTTCAGACAATTACCCTTGCAGTCTTCAATACTCTTGTGACTATGGACCAGGCGATCACTTGCATTGACCTATCAAGAAAAAGAATATATGTTTCTAGTGAAATAAATGTGAGTCAATCAAGTAGTAATATGTTCCTTGCAGAACTTCACAGCCTGCCTGAAAAACTCTGTCTCTAGCATGTTCTCCCACCTCTTCCAGCATCATATTCAAGGTTTCTTTGATGTCTTACTGCCACCTTCATCTAGGTCATTCCCCTTCCTCATACTAAGGAATCATGCCTTCTATTACTGTTCTTTCTACACCACTGTGATGTTTAACATGGCCAAAATATTTCATCTTCTGGGGCATGATGCTATTTATAAGCCAATGCTCCTCGATATGCAGGTCTTGTAGAATGTATTTTTTTGTTTTGTTTTCTCTGTCCAGGATGTTATAAGAACTTTTCTGTAACATATTTTTTTAACAGCTTCAATTTTGTTCTTTAATGTTTGTGTTATGGTCCACGATTCACATGTTGCCACAGGAAATATGCATGTTCTCAGAACTTTTGTTTCTTTGCTTATGTCGTGCCATGGTTTTTTCATACTAGCTACCCTTTGGGGCTTATAATAAGTTGGTAGTATGTTGCAATTCTGATTTTATCATAAAAAATAATGCAATGTATTTCTCCTGTACAACTACTTTCATATATTTTGGAAGTGTTATTAGCCATGAAGGAGGAGCTGGATCTGACATTGAAAGCAGACTAAGACACGAAGTGCATTCATGACCCTTCAGACGGCCTGGAAATCAGTCCAATACAGCATTAGAGCTAAGATTAATATATACCACAGTTGTGTGCTATCAACTTTATTATATGGATCAGAATGCTGGAGAATAACAGAAGAAGATATGTCCACATCATCCAAAAGAGATGTTGGAGATGGATCAGACATTTGATACTTCTTCTTCTTCAGCAATCTCTGGTCATGCGCTTAATTTACTGTGGACCACAAACTGGACAGTCAGCTTCAGGTCTGTCAGGTTTCCCCAAAGCTTAGTTTTCAGGTCGACTGGGTATGGCCACATGTTGCTTCTCAGCTCACCCAGGAGAGGACAGTCTTTGATACAAATGGAAGCTAACTCTGTCACAAAAACTGCATTGAGAAGGAAACCAGTGTAACCAAAAACATGGAATATCCAAAACGACCTGGAGGAGAACAAAACTGAAAAAAATGAATCACAACTGGAACACAATACAAAAGATGGCCAAGAATAAAAAAGAATGGTGTGCATTTGTTGCTGTCCTAAGCGGTAAAGGTGTCACAAGCTAGAGAGAGAGATCCCTCTCATGATGTTATACTTTACATAGGACCTGCAAGTAATTTCTCTATACTGCTCTATCATTGGCAACTTGTTCAATCTCTTACATGGTATTGAAGCCGATATTTGGTGTCTCTTATTAAAGTTCATTTCAGGGTTTCGCTAGGTTATTCTTTATTTCGTGAACCTTTTACCACTCACTTCAGTGCGTGCTGTGTGATTCTTTGATCATTTATTCTCAGAGTATACCCAACATATTTCCATCCTCTCTTTCTTACAACAGTTGTTACTAGTGGTTGACCTGAAATTTCTCTGATTCCATCCCTTCTCCTGAATGTATTCCATTTTATGTTCATTATTTTTTGTAGACATCTATTTTCAATAAGATATATGTAGCATATAAGCAGATAAGTACTTTTCAATATAAATGTTACAGAAGAGTCCTCTGTATACCATAGACATAGAAGAGAACAAATAGATATATCGAGAAATATTTCAAAATTAAAGAAAACTGATTGATGCTACAAATAAAAAATAGAAGAAATTTGGCTTTTTCCAGCTTTTTGCCGCACACTGCCCCACAGCGGAAATCTGATGAATGCCATTAGCCGCACACTGCACCATAGAGTTGCTTCCCTTATAAGAAGTCTTTCTAGTTTTACTTCTATTTTACTTCTACTACTTTTTAACCTTGTTATTCTATTAGGTTGTCCAGTTTTCTTAAATCTAGTATAATATATATATATACTGAAGTACTACAACGTGCAAATCTGCCTTCCATCATGGGCATGCTCAGCAGTAGACGACTAAGATGGTTGGGACATGTGAGAAGAATGGAAACTTATCGCATACCACAACAAATGTTGTTCTGTGAACTTTCGGAGGGAAGAGGCACCAGGGCAGACCACTGCTCAGATATAAAGATGTCTGCAAAACCTCAATGAAAAACTTTTCTATAGATCCCAGCACATGGGAGGGACTAGCTGATGACAGAGTTGTGTGGAAAGCCAAATTACGGAAGGGCGCAGAGTCTTTTGAGAAGAGACTTATGTACGAGCTGAACAACAAGAGAGAAAAGCGAAAACTCAGAAGTTGTCACAGTAAAACACTTGCCTATTGACCGTCTGTAAAGATGAAAAGGGCCATATATATATATATATATATATATATATATATATATATGTTTATTTATTGACAAGTAGTTGGGATTTATTTTTTTAAACCTCCCTTGAACCAACTGTTTAAAAATTGAGGAAATAACTTAGCGTGGTAACAGTTAAGTATTTGGCATGTAAAAATGCATGAAGGTCTGGAGAAGACAATTATGGAAGGAGACATCCAGACAATCAGAAGATGAAGACCATGTAGAAGATGGATTCAGGATGTAACTGATGGTTTGAGTATGATGACAGCAGAGGCAGGACATCATACCTATGTGAGAGATAAATTTTGAATGACTGTTAGGGTGACAACGTTCTGCTCAAGACAGCCTAATGGATGATGATCTCTCTCTCTCATAGGCCAGATGTCCGGCCTCTGCTGTCATCATGTTCAAATCATCAATCATTATATGGAATCCATCTTCTCAGTGGTCTTCCTCTTTTCATCTTTGCAGGGACGCCTCCTTCCCTGATGGTCTTCTCCCAAACCCCTTTGTGTCTCTTTATATGGCCAAAATACTTCAATTTTCTTATTTGTGGCATCAGCCCATAATTTTAAGTTCCTTCTGGATAGATCTATTTGTTCTCTACCCTGTCCATGGGATACAGAGGACTCTTTGACAACATTTGTTTGAAAATCACATAATAGCCGTCCATCGCAAGCGATGATGACAACAATCTCAGACATGTGCTGCTGCATCTCTCTGGTGTGTGCGGAGGTGACTGTAGAGTCCAATCCTAGAACACAATCCCCTACCACAGGTGAGGCATACACGATCAAGGTTAGACATGTGTGTGTTGTGTTCTGTCTTTTCGCAAAGCTCGTTTTCTCTGTGCCTCAACAACACTGATTCTCAGTTATGCGGGTTCCTCTTTTGTTGTTACAATGCCACATTTAGCGATCTTGCGCAAGGGATTCCCAGCACGTGGTGTCTATATTGAAGCATTTCAGAGACACTTTATGAGTGTCTTTAAAGCGTTTTTTCTGTTCACCAACTGAATGTCTGCCCCCTTCAAGTTCGCCATACATCAACTGTTTTGGGATGTATCACATATATGCTTTTCACATCAAATCACATATATGCTTTTCCACTGCCTTGTTAAATGTCCATGCTTCACAAATATATGTTGTCACTTGGAACATGCATGCTATTAGTATTCTGATCATCCTGATTTCGTTTTACATACGAACTGCTTTTCCTTACATCCCATCTACTCCACTGACTTACCAGGTACAATTACTTACATACCAATTACTCTCTTACATAAAATACTACTTTGTCTTACATACTAGCTACTCTCTGCTTAATATTACCTACTCTTCCTTACCTACTAGCTACTCATTGGAAGTCACAGAGATGTGGTTTTACAGAAGAATGCTGAAAATTTCATGGACAGCGAAGAAAACAAATGTTGTTTTAAAACACAAAGAAACCTTCCCAAAAGAATAAGAATCAGGCAATCAAAGTTCTTCGGGCATCTAATGTGAAGAGAAGATTTAGAACATTTGATGACAGCAGGTAAATTTCAGGGAAGGAGAGATTGTGGAAGACACAGGAAGAAGATGTGGATGGTCTGACATTGTGATGCGACGAAAGATCGATGTCAGAACTGATTAACTGCACCAAGGAAGAGATTTGTGGAGAGACATGATCGCCTATGTCGGCAGGCATGGCATTTAATTGATTGATTAGTTACTCTCTTATTTACTACCTACTCTCTGTTCAAAATTATCTACTATTTCTGATAGATTAGCTACACTTACTATTACAAGTCCTCCATTTCTTGTAATGCAGTAGACATAATGTGCACTACTGCCATTGCCACAAGCAACATCAATGAACGTCTGTTGTTTGCAATCTCCTAGGATGCCTGGCCGTCCATATAAGCACTGTACTAGAGTAATGTGTGATAGTTATGTGTGTGAAGATTCAGCAAGTATATTTTTTCTAATTAACGCATTCACCCTTCTGAGCCGATAAACTGGCCAATTTAGCCATTAAACTGTCATTACTGCCCGTGGTACCACTTTTTAGGGCGGTGCAGAATAGGTAGGAAGAGAGCCTGGGGAATTTAATGGCTAGTGCAGCTGCCGTGAAGCTGTTCTGGTTAGGACTTTCTTCTTTATGCCCCGACAAAAACATTTATTGATCTTACTGTGGATTGAACACAGGACTCCCACATGCAGGACTCCCACATGGGAGTCCAATCATATACTGTGTGCACACTAAACATATTTGGCCAAGCTGGCTTCAAACCTTGGTGAATGATCACTAGTGCATCAATCTCTGTATTGAACTTAGTAGTTATAAATACCAGTTCCCCTTCGTTACTGTCATGTCTTAGTTAAAACATCGTAGTCATCTTGAACTGAATAGTTCACAAATATGATGACGATGGTCCACATCTCTCATTTGATCTTAAAGATATGTCAGCTGTAGTACTCCTCAAGGGTGGTGAAGTGGTCAAGATATTTGTCTTGTGTTCTGAAGAGCTTCCTCTTCTTTTCTCTAATCCTGTTTTGCCTTCCACTTCAGGATAAGAAGATAATTATAAGATTGGTAATTATTACATCATTAATGACTAGGTAATTATTATAGCATTACTGACTGGGTAATTATTACATCATTAATGATTAGGTAATTATCACATCATTACAGACTGGGTAATTATTACATCATTAATGACTAGGTAATTATCACATCATTACAGACTGGGTAATTATTACATCATTAACGACTGTGTAATATGACAACAATAATGACTGGATAATTATTACAACAATAATAAATAGGTAAGTTTTACAATAATGAACAGGTAATGATCATAAGACTATATTGTTGTTGATGTTCAAGATGATGATGATATTCTTGATGAGGATGATGTTCCAGAAGATGATGATGATGTAGGAGACAACAACAAGTGCCTACCAGGAGGTATAATTGTACTGGAAGCAGAAGGCCAAGATAAGTCTGGATACCAGAACTTGATGTGACGTATGCCAGCAGTCACAAAGAAGCTTCCGTTCTCAGAGCATGCGACTGCCTTAATGACATCTGGTGTGATTCCAAAGCGAGGTATGTAGTTATGTCAGTATTAAACCAAAAAAATTATTTGCATTGCAGAATTAAAATCATAAAACATAACTAGTTTGTTGTCCTAAGGCTTGCAGTCAAGTCATTAATGATGACATCTGGTGGGGTTCCGAGGAGTGGTATGTAGTTATGTCAGTATTGTACAACGCCCAAGCAAAGAATAGTAAACTGCAACCTACAAGGCATATCATAAGAGGCAACTGAGGTAGGGGTCTAAGGAAATTACCCTAGTAAATAAGAAATGTGGCAGAAATCAGATGTGCTGGCCTACTTGTAGGCACTACACTGGCACAACATACAATCGCTCTTAGGCTCAGATCACATACAGGTCACAAAAAGTGGTTTAACAAGGGATCAATATGGAACATTCGAAGAAGAAGGTGTATTGCACCAGAAAAATTAATTTGTGTTTGCAGAATTAAAATCATAAAACATGACTAGTTTATTTATCATAAGATTTGCAGCCAAGTCATTAATGCATGTCCTGCAGCAAAAATAAAAGTTAAATGGGTCATTCAGAATGTACTCAATGTGACAAGCCATTCCTCCATTATGTAGCCAGCCTGAATTTTCTCACTTACTTACTTTTATTCCCTCTTTGCTCATGGTGGAGCATAGGGCCTCAACAGTTGTTCAACCACTTTTCCCAGTCTCTGACTGTTTTCTTTATGGCTTCCCAGAATAGTCCAGCACCCTTCAGTTTTTCACGAAGACTGTATCCAGGTCTTTTTAGATGTCCCCTTGTCCGTTTTCTTTGTGGGCTTCCCTCAAGAGCTTGTCTAGTGACCCTCAACTGTGTCTTCCAATGGTTATATCCAACCTATTGCAATTTTCTCCTCTTAACCTGGACCATCATAGGTTCCTGTCCTGTTCTTATCCACAAGTCTGGGTTTGCAATTCTGTCATACCATCTCAGTCTGAGAATACACCGAAGACATCTGTTGACGAAGGTCTGAAATCATATTTGTATTTAACTTGGTGACTAGCCATGTGTCAGAGCCATACAGCAACACAGATTTCACATTTGAGCTTAATATCATCAGCTTTGTTTTAGTGAAGATGGCAGTAGATTTCCACACTGCGTGCAGGAGAGCAAGGCTTGTCAGGCTTTCCATATCCTGACATTAATGTCCTCATCTGTACCTCCTTATTGGCTGATCTTGCTTCCAATGTAGACAGATTTACTAACATCTTCTATAGCTGTTCCCTCAATCAATATCGGGTCTTGCTGAATGTTGTTCCTTCGCAGTATTTTTGTAAACTCTTGACTAAGCATATTCATTACTGTTTATTTATAGACTGCCACTGAATGATTGATTGGACCATCATCATTGCACTTCAGTGAGTAACCATGTGTGCTACAATCTCTTTCTTACACAAGAAGATCTCAGCTGCAATGCACGAACTGCATAGCACAGGCAATGTTCCCCAATGTAATTTTGAAGATGGTAAACATAATTTGTAGGAATTTTATTTGTAATATTTTCTAATGAATTTTGCCCGGACAACAACTTTCCAGCCTGTTCTTGTCAATTTTGAACTGCAAAGGGTTCTTTTACAAGCTCAAATTGTACACAGGACCTACATTTTATCGCCTGTCTCCGATAGGACTAGGAACTCGATATCACCTATTCTGCAATCAGGGATCTCTGGAAAAATATCCAGGTGGCTCCACAAAGGAGCAAACCGAGTACCTTTGGCACAAGAGAAGAGCCCCTAACCTCTACACCACAGAGACCTCCAGTGAGAAAAGAGAAATATGTAGACAGTGCGTTTTTGTAACAATTGTTACTTACCAACGATTTTATTAGTTGCAATTCTATGTTTCTCTGGCCATGCCCACAAGTTGACCACATTGTCATGCTCCAAGCCAACAGAAACAATTTGGGTCATATTGGAACAGAAAAGTGTAGACTTGATACCAAATTCATGTCCATACAGTGCTGCCACCTCCTGTCCATCCTGCAATCAATAATCTATATTAATCTAAGTTGAATGCTATAGTCCTGCAACGCGGAAATAGTTTTAGTATGTCAAGGTAGCTAATATCTGGTCTACAACATAAAGAAATAGATTTAGTATGTCAAGGTAGCTAATGTCTGGTCTACAACATAAAGAAATAGTTTTAGTATGTCAAGGTAGCTAATGTCTGGCCTACAACATAAAGAAATAGTTTTTGTTTAGATTGATCATTGATGTCCTCAATCATCATCATTATCATCATCTAGCTTGTCTCTGTTGCAACTTGGCTCTCAAGAGAGCAGCTCTAAATGCCTTCCCATCCTGCGTAAGTTGTTCGGCATCTGCCGCAGTCATACTCAACTCATTTATGACATTTTGCACCTATCGTCATCTGCGTCTTTCTCTCTTCCATCTGCCCCGATATTATGACCTCCTGAATTATCTTCACCAGAGAATTATGTTCTTTGTGTTGTTCCAAAATATTTAATTTTTGTCTTCTTTAGCTACTACTTCTTTTCAATTGTTAAGCTCTTGTAAAATAGATTTATTTGCTCTTGTTTTGTTCATGGTAACCTGAGCACTCTTCAGTAACAATTACATTCAGATACATTAATCAAATGTTCAGGGGTCTCTGTGGCATAGAGGTTAGGTGCTTGCTTCTCGTTCCAAAGGTACTTGGTTCGATCCCTTGTGGAGTCATTAGAGATCCCTGATCTCAGTGTAGGTGAGATCAAGTTGCTAGCCCTGTCGGAGATGGACTATAAAAAGTAGGTTCCGTGTTCAAGTTCAGCACGTAAAAGAACGCTTGGCAGTTCAAAAATCAAGAAGAGCTGGCTGGAAAGCTGATGCGCGGGTAAAGTTTATTAACAAAATTAAATAATAAAATTTCTCAAAAATATTGCCACCATCTTCTAAATTACATAGAGGACCCTCATCGGTGCTATGGAGTTTGTGAACTGCAGTTGAGATCTTCCTGTGTAATGAAGGATAGCGGTGCACACATAGTAATTCACCCATGTGCAATGATGAGTTCCCTATAAATCAATCAATCAATTTTTCAACTGCGTTACCCATGTCTCACAGCCAGACTTTGTTTTGAGAAAATTACATTCTTTAAAAAATTCAAGTTTAGCTTTTTATATCAGTTGTTTTCATAAGTTTTGTAGTTCTTTTAGTTTCTTGAGTGTTATATTCATGTTTGTTTTTTAGAGATTAGAAATGCTGTAATTATGGCTCCATCTAACTAAACACCAGCCCAAACAATATCCTTGCAGACCTGTTCTGTTCACAGGTTAACTTTTTCCATACTCCTATGATTGTTGCGGATTTAGGAGTTCATGCTTTGTGCAATACTCTCGGAATGTGGTGTACCACTTATGTAAAGAGAGACCAAGCTTTATGGGAAAAAAACCTGGTGCAATGAAGTCAATCCTTGGGATGGTGACCTTTTCTAAGACCTATGTTGCAGGAAAAAGTTTGAGGACTTCATAAGGGAATGAATATTGAAGGTTAGGTTCCAGTTGTTACATTGCTGGCTTACCAGTTTCAAGGTTCATCATGACATCTGAAAGCTGGACTTGTATGGTGGGCATAAATTAGATTTAAGTGTGGGTTTTTCGAGAAGAGAATGCAAACATGTCACTATGAACACTAAAAGAGCATTGTTCAAGACAATCTTTCTCTCAACATTATGCTATCAGTGCCAAACCTGGACGCTGATATCAAACAGTATAAGAAACTAGTCACGACAGAGATGAAGTGTCTACACAGAATGCTGGGAGTATCAAGAAGAGACCAGTTTAGAAGTGAAGACATCAGGAAAAAAGTGGGTGCATTATCAGTATTGAATTTCATCAAGAAACAATAAATTAAATGGTTCGGACACATAAGCAGATTACCAACAGACCGTACGCCTCAAAGACAAATGTTACTCTGATACAGTGAATACAACGCAAAATGCAGTTCCTGCATAAGGTGGACCTAAGAAATAACAGAGGCGGTGAAAAACACTATTTATGAAGTGCACATAAAAATCCGTTCTATACATTTTCTTATCCAGACACTTGAAGCAAAACAGGATTGAAGAAAACAAAATGAAACGAGTGTGCTTTATCTAAGTTACTTGAAGTTAAATAAAATGATAGGGTTGCCAATAGGAAAGATGCTGCGCTAGTGATCATGTGCAGTAGAAATTCCAGGGTTCAAGACCAGGTTGGCCAAAATTTATTGATGTGCACATTGTACGTGGCTGGACTACAGGAAACCGTTACAAATACCTCTGAAGTCGAAGTAAGGTTTGACTGAATAGTGATGGGCACTGGCAATAAGAAAAGCAAGACACAAAAAGTACCACACCATCAGAGGTACCAAATAGGTGTCATGACTAAGCCTGGATTCAAAGTGGGAAAAAATAAATTTATGTTAGTGAAGTTTATTAAGTTTAAAAGTGTATTGAGTGTCATTTAACTAATATGCAACTGTTATAAGAAGGAGAAGATGGACATATGTTGGACATACTCTGAGAAGAAACGATCAAAGAATGACAAAGCAGGCATTAAAGTGGGAGGTAAAGCGTTCAAGAAAATAAGGACACACTAGAGAAATAATAATATCTTCTTCTCTTGCACCATTTACTTCTTTACAGAAGTGTTGGGGGAATGTAGTGATTTTGTGTGTGCTTGTTCTAATGCACTTTGTAAGCTGTTGTTCATTTTCTTAAGGCAGTTCTTGTTAATAATAATCAAAAGTATTAAATTAATACGAATAATTGTAGTCAGTTCTGACCTTAACTCTCCACACTCTAACGGCAGGTCGATAGCCGATCTCTCCAGTAACGATGAGCTTGCCATCTGCAGAAAACTTCACAGATGACAGCGCATTTTGACGCAGATGTATATATCTGACTTGGCTGTAAAAAATAACAAGAGAGGCTAAAGGTTATATTAGATCTCTGCCTCAACAAATCTAGCAGAGTTCAGCGGCCCAACAAGTCAGTTTGATATTGATTAATCAAAAGATGTTGATTAATCAATATTTTTATGTATTTGGTCATTTTGTTCTTTTCTGGACGTACCAATATCGCCATATCTCTCAATCTGGTCAGCGACTGGTATTCACAACCCTGAAACTCCTCTGGAAACTCTCAATGCGTTATAAAGATCATTTTAGTTCATTGCAGATCTCTCTGATATCGTAGCCATGCCAGCCAATCTATTAGCTGTTCATTTTTTGTATAATGTTCAGGATTTGTATCATCAGGTGCCGTGTCGGCTGGCGTAGGCGATCATGAATCTCCACATACCTCTGTCCCTTGTGTTTGCTATTATCGCAGATGTTGATGTTTTTCCGTGCCATGAAGTCAGGCTAATATTTTCTCTATCTATCTTCCTCTGTCTCGTCTCCCTTCACTTTTACCGGTTGCCACAATGTGTTCTAAATCTCTGTTTCTCATCACATGTCAGAAAAATTATGACTGCCTCTTTCTTATATTGACAATAAGTTTTCTCTATGTCTTGACCTCATTCAACACCTCCACATTCGTCATTTTAGCAGTCCATGGTATTTTCATCATTCTTCTATAAAACCACTTCACTAGGCAAAATAACATCTGTATCCACAACTTGTAGGATTTGCATGCAATGTTAATATTGTGTGCTTGTTGTGTTGGTTATAGGGTTGAATATTAGACATTGTCAAATATCTAGATTAACTTTCTTGCTCTTACAGATAATCAAATCAGTAAAGATTAACTAGGACAAAATTGTAGCTTTTGAATTTTGATTTTGAACTTCCAAGGGTTCTTTTACGTGCTCAAATAGAACATGGAGCCTACTTTTTATCGTCCGTCTCCGACAGGACTAGCTTTTTCCACACGGAGTTATATCCTCAATTTTTAAGCAGTTAATTCAAGGGAGGTAAAAAACCAAAAAAAACCCATCCCAACTACTCGTCAATAAATAAACATATATATATTATTATATACTAAACTGAAGAAAACTAGACAACCCAATAGAATAACAAGGTTGAAAAGAAGTATAAGTAAAACAGTAGAAGTAAAACTAGAAAGACTTCTTATAAGGAAGCAACTCTATGGCGCAGTGTGCGGCTAATAGCATGCAACGGACTTCTGCCGTGACGCCATGTGTGGCTTAAAGCGTGGAAAGAGCTAGGAACTCCATCTCACCTACACTGAGATCAGGGGCTGCAAAATGTAGGTCCCAAGTTGAACACAGAAAAGAACAGTTGACAGATTAAAAATTAATAAGGGTAGGCTGCAAACACGCTGCTCAGGAAAAATTTATTTTAAAATGGAAAATTCAAAAACATTTTTCAAAATTACTGACTGAGGTGACGACGATAATAATAATAATGACTGTGATGATTATGGATAGTTTAAAACGTTGAAGACTGAGCTATGATGATTGTCATGATGAGGACTGTTGTGATGATGATGTTGAATCAGTCTGATGATGATGACTTGTAATAATGATGTAAACACTCACCAATTTGTGGTTGTATCCAGTAAGACCAAGACACCCGATGCAGTGTGAGCTGCCAAGGCACTAGTTTGGTCACAGGCGAGGCAGCTGATGTTTTTGCAGGACATGCCCAGAACAAGATCTAAGTTCATGGCAGTGACCTTGACGTCTGCCTTTCCTGGACCGTCGGCCGCAGTCAGGCAGAAATCTCGTTTGTGACAGTGACCCACAAGTTACCTGATGATTGGGACCAGAGAACCATTCAAATATAAATCTTTATACGTGTCTCTCTATACTTGTCTCTCCATACTTATGTCTATTCACCTACACTAAGATCAAGGATCTCTGGAAAAAATCCTGATGGCTTCACGAGGGAGCGAATCGAGTACGTTTGCACCACGATTCTAGCACCTAACCTATACGAAACAGACCCTCCCCTTCCTCCACCAAAAAAAAACACCACCAAGGCACTTGAAAACAAACAGACACTTGCTCACGTAAATACATACACTAACACACACAGAATATACACATACACAAGCCAACATAAACAAACATTCAAACACACACAATAACACATAAATAAATTATCCTCAAGTAGTAGAATGTCCTTGCGGAACGTCGCTGTCATCACAGCCTGCCTGAAAAACTCTGTCTCTAGCAAGTCTCTGTCTCCTACCTCACCCAGTCCTGTTCAATGTTACTTTGATGTCTTGCTGCCACGTTCGTCTTGGTCATATCTGCCTCTTACTTCAGGAAACATGCCTTTCATTACCATTGTCTCCAAACAACTGTGACGTTTGATGTGGTCAAACTATTTCATCTTCCGGGACATGACGCTATTTATGAGCCAATGTTCCTCGGTACGCATGCAGGTTTTGTAGGATGTCTTTTGTTTTTTCATATATAAATACTCACACAGAAATTCACACAAAAACCATCACGTCCACAAATATACACAAGAAGCCGCACAGTAACACAGATATATAAGCACATGCACAATTTTTTTAAAAAGTGGCATATCCTTTGCAGGACGTAGCCATTAACAACAGTAAACGAGTCGTCGATTTTCTAGGCATCACTTATACGTTCAGTAGTTTTCCATTGCTTTCTGAATGGTGAGGTCCATTGTTATCGTTCGTAAAAATCCAAGGGACTAATTTGCTTCCAAACTTGCCCGCCGCGGAGTTTGAACCAGGTACGCTTGGGTTGTTATCGAGCTCACTACCGCTAAAGCTACAGACGCTCACATGAACAACACGTACATAAAAACAGACCAACATACAACGAAGTACACATAGATACACATCTATTTTCACATACACGCTCACGCTACCGTTACTAAAAACATACCTGAATACATCGAGATATGTACGCGACAGTGCATTAGATGATGCACATCCATTTGATGATGGCACATGTCACTCCAATCTCACAGACTCAGATATGTGTACAAATGTCTGGCCTTGTCATTGCAGCTTGTTTGACATCCGTCATCAAAAACAAACTAGCGACTTCAGTCCAAGCAGTCAAATTCTCAAAATGTAAAAGAAACACCTCACGCTTTGTGATTTGCTTCCATCTGCAACCGAATCAGACATGAACACTTTGTTAGAGGCACGGGAAATTTGATTAATTAATCAACATAAAATTATGTTATGTTATTCAATCGACGTCATTCACATTGACTATTCCTATGCGTGCTCCGTCCTTCGCTGAAGCAGCCACCCCAAAGTCCACTTGCTTACCGTACCCATGAGAAGTTGATTAGTATACCTTCTCTCTACCACAAAGACGACATTGTCTGGCATATCCAAACTTAACTCCTGATTATCGCAATCAGTCCAGTAACTGAGACTCGCTCATATCACATAACTAAGAGCGTACCGCACAGATGACATCGGCTCTGTCCATACTTCTGACAGCTTGAGTCGGGGCATTGTTTGAAAGAAAGTCAGCACGTTCATTGCCCCCACACAGAGAATTGGTGTGATTAATCATTGTAAGCTAGTAAAGATATTGAGCTGGAGATCAAAGCACATGTACGTGGACCTGACATGAGTGATGTGAATCCTTAAGAATCTTTTTCTTTGTCATCACACTGCTACCGGGTTGTTGCCCAGTGTCGTGGTTTTCTGATTTTGTCTTGAGCTGTTCTGGTGGCTTGGGTGATTGCTATTTTTGCTCGTTGACAGGATTCTGCTATGCCATCTAACCATCTTTTTCGTGGTCTTCCTCTCGCCTTCTTTCCTGATGTTCTGTTGTAGAAGACTGTGATTCCTTAAGAATCACTAGTTGTCACTAATCCGCTTAAACAAAGCTAGTAACTACAGAGATGAAGTGTCTACATAGAATGCTGGAAGTATCAAGAAAAGATCGGTTAAGAAATGAAGACATCAGGGGAAAAAATGGATACAACATCAGTACTGAACATCACCAAGAAACAATAAATTAAATGGTTCGGCCACATAAGACCGGATTACTAACGTAACAACAATGAGCCTCAAGTGGCACTGCTATTCAGATGCAGTAGATGCAAGGCGAAAGGTCGCCCTTGCAAAAGGTGGACAAAAGAAATAACAGAGGCATTACAAAAAACACCATAAGAACCGCAGTTAAGCGCCCATTCTAGTAATCTATTTTTATCCTGACGATCACGATGTGAGGTAAAACAGAATTAGTCATTAGAGTTCATTAGAGAAGGGAAAATACAAATCACTAATATTAGTTTATATTTTCATTTCTGTTAGTTTTGTTAAAATATTGACAACAAGTAATACCCCAAACATGACTTGTTTGTTACCGGCAAAGTTATCACCCAAGAAGGAATACAACAAGATAATTAAATGTTGATGGTAAAGTTTGAAGAAGCAAACACATAGTATGCCATATTTGTGGATCGATGGAGAGTAGATCTGGCGTGTGCTGCAGATTTACATCCGTTCAAGACAAGTTTCTATGTGTTTTAAAATCTTGTTAGTGCGCATAGTTGACGTGAAACGATATATTGATCATTTGTTACTGAATTGGCGTCACAGCGCTATCATCAGCATCAGGTACCGTGCCGGCTGGCGTAGGAGATCATGGATCTCCACAAATCTCTGTCGTTGGTGTTTGCTATCAACTCAGATGTTGACGCTCTACCGTGCCATGAAGTCGGGCTATCCCAAATTTTCTCTCTCTGTCTTCCTCTGTCTCGTCTACTCTCGATTTTACCGGTTGTCACAATGTGTTCTAAACCTCCCTCCTCATCACATGTCCGAAAAATGATGACTACCTCTTTCTTATATTGATGATAAGCTTTCTCTGTGTCTTAATCTCATTCAACACCTCAAAATTAGTCACTTTAGCAGTCCATGGGATTTTCATCATTCTTCTCTAAAATCACATTTCTGTGGCCCTCAGAGATTTTTCGATCTGTGAGTTCATTGTCCATGACTCGCATCCGTATGTCAGTATTGGTTCTATCACAGCACTCTAGACAAAAAAAAAAGATAGAAGTTTCTAATCTCCAGCGGCTTACCTGGATATACTATCCTGGGCGTGTGGGTGTTTACGGTAATGAGAGAGCGGACAGGCTTGCATTAACAGCATCGATTGTTGGGGAGTTGAAGATGGATAAGGGAATGTTCTTCGGTCTCTTCGCGACTGTCTGTTGGATGAGGACACTAAAATCGATGTTGAATCGATCAAGCGATTAAAACAGTTTGGAGTTACCCGTTGTACAAGTAGAAGTGAATGCCTGAGGGGCAGAGTGAGAAGTGTGTTTAATCAGCGAGCCACGGGAACCATCAGTATGCATACTCTTCGATATCTGTTGGGGAGACTGAGCATCTATGGGTCTGCCCGGAGTGCAATGACGTCAGTTTAGTAACCAATAGACAAAAACATATGTTATGTTATGCAATCGACGTCATGGCATATTGGGCATTACCATTCGTGTTCTGTCCACCACTGCAGCAGCCATCCCAAAGTCCATTTGCTCACCGTACCCATGAGATGTCGATAACTACATCGTCTCCCTCTACCATGAAGACGACACTGTCTGGCATGTCCAAACTTAGCGCCTAATTCTCGAACACATTCCATTAGCTGAGACTTGCCCATGTCACATAATTGAGAGTATATCGCATTGATGATATCGGCTCTGTCCATACTTCTGCCCGCATGAGTGGGGGCATTTTTTGCAAGAAAGTCAGCACACTCGTTACCCTGCACTCCAGCTTGTCCAGGTGTGTACAGCCAAGTCATTTTCTTGAGATTTGATCTCCGAATGCTGTCCACCCATTCCACACGCAGACTTCCAGATTCAATCCTTTGAAGCATATTCATCGAGTCTGATATGATAATCGTATGGGTTATCTGCTGCTCAGCCATCCATGACAGAGCCCTGGGGGCAGCGGTGGTCTCCATAATTATACTCGATGTCGTTGTCTCGAAAGCGCCGCAGTCCTCATGAAGTGTGCTACCGTTTCGTTGTGCGTAATAGGTCCACGATGATCTGGTTCTGCGTCTGACAGAACCATTGGTGTAGATAATGATATCACCTGGATGGGAGTGCTGATCCACGAGTGCAATAATCTCCGCATTGACCACGTCCGGGACCCATTCTCTACAGCAGCGTCCAAGTGTACTGACAACCCTGGTGTAATCAGTCATATCCTCTGATATATGCATTCATTCTTCCCCATGCCTCAGCTCATCAAGAGTACAGACCCGTTTAATAACATCCTCTGCCTCGGCCATCCAGGATTGGTCTCTCTTCAAACACCTGCCCTTGTTTTCATTTATGGATGTGTGCAGAGGTTGATTTTTGTCAAAATATAGATGCTCAGTCTCACCCAACATATGTCGAAGGGTATACTATTGATGGTTCCTGTGGCTCGCTGGTTAAACACACTCCTCTCTCTCTGTCCCTCCAGCTCTATTTGTCATCATCATCATCAAATAACCTGTCCTGAGCAGAATTTGCCACCCCCACAGCCCTTCGGAATTTCTCTCTCTCATAGGCCAGATGTCCCGCCTCTGCAGCCGACATGTTCAAACCATCAGTTACATCCTGAATCCATCTTCTCCGTGGTCTTCCTCTTCTCTTTGCCGGTATGCCTCCTTCCATGATGGTATTCTCCAGCCCTTCGTGTCTTTTTATATGTCCAAAATACCTTAATTTTTCTCTTATTTGTAACTATGTTTGTACAACGTGTAATTCCAAACTCGTTAAATCCCTGGATTGATTTAGCATCTATTTTTGTGTCCACATCCAACATTTGGTCGCCAAGAGGCCGAAGAGCATACCCATTATCCATCCCAAACTCCCCAACAATCGACGCTTTCAATGCAAGCCTGTCCGCTCTCTCTCTCTCTCTATCTCTTCTCTCTCTCGTTGCCGCGAATACCCGCATGCCCAATACAGTAGGTCTATGTGAGTCTTTGGAGGTTGGAAGCCTCTATAGACGACATCCACTCGTACCACAATCTGCTATTCTGGATCTTCCAAAGCATCGACCGAGAGTCAGAAAGAAAAACTGCTGAAGTAAACAGAGTCAATGGAGGGCAGCAGAAACGGTACATCTGTTTTGGAACGATCGTAACATCGGATAGAAGATGTCTTGAATAGATCTGGTAGAAGATGACTGGAACAAGAATCGATATGGCAAAATTCAATAGCAGCCTTTTGCAAAGATGAAAAAATTTCTCGCCAATAAAATGTTGTCACTTGCAGTGAGAATGAAAGAGTTGAAGTGTTATATATACACGTACCTTCATCTTTGTCCGGGTCATTCTGGGGTGAAGGGAAATGAGAGAGCGGATGCACTGACGAGCAATGCTGCGATCGAGAATTGGTCGTCTATGGACAAAAGCATCATCAACGCTCGAAGATAAAACATACGCTATGAAGATTTCAACGCAGAAGGTAAAGGGTATTCTGGTGCACTAGTTAACACTACAAAAGCAACAGTAACATGGTTCTCACTCAATAATCGCACTGTTAACGGATGTACGCATATTGTGAAACGTTGTGGTGTTGGGTTGTCCTGAACTAAATCGATGCAGCATTTGGATGTGAAATTTGACCGCAGCCTGTGTTTCAGGGAACATGTTGAGCATATTCTTTGTCAAGGCACGTAAAGGTCTGGCATCAATGAGAATCATGGGAGCTGCTTATATCGAGCAACGACGGCTTGTCATCCTGTATCAGACGTTGGTTCTTTCAACCATTGAATATGCAATGGCCATCCTCACTGTTAGTAAGACGGAAATTGAAAGACTGGAGAGAATACAAAATGAAGCTATGCGTATCATCCTTGGTTGCACAAGGGATACACACTGCGTGGCGAAGAGGTTTCTCCTGGATTTCCCGACCATGGAGTATAGACTCAAGGTAGCTAAAGCACGTGGGTATCTCAAAACAAGTGCTAACAAGGATCACCCATTGCACGAGCTGCTCAACACCATTGTTGAAAATCGGCTAGTATGCGGGCTCACAAATATCGACCATGGGGAAGAATGGATACCAATGCCTTTAATACATGGGAACACCTTTTTGACCATCATTAAATTAGACAAAGTTTACACACACAGAGAGAGAGAGAGAGAGAGAGAGAGAGAGAGCTAGGAATCCCGTGGCATTAGTTGCAGACGTTATAGCCATCATTGATGAAAACTGCATTGAAGATGAGGTTGTGATTTATACGGATTTATCGGTAGTTCGCCATGAAAAGTCTGCATGGGCCTTTTCCTGCAAGCTCGTGTGGCAGAATGGTCAACGAAGCTAGTGGTTCATTTAGTATGACAACAAGCAGCATGACAATGGAAGTACTGACGGTGACTACGGCACTACTCTGACTGGATCACAATCAATCATAATCGAACTGGTACGGTCGCTCGCTGGACGGTGTTGGGGATATTGCGAAGGAGATCGGAGCACCTATGGATATTTCCGGAGTGCAATGAAGATATTCCAAACTGAAACTGAAAGGGTGTTCTCTATCTCGGTTGCGCAAGTTATGCGTACCGATAGGTGCGGCAAGACGGGAAAACCGAGATCCGAGCAATTATGGACATGAGCAAATATGTCTGATGTGAGATGAAGACGATCCTCACATCAACAATGAACAATACAACTTTTGCGTGCTGCTACACGGATAGAACGGTAATTCATCACATAAAGTCGGCTTGGGTCTACTCTGCAAGCTCAGGCAGCAGAAAAATCGAGGAAGCTAGGGGTGCATTTAGTATGATAACAAGTAGCATGACAATAGAAGTACTAGCGGTGAATGAGGCACTACTCTGTCTTGAAGCACAGAACTACACTTGTGCGAATATTCTGAGTGCTTCATTGAACATGATTCGGAAGGTTAAGGCTGGTTCGGTGTGCAGACAACTGAATGAATCCATACAAGGGTTAACAATTAACATAATTACATTCATCTTCGTTCCGTGGCACTTGGGTGTCGTTGGCAATGAGAAAGCAGACAGGATGGCTAGCTATGACACCATATCGGGGGTCAGCCAATGGATAGAGCTGGCACTATGAACACCCTCATAGAGTGTGACTGCAAAGATGACTTTCATCTAAACCAATCCACGTCAACAGCTAGATTGCAAGGGCTTGAATTAAAGATAAGAATGACCAGAAAATAACAATACAACAGGCGTATCGGTAGGCTCATCAATCAACATTGAACTGGTTCTTCACGCACTGAGAGAGTCTTTCCAAACAGAGGAGTTTCAGGGCTGTGAATCCCACTCGCTGACCAGATTGAGAGAGACGGTGTCAATATTGGTGCAACTCGAAAAGAACGACATACTAAATATGTAAAGAGATTGATTAATCAACATCGAACTGGCGTGTTGGGCCGCTGGACGCTGCTGGATTTGCTGAGGCGGAGATCGGAGAACCTATGGACATGTCTGGAGTGCTATGATGATAGTCCTCATATAACTGATAAATTGAACTGGTACAGTTAGTCGCTGGGCGCTGTTGGAGATACATGTATTACGAAGGAGATCAGAGCACCTATGGACATGTCTGGATTGCAATGAAGATCTTCCAAATTGAAACTGCACTGCTTAAAAAAAATGCAAAACAAAATGCATGTAAAAAAATGGACAATAAACAGACAAGCTGAGAAACAACGCCAGATATATTCTAAAGTGGAAAACAAGTTTTATCATAATTTTATTAGGTTTTATTTGGAATATTTTCACAATCTGTAAAGCATCAAATCAATCAATCTATGTCATACAATACAGATAAAAAATAAATTTAGATAAAAATCTTAATTCCGAGATAAAAAAGTTTAAAAAAATTTCAAGCAGCTGAACAAGAATTGGACAACTAAAAAACAAAATTGGCTACGATATCTGAGAAATCTGCAACAATTTTTTATATATAAATATATAGTTCTTGGTTCGACCACTATAAATTTAGGCAGCGTCATGGCGCCTAACTGGCACCTCTGACTGATTTTTGTGTGAAGGGCGTACATTCCATATCTTCTTCGAACCCTCAGGAATTATGGGTTTTCACCCTTTGCCTATATTTGAGCGGGAGAGAGTACCTGGCTTTCTTGCAGATACAGAAGACTCCAACAACTCTAGGCATGTAGTGCTATGCTTAGTGTTGCGGAAACTCCTACACAGGTAGAGTGTAACCTTTCCTTATCACCAGCATCCATCGCCTTTCAGGCGAGCCTTACTTCAACTTCAGAGGTACTTGTAATTTAGACTCCCAAGTAAAGGATAAGGGTATAATATAGACCAACCGAATATCATGTGAACACTAACAATTAATTGACTAAAGCTGGTCTTGGACCGTGACATTTCAACGGCCCATGATCTCTAGAGTAGCGTGTTATCAACTTCACTATCAACAATCCCATTGTTTCTATAATAGAGTAATATTGACTATATTTAGATAGCTAAATCTATGTTAAAAAAGACCCGCCTGATGATAAGGGAAAATGGTCATAAGGAAAGCAAAACTTCACACATAAATCAGTCAGAGGCACCATAACTATGCCTGGAATTAATAGGGTGCGAATAAAAAAAAGGCTATGGAAAAAATCCACATACATATTTACATATATCAGAAAAATCACACGCACATACACATATAGACAACATATAACTCGATTAGCAGTGTCACTCAATTTAGTACATAGTCAGTTTTTAGCCTTAACGCTTACAGCTTATGTAGTTACAAATGTCCAAAATCTGTTACTGTCGAGTCACAGTCAAAGCATCATAAGACTCACTCTAGTCAAGACAACAAATTTATGTTCTTTTTCTTTTAGTTAATCCTTTTTTGCCTCATAACATCAGGATAAGAAGAGATTTCTAGCAAGGCCTTTTTTGTGTACTTCATAAATATTGTGATTCACTGTCTTTGTTAATTCTGTAGTTGACATTTTGCGTGGACAGCCTTTTGCTTTGTATCCACTGTGTCAGAGTAGTATTGCTCTTTAAGGTGCTGTCTGTTAGTAATCTGCTTATGTGTACAAAGCATTAAATCTCTTGTTTCTTGATGGTCAGTACTGATGTTGTAGCACTTTTTGCCTGATGTCTTCATTTCTCAACCGGTCTCTTCTTGATACTCTCAACATTCTGTGTAGACACTTCATCTCTGTCGTGACTAGTTTTCTTCTGTCCTTTAATGTCAGTGTCCAGGTGTGGCATGGATAGCATAATGTTGGGAGAAATTTGGTGTTGAACAATGCTCTTTTAGTGTTCATGGTGACATATTTGCATTTTCCAAATTGGTGCCATTTGCTTTATGATGTGCTTTGATTTATTGCATCTATGTTGGATTTCGTTATTCTTCCATTCACCAAAATAATATTCTCTAAGTATGTAAAGTCTTTACCTTATTTTAATTGATGTTTGTCAATGGAGATACTGGTAGCGTTTTCTTCTCTAGCGAATGTCATTACTTTGGTTTTGGTAATGTTTATTCTCATGTTATAGTCATTGCATGTTAACTGTTAAGTCTGGTAATGTGTTGTTGTAGCTGTTTTTCTGTAGAATCCTGACCACAAGAGCCTTAATCCTTTAAACCCTGGCCACCAGTACTGTAATCCTTTGAACCCTGTCCACCAGTACCATAATCCTTTGAGCCCTGTCCACCAGTACCGTAATCCTTTGAACCCTGTCCACCAGTACCGTAATCCTTCGAGCCCTGGCCACCAGTACAGTAATCCTTTGAGCCCTGGCCACCAGTACCATAATCCTTTGAGCCCTGGCCACCAGTACCGTAATCCTTTGAACCCTGGCCACCAGTACCGTAACCCTTTGTTTAACCCTGGCCACCTGTAACGTAACCCTTTGAACCCTTGACCCCATGTACCATAACCCTTTGAACCCTGGCCACATGTACTT
Source organism: Arion vulgaris (assembly GCA_020796225.1). Classification (NCBI taxonomy): domain Eukaryota; kingdom Metazoa; phylum Mollusca; class Gastropoda; order Stylommatophora; family Arionidae; genus Arion; species Arion vulgaris. Next base: position 28,639,498 of record CM036760.1, read on the forward strand.
TACAAACCCATTCCCTGAGCAAAAACAGCACATATCAGTGTTATTAAAATCTAGATAATTTTGACTGACCACATCATCTCTGATATTCCTGCTTATTATATATTTGTATTAGATGAACCCAAACTGTTGTTGATGGCTACATCCTGTAAAGGATAGGCCACGATTTTCATAAGACGAAACTATATTAATTTACTTTATCCATTATATATACCCCCCTCCCCCACTACACTCCCATGTACTGTAGCCTGTTCTCCAGCTTAAACATATACGGCATGAACATCAATTGATTCAAGCAGTTATTCATCATCTAAATGATCGTCTAACTTACTTTTTATATCCTTATCAGAATAATCAGTTGAAGTTTTAATTCATATTCAGAATCATTTAAAACAAGTTCAACAGCTTGCACAGTTGTTATCCTTTTTGAGTAGCAATTTCCTGAATATTCAGCGGGTCTTTTCATCGCTAATAAACTTTTAAAATCTTTTTTAATTATCAAAGAAAGTATCAGAAACATGTACGCCATCTTGCTAAACCAACTACAGTGTGTTGAAGATAAAAGTAGCCACATTGACCTATCAAAAGTTGCCATTGCGTTTTGATTTTTTACTATTTAAACCGGTTCTGACTAGCTCGTCCTTCGTCACATCTGTTCATCTCCCCTTCCCGCACTATAAATACACACCATCACAAAAAGACTCGCTCACTTGACTTATATTACATCATAATTGAACCTTCTCATTTTCATTAACAGGCCAGATTGGGTCCCTTGACTGGCTACTTTTATCTTGAACACCCTGTAGTAAACATGTGCGTTGTTTGACGTCACATTTGTGCACACTGTATCTTCGGCTGCAGACAAAAAACGATGTAGTCTTGACGGACCAATTTTTCAGGATGTTGGGATTGGAGATGTTTAAATTCCAAAGCTATATACTGGGATCTTGAGTTCTAAGAGTTAATCGACTACAAAATAGGCAGGAAATAGTATACACCAAGAGAAATTATCCAATCAAGTGTGTGTGTGTATGTGCTCTTCTAAAACAGCGTCTTAGAGGCAGATGATCTCTGACTTTGATTTTGTGATGATTCCGAACTTGATGAAGAATCTGAATATGAAGAGAAGCAAACTATTAGATGTGAAATAAAATGTAATGAATAAATGAGGAGTTTCTTCTTCTTCTTCTTTTGTCCTTTTCTGCTTTTTGCCGTTAGGTGTTGCAGGTTTAACTGATGATCGGTTTCCGAGATAGTGCACGCTTGGTTGCTCTTGATATGCTGTGGTATTGTGCAGTTTTAAGATTGTAACTTCATCAATCCATCTTTTTCTTGGTATGCCCCTTCTTCTTGATGATTCCATTTTCAGGTTGTACGCTCTTGCAACTGGTGTATTTGAGTTCATTCTCACCAAGTGACCAAACCATTTGAGTCTCTATTTTTCAATGAGTCTAACAGCAGGTGTTGTTCCGACTGTTCTTATAATTTCCTCTTTTCCTATATGGTCTTTCCTTGTTTTATTTACCGCTACCTCAAGCAACTAATTTCACAGGTGATAATTTTCCCTTCTTGTTCTTTTGTCAGTGCCCAAATTTCTTATTTAGTGATGTGATATTGTTTATTTTTGTTTGTTTTGCGATCGCTTAATTCACAACTTATTAACCCACTGTTGTGATCTGTGTGTAGCATCTGGCCAAATGGAATAAAGCGCGGTTCAATCCTAGTAAGGCCAAAGAGTTTTTTTCTGTCGGGCATATTTACAAAATCCTTGCTTCAACAGTTTCGCCATGCAGACATTAAAATTCCACAAGCACATGACCCCCTGTTCTACACCACCATAAAAAATGGTATTTACATGCAATAACGACGGTTACTTTTTTTTGGGTGTGGGGGTGATCTATGTGTGATTTGTGCAAGAGAGTATGAGTGAATGGTAGAAAATATAAAATGGTGAATAGTAGAATATATAATGATGAATTTCACATGAAGGAAATCCTACTTCAAATTGGGATCGAACTATGACCATCTGTGCAGAAATTGGTTACTGTTTACTGAACCAATGTTACAGCACTCCAGGCGGACTCATAGGTGATCAGTCTCCCCCAACAGATGCCAAAAGGTATGCATACTGGTCATTCCCGTGGCTCACTGGTTAAACACACTCCTCGCTCTGCCTCTCAAGCATCCAATTCTACTTCTATAGTTTGTCATTTCAAAGTTCTTAAATTGCTTGATTTTGTCAACATAAATTTTAGTGTCCTCAACCAACAGTAATCTAAGAGACAGAAGAACATCCCCCTTATACACCCTAAACTCCCCAACAATCAATGCGAACCTGTACGCTTTCTCATTACTGTGAACACTCAAATGCCCAGGACAGTAGATCCACATGAGTCTCTGGAGGTTGTGTTTGAATATATATATTTCTTTCGTATCATTATATGTTACATTATGGGGGTCTCTGTAGCATAGAGGTTAAGTGCTCGCCTTAAGGTAACTGGTTCGCTCCCAAGAGCAATCAGGATATTTTTCCAGTGAACCCTGATCTCAGTGTAGGTGAGATCAAGTTCCAATTCCTATCGGAGATGGACAATAAAACGTAGGTCCCGGGTTCAATTTGAGCACGTAAAAGAACATTTGGCAGTTTAAAAATCAAGAAAAGCAGGCTGGAAAGCCGATGCCCTGGCAAAAATCATTAGAAAAAAAAAATAATAAAAAAAAAATTCCTACAAAAGATCTTCATCATTTTCAAAATTACATCAGGGACCTTGGCAGGTGCTATGGAGTTCATGCACTGCACCTGAGATTTTCCTGTGTAAGAAAGAGATCGGAGCATACATGGTTTCTCACCAAAGTGAAATGATGATGGTCCTATCAATCAATCAATACTTCACATAAGGCCTAAATGCAATTTCCCCATACCGCTTTATTCTAGGCAACTCATTCAATCTCTTCTATCAAACGAAGACTACAGAAAAACTATGTACCAAAAGTGAAACATGTAAAAATATAGTCATTTTACAATGTCGTATATATACACTTTCTTGCAAATAGAGCAGTATGGAGAAATTGCAGGCCCTATGTTAGATATAACGGTACAAGAGGAATTATTATTATTATATATACACTACAAATGTAACTAGCTAAGTCTCAACAAAATGACAAATAGTTGCAACAAAATTGCGAATATTATTATCAACACAAGTTTTACTTCATTGTTACATGTTTAAATCTCTCCTATGGAAGTGAGTTCGATATTTCACTCCTCTCTTCTTCTTCTTCACCCTACGCCCCTAGGGAGGCATAGGTCAGCAACTTCTTCACCCTACGCCCCTAAGGAGGTATATGTCAGCAACTTCTTTACCTGTAGCCCATAAGGAGGCATAGGTCAGCAACTTCTTCACCCTACGCCCCTAGGGAGGCATAGGTCAGCAACTTCTTTACCTGTAGCCCATAAGGAGGCATAGGTCAGCAACCAAGGCCTTCCAAGCCCTCCTATCCAAGGCCATATTTTCCATATCTCTCCACTCTCTCCCCATTTTCTTGCATTCTGTCTCCAACTATTGTCTCCAGGTGTTCCTGGGTCTTCCCTTACCTTTATTGCCTTGGGGGTTCCATCTGAGAGAGCCTGTCTTGTGATGCTGTAAGGGGGTTTCCTCAGTGTGTGTCCTATTCATCACCACCTTTTGCTCCTTATCTCTTGTTCCACCTACTGTTGTCCTGTTCTACCCAAAGTTCCCTGTTTGTAGTCCTGTCCTACCATCGCAGATGGAGTATCCTGCGCAGGCATCTATTGATGAATGTCTTTTTGGTGTTCCCCTTAGTTGTTCTCCATGTCTCCGCTCCATACAGAAGGACAGCCTTGACATTTGAGTTAAATATCATTATCTTAGTTTTATTCTAGATCATTCTTGAACTCCATATGTTCTTCAAAATGGCAAATGCAGATCTTGCCTTTTGTATTATAATAGACCTCTCTCAGTAAAGTTAATTTCAGGGTTTCCCTAGAGCATTCGTTTTGTCTTGAACCGTTTGCCCTCCCCTTTAACGCCTGTTTTGTGATTTTTTTTTGGGGGATCTCTTTTATATGTAGGAAACAGGTGCATTAATCATTGCTGTATGAAGGCTCTCATGAGTACTTACTCAAGAAGGCCACATTTATGGCTGAAGCTCTAGATGAACTCATGCCACTTGATGCTAAGCTGCTTCTTGAACTGCCTGGAAGGCTGCGGAGACTAGAAACTGCACTTCTTGAGGATGAAAAGGGCAGGTCAGCCTATTAAAAGAAAACAAAATGAAGATAATATTTTGATATAAAATTTAGAAGAAAGAAAGAATTTATGTCGTGTGTGTGGCCCAGTAGTAGAATTTATGTTGTGTGTGGCCCAGTAGATTGATGTAGAATTTATGTCGTGTGTGGCCCAGTAGATTGGTGTAGAATTTATGTCATGTGTGGCCCAGTAGATTGATGTAGAATTTATGTGTTGAGCCCAGTAGATTGATGTAGAATTTATGTCATGTGTGCCCAGTAGATTGATGTAGAATTTATGTTGTGTGTGTGGCCCAGTAGATTGATGTAGAATTTATGTCATGTGTGTGTGGCCCAGTAGATTGATGTAGAATTTATGTCATCTGTGTGTGGCCCAGTAGATTGATGTAGAATTTATGTCATGTGTGTGTGACCCAGTAGATTATGTAGAATTTATGTCATGTGTGTGTGGCCCAGTAGATTGATGTAGAATTTATGTCGTGGTTGGCCCAGTAGATTGATGTAGAATTTATGTTGTGTGTGTGTCCCAGTAGATTGATGTAGAATTTATGTCATGTGTGTGTGGCCCAGTAGATTGATGTAGAATTTATGTCATCTGTGTGTGGCCCAGTAGATTGATGTAGAATTTATGTCATGTGTGTGTGACCCAGTAGATTATGTAAATTTATAGTCATGTGTGTGGCCCAGTAGATTGATGTAGAATTTATGTCAGTGTGTGCCCAGTAGATTGATGTAAATTATGTCGTGTGCCCAGTAGATTGATGTAGAATTTATGTTGTGTGTGGCCCAGTAGATTGATGTAGAATTTATGTCATGGTGTGTGCCCAGTAGATTGATGTAGAATTTATGTCAGTGGCCCAGTAGATTGATGTAGAATTTATGTCATGTTGCGCCAGTAGATTGTAGAATTTATGTCATGTGGGCAGTAGATTGATGTAGAATTTATGTTGTGTGTGGCCGTAGATTGATGTAAATTATGTATGTGTGTTGGCCCAGTAGATTGATGTAGAATTTATGACATCTGTTGGGCCCGTAGATTGATGTAAATTTATGTCATGTGTAGTGACCCAGTAGATTGATGTAGAATTTATGTCATGATGTGTGCCCAGTAGATTGATGTAGAATTTATGTCGTGTAGCCAGTAGATTGATGTAGAATTTATGTGTGTGTGTGCCCAGTAGATTGATGTAGAATTTATGTTGTAGTGCCAGTAGATTGATGTAAATTTATGTGTGTGTGAGCCCAGCAGATTGATGTAAATTAGTCATGTGTGCAGTAGATTGATGTAAATTATGAGTGTGTGGCCCATAGATTGATGAATTTAGTCGTGTGTGGGCATAGATTGATGTAGAATTTATGCGTGTGTGCCCAGTAGATTGATGTAAATTTATGGTGTGGCCAGTAGATTGGTGTAGAATTTATGTTGTGTGTGGCCCAGTAGATTGATGTAGAATTTATTTGTGTGGCAGTAGATTGGTATAGAATTTATGTTGTCAGGCCCAGTAGATTGGTGTAGAATTTATGTTGTGTGGCCCAGTAGATTGGTATAGAATTTATGTAGTGTGTGGCCCAGTAGATTGATGTAGAATTTATGTCGTGTGTGTGCGAGTAGTAGTTAGGCACATTCGTAGTCAGGTACAGATTAATTGAGTATTTAAGATACGATTTTATCAGAAGCTACAGTAGTTAAAAAGTTAGATACATGCTTACCTGAGTGAAGAAATCTTAGGCAGTCTTAGCTCACATGAGTGAAGTTGCCTTAGCTCAGTTGACTAAAGCAATCAGGCATAGTCTTAGCTCATCTGAGTGAAGTAATATTATTTCATCTGAGTGAAGTAATCTTATTTCATCTGAGTAAAGCAATCTTAGCTCACCGGAAAGAGTAATCTTATCTCACCTGAGTGAAGTAATCTTATCTCACCTGAGTGAAGTAATCTATCCACCTGAGTGAAGTAATCTTATCTCACCTGAGTGAAGTAATCTTATCTCACCTGAGTGAAGTAATCTTATCTCACCTGAGTGAAGTAATCTATCTCACCTGGAATGAAGTAATCTTATCTCACCTGAGTGAAGTAATCTGATCTCACCTGAGTAAAGTAATCTTATCTCACCTGAGTGAAGTAATCTTATCTCACCTGAGTGAAGTAAACGAGTTCACCTGAGTGAAGTCTTATCTCACCTGAGTGAAGTAATCTTATCTCACCTGAGTAAAGTAATCTTATCTCACCTGAGTGAAGTAATCTTAGCTCACCTGAGAGAAATTGCCTTAGCTTACCTGAGTGAAGTAATTTTATATCACCTGAGTGAAGTAATATTATCTTACCTGAGTGAAGTAATCTTATTTCACCTGACCCTAGGGAAAGCTGACCCTAATAAATCAAAAGCTGGCTGGAACCGGGTGGACAGGCCTAGTCACCATGGGCACATAATCGTCAACGTAGATCAAGCGTTCTTGTCAAAGGACCAATTATATATCACAAAAATAATGATAAAATTGGCAGTGAAGAATGATCGCGAGAGAGAGAGAGAGAGAGAGAGAGAGATATTTCACCTGAAATTGCAATAACTCACCTGAGTGAAGAAGTCTTAGCTCAGCTGAGAGCTCACCTGAGAGACATTGCTTTAGCTCATCTGAGAGCTCATCTGAGAGAAATTGTATTAGCTCATCTGAGAGAAATTATCTTAGCTCACCTGAGAGCTCACCTGAGAGAAGAAGTCTTAGCTCACCTGGGAGAAATTGCCTTAGCTCATCTGAGAGCTTACCTGAGAGAAATTACCGTAGCTCACCTGAGAGAAGCAGTCTTAGCTCACCTGAGAAAAGTACAGCTGAACTGCATCAAACATCTCTGGAACTTGTTCCGTAGCATCACCAACAATTTTTACCAAGCTCTTGATAAAATCTCGCAGTTCACGAACTCTAAAGTCTTTCTGTTTTTGAGAAAACACAAAAAAATGACATCTTGTAAGCACATTTCCCTATCATTTATAAGGAACCATTTTTCATACCTTGAGGTGTATTGGGTAATACAGTGTTAGATCTGTATTTTTCATTGACTGTTGGCACATGATGGGTTATGTAGTCATCATCACGCCGGTCATCTTTACTTCCCAATGCTTTTCATGTTACTGAATTGAGGCTAGGTCGATCTGAGAGTCATTACAGTTGGAAAAATATTCCACATCCCCTGTGGAATTGAGCCGACCACTAGAATAAGAAGGGAATTTACTAACAACTGCGCTACTTCAGCTCTCTATAATTTATACAAATCTGTATTATTCCCACAACATTTGATTACGACCATTGAGTCATTTGTATGTGTTGATTCCTCCCCGCCAAGAATGGCTGACACATTCCATTTCTGAGGACATTTTTTTTAGTTTGTTCTCTAGACAAGACAGTTGCAGTCCATTGCTGACGAGATCTGTCTTCCCGGGTTTGTCTGGAGTTGTCCTACTCTAGGTAACTTCAGCTTTCTCTCACTGGCTCACCAACCCAGGCTTTTATGCAGGGTGTGCTTTCTGGACACTATAGTTTAATCCCATATACTTGGAGGAAAGTATTATTGAAGTAGAAGACAAAACAAGACAAAGGATGTCCTCAAGGGAGAGAGAGGGCGTCTGCTATTTGTCCCATAGTTGGGGAATGGGTTGGTTGCAGTCAGAGCATTTACCACTCGCAGGTTGGTTCTGCGTTGTCACCTTATAAGGCCTCGTCCTGCTCCCGGCCTTTGGTCTGGACTTTCACCTTCAGTCTGTTCGGCTCAGTTAGACTTGCCAGGAGTTAAGACTCCTGCCGTCATAGCCTGAAGGATCCTAAAGGCACACATAAACCCTTCAACCACGATAAGGTAGGTTAATGCAGAGGAAATTGATTACAGTAAGTTTCAATGTTGATTGATATCTGCAGTTTATCATTGCTTTTCATGTTTTTTTAGTGTTCACCCAAACTGAATTCACACTTAGTCATAGGGACTATTATGGCGCCTCTGACTGATTTTTGTGCGACATTTTGCTTTCTTTATCACCAGTGTCCCTCGTCATGCAGGCAAGCCTTACTGTGACCTTAGAGGCACTTGTAATTTAGATCCCCAAGTAAATGATCAGGGTTTCTGTAGTCCAACCACGTTGAAATATTTTGATACTACAATTATCTGAAAAATTGCAGAAGGCCCAGGTGAGATGGGCCTGTCACGTTGCTTGGATGCCTGATAAACGCATCCAAAACAGTTAATGTATGGCGAGCTTAAAGGGGGCAGACGATCAGCTGGTGGAAAGAAAAAATGTTTTAATGACACTAAAGTGTCTCTAAAATGCTTCGATACAGACACCATGAGTTGGGAATCTCTTGCGCAAGATCGCCAAATGTGGCGCTGTAACAACACAAGAAACCGCATAGTCGAGAATCATCGTACTGTTAAGGCACATAGAAAACGAGCTGCACGAAAAAACAAAACACACAACACCCACATGTCTAACCTTGATCATGTATGCCCCACCTGTGGTTGGGGATTGTGTTTGAGGATTGTAATTATGAGCAGCCTCACAAGGGAAATCAGAGCGGTGACTATGACTCTGAAGTAGTTGAGTACACAAGAATTTACAGTAGAGGTTAGGTGCTCCCTCGCGTGCCAAATGTAACTGGTTCGCTCCCTTGTGGAGCCATCAGGATATTTTTTTAACTCAGTGTAGGTGAGGTCGAGTTCCTACTCCAGTGGGAGATGGACAATAGAATGTAGGTCCAGTGTTAAATCTGAGCAAGTAAAAGAACCATAAGCAGTTCATAATAAAAAGAGCAGGCTGGAATGTCACTGCCTCGGCAAAATTCATTAGAAAAGGTTAAAAATAAAATATCTTCACTGTCTTCAAATTACATCGGGACCCGTGCCGGTGCTACAGATTTTCTGCACTGTCGCTGAGATCTTCCTGTGTAAGAAAGAGATCGAAGAACACATGGTTACTCATTGAAGTGCAGTGATGATGGTGCTATCAATCAATCAATCCATGAATACATAGTTATGTTAAAGACAAGACTGAACACACTTAACTGCGATATATTTAACTGTGGTACTGACCTCTTCAGAAAGCTCTTCTTTTGTCTTTTTTTCAGCTCGCACACTTCTTGACAAACGAGCATTCTGAGAATAATTGTTGTAGGAAAGAATCGGCATAAATTCATGTTGTTTTCTTGCAGACAATCTTACAGTTATGACAAAATAGAGTCTTCTACAACAGAACATCAGAAAAAAAGGTGAGAAGAAGACCACAAAAAAAGATGGATAGATGGCATAGCAGAATTCTGTCAAAAGTCAAAAATAACTATCACTCAAGCCACTAGAACAGGGCAAGACAAAAACAGAAAACCATGAAACTGGGTAAAAACCTGGAAGCACTGTGATGACAAAAGAAGAAGAAGATAGAGTTATGATTTATAATTAGATTGTTGAATGTAGACTGACTCTTAAATATTCCGTAGACATTTCTTTCCAAATAGTGATATGTTACTTGGTCAACTGTCACGAACAACTGAAGCACACACACACACATCCACACATATATTTTCTATACACAACCAGCACATACACACAACTACACATATATTTTCTATACACAACCAGCACATACACAACTACACATATATTTTCTATACACAACTAGCACACACACACAACTACACATATATTTTCTATACACAACTATCACACACACACAACTACACATATATTTTCTATACACAACTAGCACATACACACACAACTACACATATATTTTCTATACACAACTAGCACACACACACAACTACACATATATTTTCTATACACAACTAGCACACACACACAACTACACATATATTTTCTATACACAACTATCACACACACACAACTACACATATATTTTCTATACACAACTAGCACATACACACAACTACACATATATTTTCTATACACAACTAGCACATACACACAACTACACATACATTTTCGATACACAACTAGCACACACACACAACTACACATACATTTTCGATACACAACTAGCACACACACAAAACTAACACACACACCCCCACACAAGTAGCATACACACATCCACACATACATTTTTCACACACAACAAGCATAAGACCCACACACGCGCACACAAAATTAGCACCCATACCCACACACAACTAGCCCACACACATCCACACATACATTTTCCACACACAACTAGCACACACACATCTAACACACAAGTTTACACACATACATTAGCCCACATTATAGTACTCCGGGCAGACCCATAGGTGCTAAGTCACCTCCAGCAGATGTTGAAGGGTATGCATACTGATGGTTCCTATGGCTCGCTGCTTAAACACACTCCCTATTCTGTCCTTCAGGCATCTAGTTCTGCTTGTACAATGTAAAATTTCAAACTTCTTAAAACGTTGGATAGATTCAATATCAATTTTAGTGTTCTCATCCAATAGACACTGAGAAACTGAACGACATTCCCCCCCCTCATCCATTTTCAACTCTCTGACAATCAATGTTGTTGATGCAAGCATGTCCGGTCTCTCATTGCCACAAACACTGCATGGCCAGAACAATAGATCCATGTAAGCTTCTGTGTGAACCGCAGTTGTACATGGTTAATTCAAGGAGGCAAAAAGCATTTTTCTTTAATTAAAAAAATTGAAACTACTCGTTAATAAATAAACATATATATAAATATATATATATATCTTACTTTTATACTAATTTCAAGAAAACTGGACAACCTATTAGAATAACAAGGTTAAAAAGTAATAGAAGTAAAAATAGTAGAAGTAAAACTAGAAAGACTTGCATGAGGTGAAACAACTCATATGGTGCAGTGGTGAATAGTGTTCAACAGCAATACGCTATGGCGCGGTGTGCAGCAATTGGCGTGGAAAGAGTTAGCCTGGGTCATCATGGGTTCCTGCCTGTTCTTATCCACAGATTTGTATTTACCACTCTGCTGCCATCTTATGCAAATGTAATAATGATAGCACACTGCTCAAATATAAAAATGTCTGCAAGGCCTCAATGAAGAACTTTTCTATCGGTCAAAGCAAATGGGAAAAACTAGCTGATGGCAGAGTTGTGTGGAAGCGATATTGCGCAGTCTTTTGAAAAGAGACTTAGGTATCAGCTGATAGACAAGAGAGAAAAGTGAAAACTAAGAAGTTGTCACATTAAAACACTTGCCAATTAACCGTCTGTAAAGATGAAAAAGCCATATATACATTAAAAAAACATTTTAGAAATTAATGTTTGTTACTGTGCATTTACTGTGCAACACACATGTGAACAATGGAACATTTACTGTGCAACACACATGTGAACAATGGAACATTTACTGTGCAACACACATGTGAACAATGGAACATTTACTGTGCAACACACATGTGAACAATGGAACATTTACTGTGCAACACACATGTGAACATTTGAACATTTACTGTGCAACACACATGTGAACAATGGAACATTTACTGTGCAACACACACGTGAACAATAGAACATTTACTGTGCAACACACATGTGAACATTGGAACATTTACTTGCAAACCATATGAACAATGGAACATTTACTTAAAACATGTGAACAATGGAATCATTTACTGTGCAACACACATGTGAACAATGGAACATTTACTGTGCAACACACATGTGAACAATGGAACATTTACTGTGCAACACACATGTGAACAATGGAACATTTACTGTGCAACACACACGTGAACAATAGAACACTTACTGTGCAACACACATGTGAACAATGGAACATTTACTGTGCAACACACATATGAACAATGGAACATTTACTGTGCAACACACATGTGAACAATGGAACATTCACTGTGCAACACACATGTGAACAATGAAACATTTACTGTGCAACACACATGTGAACAATGGAACATTTACTGTGCAACACACATGTAAACAATGGAACATTTACTGTGCAACATACATGTGAACAATGGAACATTCACTGTGCAACACACATGTGAACAATGGAACATTTACTGTGCAACACACATGTGAACAAGGGAACATTTACTGTGCAACCCACATGTGAACAATGGAAAAATTTCACAGTTCCCAGAATTCAGATAACTGGGAAGTATTTTCACAGAAGATGGTAAAATGGACAGAGAATCCAGAATAGATGCCAAAAGTCTAATGCAGTGACATACCAACTGTCCCCAAGGCTTTAACATCCAAACATAGACATGACAGTCAAGCAACAACTGATAAATTGCATATTTCTACCAATGATCTGTTATCAATGTCAAACATGGTCCCTACTAAATCTCAAGAAAGAAAGATCACAACATGTGAAATTAACTGTTTTTAAGAAAAACTGTCAATGTTACAAGATGGGATAGATTGACAAATAAGAACATTATAAATTTCGTTGTAATCACACCATGCATGCAAGATATTAGAAGACAACAAATGAAAAGTTTGGTTACTTAATGAGAATTAAACCAAATCTATTACCATTTCATGCCCATTACAACTGGCAAACAGCACGCAAAGCTCAAGAAAGACCAGGACCCGATGGATAGATAATATCACAGATATCCTGCGACATCAAAGACTAACAACTACAGATGCAAGACATCTGGTACAGGATAGATACTTGAAACTTCCCATGACACTTCACAGCACATGTGGATAAGACAAGACTAGACTGTGCATTACGTTCACAACAAATTTCACAAACCTGTTTTGCAACTCTTTCTAGCTTATCTCTTTGATCCTCTCTATCTCTACTGAACTGCATCCGCTTGTTCTGTAAGAGAATAAAAAAGTTGGATGTACTGACTTACTCATGATGATTGTGCAAAGATGGGGTATATTTCTTTATTTTTCCCGTTAACAAATTCCACAAGAGAATTTCACAGAGAGAAGCAAAAACACTTAAAAAGGTGTTTTAAAAAGCTGAAGGATTAGCTTCATTACACCAGCTTTTACCCCATTTGGTCTCTGTCCTCTCCGCAGAAATGGAGCGCCATCTGCCGTGTGTATTGCACAAAGCAAAAACTCTATAGTTTCGATAACAATCCTAGGGGGCTCTGGAAAATAATGCATTCCTGAACAGATCGTTGAGATCCAGATTTGAAACCATGACTTTCAAAACGCAAGTCAAGGGCGTAACCACTTAGCCGTAGAGACCCCCTATAAACACTTATCAAAGAGAAATATAAATGTGCATGGTGTTATAGAACAGGTAGAAATTACCCACATGACTCCATCTTTAAGTTAGAGAGAAACCAATAAACCACCATCTTTAGGCTCTTCCACACATGACATTTGAGGTTACAGGTCAATCTCCACAAACTGACCAATACACATGCTAAACTGACCAATGCACATGTTAAACTGACCAATGCACATGCCAAACTGATCAATACACATGTCAAACTGACCAATGCACATGCCAAACTGATCAATACACATGTCAAACTGACCAATGCAGATGCCAAACTGATCAATACACATGTAAAACTGACCAATGCACATGCCAAACTGATCAATACACATGTTAACCTGACCAATGCACATGCCAACTGACCAATGCACATGTTAAACTGACCACTGCACATATTAAACTGATCAATGCACATATTAAACTGATCAATGCACACGCCAAACTAATCAGTGTATATGTTAAACTGACCAATGCACATGCCAAACTGACCAATGCACATGCCAAACTGATCAATGCACATGTTAAAAGAATTCCTCCCCCCAATTCTGACTCCTGAACACATATACTTCAAACTTACCCTTTCCTCAATGATCTGACGTCTCAAACATGTCCTTGTGAGTCTAATCTGAGAAAGGAATTGTGGGGCACCCGTGAGGACCTCCTACTGACAATTGGATTCATCAAAGGCAACTCATCCCACTGTTTCAACCTCTGTGCATAGGAAACTGATAGCAGAAGACCAAAGAAAATGGTGATCAATGCTATCCAGAAAGTCACCTCTGGGTACTAAATGGTGATCAATGCTATCCAGAAAGTCACCTCTGGGTACTAAATGGTGATCAATGCTATCCAGAAAGTCACCTCTGGGTACTAAATGGTGATCATGCATCCAGAAAGTCACCTCTGGGTACAATGGTGATCAATGCTATCAGAAAGTCACCCTGGGTACTAAATGGTGATCAATGCTATCCAGAAAGTCACCTCTGGGTACTATCTTTTTGTCTTTCTACTTGCTTGGATAGCAATGAAACAGATTCCAGAAAAATGATATGAGAAAACAAAGAGGATACAATCCAGAGCACAACACCATAAATACACTAAACAGAAAAGTGCAGACCATTCTTCAGATTTAGAACGGGACGCTGTAGTCTCAGAGCACACCTCCATAGAATGGTTCTCAGGGACTCAGCTGCTTGCACATGTGGAGCACCAAAACAGTGCCCAGAGCTCATCTTGTAAGACTGCCCCAGTCTGAGCAACATGAGAATGGAAATCTGGCCAACAGGAACAACCCTTCAGAACAAACTATGGGGACAGGTGAAGACGTCAAGAGCACCGCCCTGTTTATGACACATACCGGAGTAGTCACATAGCAGAAGTATAGCATAGTGAATAAAACACTTAAGTGCAATGATGATGATCCAATCAATCAATAAATCAATCAATCAATCAATCAATCAATCAATCTGTTGATGTATCAGTGTCATGACTGTAATACATGAATTAAAAAAAAACATGGAAGCTGGTAATGATGACAATGATAATGATGCTAATGATGATATCAGTAATGATCTTATTAAAAATGATATAACTAACCTTCTTATCCTCTATTACAGCAACGTAAGCTTCTTCCTCTTTGGTCAAGTTGTCTAATGTTGTAGTCATAGTCTGATCAAGATAATGAAAATGGGAAAGCAATTAGATCATTTTAGATGATTCATTTTGTATTGTCTGTACAGATAAACTGAAATTATGGCTCTAGACTTGAATTGTCTGTACAGATAAACTGAAATTATGGCTCTAGATTTGAATTGTCTGTACAGATAAGCTGAAATTATTTGAGCTCTAGATTTGAATTGTCTGTACAGATAAACTGAAATTAAGGCTCTAGATTTGAATTGTCTGTACAGATAAACTGAAATTATGGCTCTAGATTTGAATTGTCTGTACAGATAAACTGAAATTATGGCTCTAGACTTGAATTGTCTGTACAGATAAACTGAAATTATGGCTCTACATTTGAATTGTCTGTACATAATAATACTAATAGCTGTTCATCGCAAACGATGATGACAACTGCCTCAGATGTGTGCTGCAGCACCTCTCTGGTGTTTGCGAAGGTGACTGTAGAGTCCAATCCTCGAACACAATCCTCCACTACAGGTGGGACATATATGATCAAGGTTAGTCATGTTGGTGTTGTGTTTTTTTGTGCAGCTTGCTTTTTCTGCGCCTCAGTGATTCTCAGCTATGCAAGTTCCTCTCATGTTGTTACAGCACCACATTAGCGATCTTGTGCAAGGAGTTCCCAGCACATGGTGTCCATATCAAAGCATTTTAGAGACACTTTAAGAGTGTCTTTAAAGCCTTTCTTTCTGTCCACCAACTGAACATCTGCCCCCTTCAAGCTTGCCATACATCAACTGTCTCTACAAACTGTAACTATAGCTCAAGATTTGAATTGTCTGTACAGACAAACTGTAACTATGGCTCGATATTAATTGCCTGTACAGACAAGCTGTTCTATGGAATTTGATTCAATACTTCTCACTTTTCTCAAGTTTGTTTTTGGGCTTCCCTATGGCATCCTTTGTTCTTAAAAAATGTACCTCCCACTTCAATGCCTACTTTGAATACATGTACAATACTTTGGAGGTCTCTGTGGCATAGAGGTTAGATGCTAGCCTCATGTTCCAAATGTAATCGGTTCGCTCCCTCATAGAGCCATCAAGATATTTTTCCAGAGATCCATGATCATAGTGTAGGTGAGATTGAGTTCCCAGTCCTATCAAAGACTATGATAAAACATAGTTCATGTTGAGCATGTAAAAGAACCCTTAGCATTTTGAAATTGAGAAGAGCAGGCTTGAAAGCCGCTGCTCGGTCAAAATTCATTAGAAAGATTAAAAAATAAAAATTATTATAAAATATTTTCACTATCTTCTAAATTACGGTTGGGCCCCTCGCAAGTGCTATGGAGTTCATGCACTGCCGCTGAGATCTTTCTATGTAAGAAAGAGATAGAAGAATACATGGTTACTCACCGAAGTGCAATGATGATGGTTTTATCAATCAATAAATCAAAACAACACTTGTACAAAGTATAACAACAATAACTCTCAGACAACAAGACAAGTTATCCCTACATGCAAATCTTCATGCAGCTCTTTCAATAGCCTTCTTTTATATTTATACTTGTCCATGACTGCTCTGAACTGCTCATCCAACTCATGTTTCTGATCCATCTCATCACCTGCAGGAATAACAATGGATAATTTCTTGGAAAGCTCAAGTTATTAGAATTCTACATTATTGGAATAATGAAGATACACAGTCAGTTCTTAATCTAATTAATTAATTAATGAAAGTTGTATATTGAAGTTGCTAGAAAAGTCTTGTCTTATCCACATGTGCAGCGAAGCGTTGTGGGGAGTGCTAGTTTTCTATTATCTGCATCCTAGCACTCTGTGTCATTAAATCACCCCCAACCCTACAAGATAATGGCTTCATGGAGAGGAAATAACCAATAATCAACTGGTGTCTGCACAAAATAGAGGGAATGAGATGGTATGATAAGGTCACAAATGAGGAACTTATGAAGAGAACAAGACAGATTCCAGTGAATCAAGAGGTTACAAAAATGCTTTTGAGAAAACCTGAGGGGAATATAACAAGAAGTGTCCTCTCCTGGAACCCACAGGGACAGCAAAAAAATGGGAGGCCTAGAGATCCATGGATATGAGATTTGGAGGCAGAGATCAACAATATAAAGAAGAGCTGGAGGGAGCTGCAGGAGATAGGAAGACTTGGCAGGAGTTGGTTGAGGGCCTATGCCCCAATCCGAGTTAAAAAGCAGAGGAGAGAGAAAGAGAGAATAAGCAAACTACTCACTGGTTTCTGTTATCTTGTTGAAGCTCTTTCTGTACTGTTCATTTCTTCCATTCATCAACTTCAAAGTGTTCTCTAAAGCACGGATTTCTTTCTCGGCCTTTCTGATCCGAGCATCAAGGTCATCTCCTTCTCTCTAAACAAGAAAAGACAATCAAAATAATTACATCAAAGCTAAATTTATAATGAAAAGTATCATTTTACTAGTATCGCCTGTGTGGTACAGGGCCCCGCTAGGTAAGCAAAGAATAGTACCACTGCGACCTACAAGGCATGTCGTAAGAGGCGACTGATGTAGGACCTAGGAAGCTACCTAGTAAATAAAAAGCATTGCAGAAATCAGATGTGCTGGCCTACTTGTAGGTGCATAACTGGCACAACATACAGTTGCTCTTAGGCTCAGATCACATACAAATCACAAAGAGTTGTTAAAACATGGTCGATATGGCATGTTCAAAGAAGAAGCAGATGAAGAATTTTACTAGTCTTGTTTTATGGATCAGAGTGTTGGAGGATGACAATAGAGGATGCAGAAAGACTGTCTACTTTCAACCACTCATGGGGTCTCTATGGCGTATAGGTTAGGTGCTTGTCTCATGTTCCAAAGATACTCGGTTGCTTCTAGTGGAGCCATCAGGATATTTTTCCAGAGCTCATTGATCTCAGTGTAGATGAGATCAAGTTCCCAGTCCTATCGGAGATGGACGTATCAAAGACTGGTTCAGTGCTCAAATTGAGTCATCAGTGAAAGAAACCTCCTATGGCAGTTCAAAATTGAAAAGAGCAGGCTGGAAAGCTGCTGCCTGGACAAAATTCATTACAAAGATTAAAAATAAAAATTCCTACAAAATATTTTTACCATCTTCAAAACTACATTGAAACTGTTGCTGGTGCTACAGAGTTTGTGCACTGTCACAGAGGTCTTTCTGTATAAGAAGGAGATAGGAGAACACATGGTTACTCACAGAAGTGCAATGATGATGGTCATATCAATCAATCAATCTATCAATGTGGATGATTTATCTTCTGTCTTTACTGAGACTATGAGCTTGACCTCACTTACATTTAGATTAGGGGTTTACTTAAAAATATCTCAATCACTAGACACAGAATGTAAGTTTAGTACTCTGGAAGCGAAAGCCGAGCACCGTGCCTCAACACCACAGAGATTCCATCTCATTACATTCTGCCATCATCTTACACTACACCATCTTATAACAGTCTAACATAACATCCAGTTACTAACATAACTCGCCTCTCATGCCAGTTCTTTCCTTCATGGAGCTATCAGTATATTTTTCCATAGATCCCCGATCTCAGTGTAGGTGAGATCGTGTTTCAAGTACTATTGGAAACGGACGATAAAATGTAGGTCCCGTGTTCAATTTGAGCATGTAAAAGAACCCTTGGCAGTTCAAAATCGATAAGAGCAGACTGGAAAGCATCTGTCCGTGCAAAATTCATTAGAAAAAGATTTTTTTCAAAATCTTACAAAATATCTTTAACCCTCTCCAAATTACATTGAGGATCCTCGCCGTTGCACCGGAACTAGTGCACTGCAGCTGAGATCTCCCTGTGTAAGAAAGAGATCGGAGCACACATGATTACTCACCGAAGTGCAATGATGATGGCTCTATCAATCAATCAATCCATCGATCAACATTCAGTTAAAGAATATATGTATATACCTGCAATTCTTCCTTCTCTTGGGCAGCTTTGATGACATAATATGCCTGTGACTTCTCTTCCTCTCCTTCAGGAGGTGCCATAGACACAGTCAGGATCTCATACCTAAGCAATACAGATAGACATTTGATGAAAGTGTACAGGTAATGAAGTGTCTTTCAGCACAAAAAAAACAAAAATTGTGCATGAGAACAAAAATAATGTAGTTTAAAAGGTAAGAAAGTAAAGGAACCCTTTTTCATACCTCGAGGTAGGCACCAATAGTGAAGCCGCTAACACATTTCACTAGTAACCATGTGCCATGCTAATCCCTGGGTTCAAGGTCAAATTGGGCTCAAAATATTTTTAATGTGCACACGGTACACAGTTGGACTACTTCTTCGAACGCTCTATATCGACAATTTGTTAAACCACTCTTTGTGATTTGTATGTGATCTGAGCCTAAGAGTGATTATACATTTTGCCAGTTATACGCCTACAACTAGGCTATGCTTTCTTTACTAGGGTAGCTTTCCTAGGCCACTACCTCAGTCGCCTCTTATGACATGCCCTATAGGTCGCAGTGTGACTATTTTTTGATCCTCTTGCGGGCCCCGACAACACGCGGGCAGGTTGGACTACATGTTTCTTGATCCTTTACTTGGGGATCTAATTTACAAGTACATCAACAGTCAGAGCAAGGCTAGCCTGAATGGCGAGGGACACTGATGATAAGAAAAGCTAAAATGGTGTAAAAATCAGTCAGAACTGCTATATTACGTGTACTGACTGTGCCTGAAGTCATAGGAAGCGAAAAAAAATAAAATTATATCTAGAGGTATATTGGGGAATACGGTGTTAGGGCCACATTTTTCATTTAACGTAGGCACACAGCGGGTGATATGGTCAATATCACACCAGCTACCTTATTTTCCAATTCTTTTTCTGATAAGAAATCTCTTATTATCCTGACGCTGTAAGACAAAACAGGATTAGAGAAAAGAAAAGAGAATGATTAACTACATCCGCTCGGGTATTGATTAATCAAATATCTCTTTAGAAGTATACAAGGAGATGTATGAAAACGTTAATTGATTAATTGCTTGATATGACCATCCTCTTTGCGCTTCGGTGAGTAGCCATGTGTACTCCGATCTCTGTTTTACACAGAAAGATCTCGGTGGCACTGCACAAACTCTAGCACCAGCAAGGGTCCCCGGTGTAATTTTGAAGATGGTGATAGTATTTTGTAGAAATTTTACTTTTAATCTTTCTAATGAATTTTGCCTGGGCAATGGCTTTCCAGTCTGCTCTTCTAAATTTTAAACTGGCAAGGGTTCTTTTACATGCTCAAATTGAAAATGTTTTATCTTCTGTCTCCGATAGGATTAGGAACTCGATCTCACCTACACTGAGATCAGGGATCTCTGGAAAAATATCTTGATGGCTCCGCTAGGGAGTGGACTGAGAACCCTTGGAATGAGAGGCGAGCATATAACCTCTACACCATAGAGTATGAGACCCTTGAAAACATTAGAAGAAGAAGAAGATGGTGGACAAACATAACACATAGACTTGACCTTTTCTTCATCTTGTCAATCTTGGATATCCTCTCATGCAGCTCTGCACTGATCTGTTGTCGTTCCTCGTCTGTGGTCTTGATCTGGGCTGTCAACATTTCCTTGTGGATCTTGATCTCCAAATGTCGTTCCTTCATGGCCTATGTGGACAATAAAGTGACGAGATTTAGATAATCTTTGAATATTCTTCTTCTTCTTCAAACGCTCCATATCAACCACATTGTTAAACCACTCTTCGTAATTTGTATGTGGTCTGAGCATAAGAGCGATTGTTCGTTATGCCAGTTATGGGCATACAAGTAGGCAAGCACATCAGATTTCTGCAATACTTTTTTTTACTAGGGTAGCTTCCCTATTTAATAAGATACTATTCTTTGCTTCCCTTAGGCTCCGTCACCACACTGGCGGAGTCAGATCATATACAGGATGTAGAGAATAGCAGAGAAATGATCAACAAATAGAGGACATTCAATGAGAGAAGGAATGACAGATGTTAGGCAAACCCAAGCATCATCTTAGGCCAAAATTATCTTGGATGCGTCTGTTCTATCAGCATAGGTGTCTTTGAACCGGGGTTCTCTCTCTCTTTGCCTTTTTTACCCCGGATTGGGGCATAGGCCCTCAACCAACTCATGCCAAGTCTTCCTATCTCTAGCTATCTCCTGCAGCTCCTCCAGTTCTTCTTTATATTGTTGATCTCCACCTCCAAATCTCATCTCCATGTATTTCTCGGCCTCCCTTCTTTCGCTGTCCCTGCAGGTTCCAGGCAAGGACCCTTCTTGTTATATTCCCTCCGGTTTTTGCAAAGTGTGTCCTATCCAGCGCCAGCGTCTTATTTTAACCTGTCCGTTCACTGGAATCTGTCTTGTTCTCTCCAAAGTTCCTCATTTGTGACCCTAACATACCATCTTATTCCCTCTATTCTGCGCAGACACCAGTTGATGAATGTTTGCAATTTATGCGCTATTGTTTTAGTTGTTCTCCATGTTTCTGACCCATACAGTAGAACTGTTTTAACATTAGAGTTAAATATCCAAATTTTTGTTCTAGATTTGATTTCTTTAGACTTCCATATGTTTCCCAGTGCAATGAAAGCTCCTCTTGCCTTCTGTATTCTTATTTTAACATCTCTATCTGTTCCACCCTCTTTGTCTATGTTGCTGCCCAAATATGTGTATGATTCTACCTCTTGAAGAGGGATTTCATCCAGGGAGATCGAGTATGAACCGGGGTACAACATGTTTATGTTCTTGACTCAAACCACAGAGATTACAAGGAGTTGCAAATTTGGTTAATTGATTCATTGATTGATAGGATCATCATCAATGCACTTCGGTGAGTAACCATGTGTGCTCTGATCTCTTTCTTACAAGGAAGATCTCAGAGGCAGTCACAAACTTCGTAGCAACAGCAAAGGTCCCATGTCATTTTATAAGCTGGTAAAAATATTTTGTAGGAATTTCATTTATTTAAAAAAATTATTTCTAATGAATTTTATCCAGGCATTGGCTTTCCAGCTTGACCTCGATTTTGAACTGCCAAGGGTTCTTTTATGTGCTCAACTTGAACACAGAACCTACATTTTATCATCCATCTCCGATAAGTCTAGGAATTCAATCTCACCTACACTGAGATCAGGGATATCTGGAAACATATCCTGAGGGTTCCACGAGGGAGTGAACTGAGTACCTTTGGAACAAGAGGCAAGCACGTTACCTCTACATCAAAGAGACCCCCTCTTGTGTCTTTGATGTGTATGTTCTTCCAGCGTAGGTGCCTATGAACCGGGGTACAACATATTTATGTTCTTGACTCAAACCACATAGTTTACTCTCAGTCGATGCTTCGGAAGGTTGTGTTATGAGTGGATGTCGTCTAGAGAGCTTCCAACTTCCGAGACTCAAATTGATCTATTGATCTGGTTATGCGGATATTCATGGCAATGACAGAGCAGACATGCTTGCATCGAAAGCATCGATTGTTGGGGAGTTTAGGATAGATAAGGGTGATGTTCTTCAGTCTCTTGGGGACCTACCGTTGGAAGAGGACACTAAAATTGATGTTGAATCAATCCAGCAATTTAGGGAGTTTGGAATTACATGTTGTTCAAGTAGAGCTGGATGCTTGAGGGGCAGAGAAAGAAGTGTATTTAACTAGCAAGCCACAGAAACCATCAGTACCACCATCTGTTGGGGGAGACTGAGCACCTTCGGGTCTGCCCGGAATGCTGTGACATCAGTTCAGTAACCAAGAACTAACAACCACATAGTTCACAAAGAGTCTTAAATTTGGTTGATAAAAATGAATGCAAAAAAGAAGAAGACAATTTCTCTAGTCATAAACTACTTACTGTGTTCAGTTGTAACTTTCTTTGCTAGTCATAAACTACTTACTGTGTTCAGTTGCAGCTTTCTTCTCTAGTCATACTTACTGTGTTCAGTTGTAGCTTTCTTCTCTAGTCATAAATTACTTACTGTGTTCAGTTGTAACTTTCTTTGCTAGTCATAAACTACTTACTGTGTTCAGTTGTAGCTTTCTTCTCTAGTCATAAACTACTTACTGTGTTCAGTTGTAACTTTCTTCTCTGGTCATAAACTACTTACTGTGTTCAGTTGTAACTTTCTTTGCTAGTCATAAACTACTTACTGTGTTCAGTTGTAACTTTCTTCTCTAGTCATAAACTACTTACTGTGTTCAGTTGTAACTTTCTTCTCTGGTCATAAACTACTTACTGTGTTCAGTTGTAACTTTCTTCTCTGGTCATAAACTACTTACTGTGTTCAGTTGTAGCTTTCTTCTCTTGTCATAAACTACTTACTGTGTTCAGTTGTAGCTTTCTTTCTCAGAGACAAGACATCATCTGCTTTTCTATTCAGAACATCTCTGAACTTTTTTATTTTCAATTTTAGAAGATTCTCATCCACCATTTTGTTCTGTAAGAGATAGATAAACATGTCACTCAAATCAACTTGTCATAATTATTTTCTTAATATGATTGGTTCTCTGACTGGTTTTCCATCTGACTGGTTCTCCTATTGGTTCTTTGACTGGTTCTCCATCTGACTGGTTCTCCTATTGGTTCTCTGATCTGGTTCTCCTATTGGTTCTATGACTGGTTCTCATCTGACTGGTTCTCTGACTGGTTTTCTGACTGGTTCTCCATTGACTGGTTCTCCTATTGGTTCTCTCTGACTGGTTCTCCTATTGGTCTACTGGTTCTCTGACTGGTTCTCCACCTGACTGGTTCTCCTATTGGTTCTCTGATTGGTTCTCCATCTGACTGGTTCTCCTACTGGTTCTCTGACTAGTCCTCATATTGGTTCTCTGACTGGTTCTCCTATTGGTTCTCTGATTGGTTCTCTGACTGGTTCTCCTATTAGTTCTCTGACTGGTTCTCTGATGGTTCTCCAACTGGCTCTCTGACTGGTTCTCCAACTATTTCTCCTACTGGTTCTCTGACTTGGACTGGTTCTCCTACTGCTTCCTGACTTGGTGGTTATCCAACGGTTCTCAACTGACTGTTCTACTGGTTCTCTGACTGTTCTCAACTGGTTCTCCTACTGGTTCTCTGACTTGGACTGGTTCTCCAACTGGTTCTCCGACTGGTTCTCCAACTTGTTCTCCGACTGTTTCTACACTGGTTCTCTGACTGGTTCTCAACTTGTCTCTGACTATTTCTCCACTGGTTCTCCTACTGGTTCTCTGACTTGGACTTTTCTCACTGGTTCTCCTACTGGTTCTCTGACTTGGACTGGTTCTCCAACTGGTTCTCACTGGTTCTCCTGGTTCTCTGCTGGTTCTCCAACTTGTTCTCCGACTGTTTCCACTGGTTCTCTGACTGGTTCTCCACTGGTTCTGACTGTTTCTCACTGGTTCTCTGACTTGGACTTTCTCCACTGTTCTCTGACTGGTTTCCAACTTGTTCTCAGACTGTTTCTCCATTTCATCAGGTGTCAGACACATATATGGGTAAAATAACTCATTAGTCAAATGTAAATAATGATGAAATAAATGAACTGCTTTTCGCAGATAATCAGTGCCTGATGCACCACAAAGAACAAGATCTACAAAAATATATCAACATCCTGAAAAAAATGGGATAAAACATAACATGAAAATCAATAACACTAAAAACAAAGTAATGTATATAGGAAGAAAACATAATAAACTCCATGTCAATGGCTACTACAATCAACCCAGTGTAAGAATACAATTACTTAGGAAGTATATTGAAACAATGGAGAGAAAATAGAAAATGAGAACAGTTTTGAATATCTCGGTTCACTGCTAACAACAGATGGAAATGGGATGAAGGAAATTAAAAGAAGAACAAACATGGCCTTGCACAAAATTAAACAATTAAAAACAGTATAGAATGGAACTTATAGCCAAAAAGATCAGAATACTAAAATCATGCATATTCCCAGTGACAATGTGTGGGTATAAAGCATGGACATTTATCAAAGCATTGGAAAAAAATCTATGTACTTTTGAATATAAGTGTTATAGAAGAGTCCTTCATATATCATGGACAGAGAAGAGAACAAATAGATCTATCTAGAAAGCCACTAAAAATTTAAAAACCTGACTGATACTACAAATAAGAATGATAAAATTGAAGCATTATGGACATATAAAGAGACAAGAATCCACGTCAACTAGTAGATTGCAAGAGATGGGATTAAAGATTGGAGTAGCCAGAAAAGAACAGCACAACAAGTATATGAGTAGGCTCATCAATCAAAATCGAACTGGTACGGTCAGTCACAGGACACTGTTGGAGATATTGCGAAGGAGATCGGAGCACCTATGGACAGTCCGGAGTGCAATGAAGATCTTCCAAACTGAAACTGAAAAAGAGACACAGAGGGTTGTAGAAAACCATAATGGAAGGAGGAATCCTGGCAAAGAGAAAACCACAGAGAAGACGGATTCAAAATGTAAATGACGATTTGAGCAGAGGCAGAACATCTGGCCTATGAGAGAGAGGACTATTAGCAAGACAAAGCTCTGCTCAGGACAAGCTATTTGATAATGGTATATATGTGGGAATATGTAGCCTAAGCGGTAGTGAGCTCGATCACAACCCAACAGAGAAGACCTTGTTCAAACTCTACAGCGGGAAGTTTGAAAGCAAAAATGTTTCTGTGGTAACGAACGGTAAAAATAGACCTCACCGCTCAGAAAGCAATGGCAAACTACTGAATGAAGTGGTGCCTAGAAAATCAACAACTCTACTGTGGTTGATGGCACCCCTGTAAAGGATATGCCACAATTTTCATTTCATATACGATGTGCATAGGAGTGCCCTCTCCCACACTCTGTAATTCACCTCAACACCTCAAGGATACACAAGAAATAAGATGAGATACAATGGATAAATGTATGCATTTGACACTGTCTGGAAAGAAGGACTGAAACTCAAACTCTGAGCCTCAGAATAAAGGGACGAATGTACAAATGGCTAGATCAGTACCTAGAGAACAGAACAGCAAGGGTTCAAGTTCAGGGAGAAACAAGCATGAAGACCACGTTAGAGGAAGGAGTCCCCCAGGGAGGAGTGCTCTCACCAACTCTCTTTCTAATCTTTGTCAACGATATAGCTACATGCATACCCTTGCGAGTACACTCAGCAATGTACACCAATGATCTGGCAATCTGGGCAAGGGAGGAATCAATGCCCATAGCAACAAAACGATTGCAAGACATGCTTACCAAATTGGAAATCTGGACAGAAAAGTGGTGCCTGAGTATTAATGCTTTGAAAACCACATACACTGTGTTCTCGCTGAACAATCAGACCCATAAGGTAAAGCTTAGAATAAACAGGAATGATCTCCCAGAAGAAAAACCCAACATATCTAGGAGTCACTCTAGACTCTAGACCGAAGGCTCACATCGTGATCCTAGATAGACAAAGCTACTGTAAAAGCAAGACAGAGGCTTGGTATGATGAGAAAACTTGCAGGTTCCCCGTGGGCAGCAAACAGCAAAATCCTCAATAAGCTATACACTGGACGAGTGCGACCAGTCTTGAAGTATGGCATTGCAGCTTGGGGCAGGCATCCAACACACAATTCTCCAAAGTGAGCAACACACAAAATCGCACAGCACACATTATCACAGGGGCCATGAAGTCCACGCCATCACAGCGCTGGTAACAATCACAGGCCTCCAACCTATGAAAGATCGCAGAGACAGAAAAGTTACCCAATTGGCGGAGAAATTCAAGCGACTTAACTCCCATCCCATGTATGACAGAATAAACAGATTGGGAAGGGGCAGGTTAAAGAGATCCAGTTTTGCGAAAAGTGTCAAAGCACTGATCCAAGACGACCCAGTCCTAGCCAACTACAAACCCAGACTTATACCGGCAACCGACAAGAACCTACCGTAGGAGACCAAGACGCCAGAGCTAAGAGAAACAATACCAAGCATACAAAAAAAAGGGCCACAAGCAAACTGCAAAAGAAGAGCGATTACAGAAGAATTCATAGCAACAGAGTATCCTAAGATAGCGTGGACACAGGTCACCGAAGATCGAAGCCAGCATGGAAAGTACTCCTAACAACTACCATGCTGAGATGGTGGCACTAAGAGTAGCCGCCGAAATGACCCTAGAGAGAAGCACACAACAAAGTAGTGATATTCACGGACACCCTGTCGGCTGTCAAAGCACTAAAATGCTCAACTGGCACATAGCTAAACGAGCTAAAAATGATCCTCGGAGTATTAACAAACTCATTCAAATGCAGTCATACAGTGGATCCCATCACACTGCAATATAAGGGAAAACGAAGAGGCAGACAGGCTAGCAAAGGCAGGAGGGTGACTGCCGCAGACTGTTTACGAGATCCACTATGAGGAGGCTAAAACAACCATCGGATGGTGATATAGAGAGAAGTGGCCACAAGACCACCCTCAACACAGCGTCAAAGATGGGTACTATGGTCTATCCTGTAGCAAACAAGTTATCATATTCCGCCTCCGTACCGGCTATAACAGACTCCAGTATCACCTGTACAATAAATTTAAAATTAGCACAACTAGCCTGTGCCACTGCGAGCAGGCGGACATGACGGCAGAGCACATACTGCAAGACTGCTCACTGCTAGTAATTCTGAGAAATGAAACCTGGCCGGAAAATATTGAACTAGCAGAATTCATGTGGAGATCTGGTACATCAACCTAAGCGGTGATCACGAGTGCACGACGACGAGAGAGAGAGAGAGAGAGAGAGAGAGAGAGAGAGAGAGATTATAAATGTACTTTTATGATAAACTAACAGAATGTAAAAGAATAAATAAAAAACAGTAATGGTCAGAACACAGAAACCTTAATTTAGAGCTTGTTCTGTGAACTTTCGGAAGGGAAGAGGCATCAAGACAGAAAACTGCTCAGAGATAAGGATGTCTGCAAAGCCTCAATTAATAATGTTCTATCCATCCCAACAAATGAGAAAAACTAGCTGATAGCCAAGTTATGTGGAAAACAACATTATGCAAAGGGGTAGAATCTTTTGAAAAGAGGGATGAGCTGAAAGACGAGACAAGCAAAAACTCTGGAGTTGTCCCAGTAAAACACTTGTCAATTGACCGCCTGTAAAGGCAAAAGAGACCAGCGCAAACTCAGCAGTTGTCACAGTAATTCACTTATCAATTGATCATCTGTAAATGCGAAATGGCCATATATATAATTTAGAGCTAATTTGACAATTATATAAATTCATGGTGCAGTCTGCAGCACATTACCAAATAGAACAAACAAATATGTGCAGACTATGAGCTGTGGTAGCAAATGTGTTAACCACCTGTTTCATGCTGATTATGCGTTTTAGTTCCGCTTGAGTGTTCTCATTGTAGAGATTCAGCTCATCGATTTTTAACACCATTTCTGCTTTCTCTGTCTGGATTGAATTCAACATTTGCGACACATGACGAATGTCATCCTGGCCAGAAAGAGTCAAAAAAGGAGATTTAATATGACCATCAGCATAGGTAACAGGACAATAAATATCAGCAAAAATATAAAAAAAATTACAAAATGGCATACATTGTTACAAGCTCGCTGGAGAGTCAAACAAGAAATGAACAAATTATTAAAAAATAAAAATTTCTTCAAAATATTTTCAACATCTTCTAAATTACATTGAGGACCATCGTTGGTGCTACAGAGTTTGTGCACTGCTGCTGAGATCTTCCCGTGTAAGAAAGAGATTGGAGCAATCGTGGTTACTGACTGAAGTACAATTCTGATGAATCAATCAATCACTCAATCAATCAATCAATCAATCAAGTGAGAAAGTGGTCATAGAATGGACCCTGTAACCCGCACTACACATTTAAAACTTTAATGACTATTTTTCTAATGTCTCCATTGTTGCTACAAACTAGTACATCTGCAACATGATATATCCAGAGTCTGGACCAGTCTAGATTGGCATTACATAGTCCTCAAGCTAACCTATTTCATTTGTGGCTTTTTCAGTGATTTAACTAAATTTATCTTCTTCTTCTTTTGTTGTCACACTGTTACCGGGTAGTTGCCCAGTGTTGTGTTTTTCTGTTTTTGTTTTGCGCTGCTCAAGTGGCTTGGGCAAAAGTAATTTTGTTAAGTTATTCTCCAGCATTCTGATCCATATGGTAAAGTTGACGGCACATAGCTGCGGTATATTAGAGATTTAGTTAGGGCTAAACAAAACAAATCTATAAAATTATTTTACTACAGAAACTGCAATCAAAAACTGACATAATGTTTGAAACAATTTCAGCACTATGTTTTATTGATTATTGACTACATAACTAGGGAGCATTTTTTTAGCAAACAGAAGAATAACTAATGAAATCCAACACAGTTTCAACAAAACAAATCAAACTATAGGACAAATAGCGCCAATTTAAAAATGCAAACATGTCACCATGAACACAAAAAGAGCAATGTTCAACACAATTTTTCTCCCCACATTATGCTATAAGTGCCAAGCCTGGATGCTGACATCAAATGATAGAAGAAAACTAGTCATGACAGAAATGAAGTGTCGATGCAGAATGCGGGGTAATAAAAAGATCGATTTATAAATGAAGACATCAGAAAAACAGTGAGTACAACATTAGTACTGAACTTCATCAAGAAACAACAAATTAAATGGTTTGGCCACATAAGCAGATTACCAACAGACAGTGCACCTCACAGAGCAATGTTGCTCCGAAACAGTGGATACAAAGCAAAAGACCGGCCACCAAAAGGTGAACCTCAAAGATATCAGAGGTGATGAAAGACACTATTTGTGAAGCGAACACAAGGGCTCGTTCTAGAAATCTCTTCTTATCCTGATGCTGTAAAGCAAAACAGGCATTGGAGAAAATAAAAGAAAGGAAAAGATTACTGAACTGACGTCAAAGTAGTCCGGGCAGACCCATAGGTGCTGTCTCCCTCAACAGATGTCGATGGGTATGCATACTGATTGTTCCCATGGATCGCTGATTAAACACATTCCTCTATTTGTCCCTCATGAATCCAGCTCTATTTGTACAATGTGTAATTCCAAACTCCTTAAATTGCTGGATTGATTCAATGTTCATTTTAGTGTCCTCATCCAACATTAGGTCACCAAGAGACTGAAGAACATCCTCCCTATCAATCCTAAACTCCCCAATAATCGATGCTATCAATGCAAGCCTGTCCGCTTTCTTGTTGCAGCGAACACCTACATGTCCAGGACAGTAGATACATGTGAGTCTCTGAAGGCTGGAAACCTCTATAAATGACATTCCCTTATACCGCAATTATAATTAATTAACATGGAATTGAAAATGTAACATAAATGTTATTGATAAGTTGAAGCTCTATGTTTATTTTTAGAACAGAAAGAAATATGTGAGAATTGTTATTATATTCCTCTCGTACCATTAAACCTAACATAAAGCCGGCAAGAAATTTCTACCAAATCTCTATCCTGGACAACTCGTTGAATCTCTTCTATAGAATTGAATTTGATATTTCTCACTTCTCTCAATAAACTTTGTTTCCAAGATTTGCCTAGAATGTCCTTTATTTCTTGAGCCCATTGCTTTCGACTTCACTGTCTGTTTTGTGATTCTTTGTTAATTTGTTCTGAGAGTATGCCCAATATATCTTCATCTTCTCTTTCTTATAACAGATGTTGTTAGTGATTGACCAGACATTTATCTGATTTTCTCCCTTCTTCTGAATTCGTCCCATTTATTGTTCCTTATCTTTTGTAGATATATATTTTCAAATGCATTCAACTTGCTTGCTATATCTTTAGTCATTTTCCAACTCCTGTTGGCATATGTTAAGATTGATGCAACATTTAAGTTGAAAATTCGTAATTTAGTTTTTAAACTATATAGCTTGCAGTTCCATATTTTATTTATGCTTTTGAAAGCTGATAATGCTTTGACAATTCATAGCATAATTTATTTTTTAAGTATATCTGTGCAATCAAATTTGCTGCACGAATAGGCTTGAATTGTTCTGTTATTTTTGTAAATTTCGATTCCAGTGAGAATAAATACAAATAAAAAGAAATTAAAAAGAAGTTAATGAAACGGATAAAAAGTGATTACCTGAACTTTCTTCAACTGCGAAGTTAGGATATAGTATGTTTGATTCTTATAATCCAGTTCTTTTTGTAGGTCAGCAATGCTGGTTTCTAGGTTAGATTTCTCTTCGGTGTTATGCTCTCCTTGCATTCGCATGCAGCGACGCTCTAGTTGTTGAAGAGTGAAATCCTAACAAAAATAACAACATTGGTTGAATAACAAGTATTCATGTATAAAAATAATAGTAACATTTGTTGAATAACAAGTATTCCTGCCTAAAAATAATAGTAACATTTGTTGAATAACAAGTATTCCTGCCTAAAAATAATAGCAACATTGGTTGAATAACAAGTATTCCTGCCTAAAAATAATAGCAACATTGGTTGAATAACAAGTATTCCTGCCTAAAAATAATAGCAACATTTGTTGAATAACAAGCCGCCCGAGTGGTTACCGGTGCCTAAATTGGGGTGTAAAGAATAGAACTACGGTTACCTGCCCCGCATGTCGTAAGAGGCGACTAAAGAGGTTTGACGTGGGAATAGCTACCCCACACTGTAAAAAAACTAGATGGTTACAGAACGGAGAGCGAACCGAGTAAACGCTGGTTGAAACCAGACACATCGCCGAAGAATAAGCTCCAGAGCTCCAAGTGGTGCTGAAGATGCAACGTAAAACACACCAATGCTAAGGCTGCATGAATCAGATTTTCACATGAATAGAATTTATGGGGAAGTCTGGTACATCGGTCTGGGCGGTGATCGTGCACGTGAGAGAGAGAATAACAAGCATTCATACCTAAAATATTATTAAAACAATTCTTCTTTGTTTAGTAAATATAATAATAATAGCAGTCCATCACAAGTGATAATAACAACAGCCTCAGATGTGTGTCGTTGCACCTCTCTGGTGTATGCGAAGGTGGTTTAGAGTTCAATCCTGGAACCAGTTCCCTACCACAGATGGGGCACACATGATCAAGGTTAGACATGTGGGTGTTGTGTGTTCTGTATTTTCACACCACTGCTTTTCTCCGCACATCAGCAGTACGCTGATCCTCATTTATGTGAATTCCTCTTCTGTTGTTGTATTGTCACATTTGACAATCTTACGCTTACATCTGACGATCTTAAGGATTCCCAGCATGTGGTGTTTATACATTTAGCCCATACTTCCTTTCGCTAGTAGGGCAGCAACAAAAACACATCATTCTTCTCTGTCCTTGGCCATTCACTGTTTTGTGTTCCAGCTTTATTTAATATTTTTAAGTTCCTGTTTCTTTGTTTTCCTTCAGGTGGCATTTTCTCTGCTTTTATTTACCCTCTGATGTTCATCTCAGTTTTAGTGATAGAGTTGGTCTCCATGCGTATCACATGTCCGATTCATCTCCAGTGTCTCTTTTAGATGATGGTGTTCATACTCTCTTGTTGACACTGTGTTGGTAGTTCTTGGTTAGAAATAGTATTGGTTGGAATACTCTCAAAATCTTTTATAGACAAGTTGTATCAAAGGTGGAGAGTTTAGCATTCTTGCTCTGTCATTCTCCAGTATTCTGATCCGTATAGTAAAGTTGATAGCACACAGCTGCGGTGTATATTAATATTGGGTGTGATGTATTGGGCTGATTTCCAGAACATGTATTTTGCTTAAATAAACATTAATTACAACCATCATGAAGATTAACTCAGTACATACCATTAACCATTATAGAGGCATACAAAAAGGTGTCAATCACACCATTAAGTGTGTCTGAGGTAAAAAAATGAAATGACAGAGTGAAATTGTTAAGCCATACCTGGCCATACAGAATCTCCTGCTGTTTCAGAGCATCAGTGTCCAAGCGATGAATCTGGCTTTCCAGGTTTTTAAAAGTGTTGTGAGCTCCTGAAAAAGAAATATATTTTAATTCAAAATTCATAAAGACTGTGATCGTGAGTTCTTGTTTCTGTATATCTCTCAATCTCTCTGTAATAATTCTATTTATTATTACTCCAGTCTACAAGGTGCGGTCTGAGCCTGGCTCTGCATCCAGCAGGGCTAGGATCTTCAAGTCTCTCTTAGGAGGGGGGAAAAGTGAAAATTGGTAGCCTGGCTCCCGATGACCCTCAGAACACACAAGTCAATTCCCCCTCCCAGGAAAAGTATGACCTCAAGGTCAAAGGCTAACAGACCCCTGACTCATATAAGGAGATGGTCTACATTAGATCATATTTTTTAAAACAATAATGAGATGAGGAGTAAGTATTCTTTCTTTTGTCCTGCTTTGCTTTTTGTCGTTATGCGTTGCATGTTTAACTGATGATCGGTTTCTGAGACAGTGCACACTCGGTCGCTTGATATGCTGTGATATTGTGGAGTTTTTAAGATGTCTGTAACTCCATCAATCCATCGTTTTGTGGTCTGCCCCTTCCTCTTGATCATTCCATTTTCAGGTTGTATGATCTTGCAACTGGTGGATTTGGGTTTAATTCTCACCAGATGGTCAAACCATTTGAGTTTATGTTTTTCAATGAATTTAACAATAGGCGTTGTTCCGACTGTTCTTTTAATGTATTAATTTCTGATATGGTCTCTTCTTGTTTTATTTATCGCTTTTCTCAAGCATCTCATTCCACAGGTTGCAATTTTTACCTCTTGCCCTTTTGACAGTGCCCAAGTAGCATAGTGTTGGTCAGTAGATTGCATTTATAATCTGTCTTTTAGTCTCTATTGGAATTTCTGGGTATTTCAAGATTGGGGTAAGTTGGTAAGTAATGTTGTTGGCTTGCTGAATTCTAGTTTTGATCTCTCTGTCCAGTACTATCAGATGTGAAGATACTTCCAACCATATATAACACACAAGGAACTTATTTGGTTACTAGTATTGGAGCAGGTCATCATAAAGAACCAAAAAAACATTCAAAATATCTGGACATCAAGGGTTAAAAAATGTAATCCCATAACAGATTCACTACAGAGTTTTTTTTACCTCTGGACGAAATTAGTCTTATTAGTTCCTAAAAACTTGCACTTGTAGTTTAGCACCAAAACTAAAATATTGCTTCTAAATATGATTTAAAATATGACTTATTATATATAAAATTTATGACAAATGGGTATAGTTTCACAAAATACTTACTGTATTAGCAAATATAATGCAATGTTAATTACACAGAAAGCATATTAGCATTCATTAAAAATAAAAATTGAAATTGGGAGAGCAAAAATCTAACTTACGAAGGGTCTTGATGAAAACTAGGTTGAAGCAACGTCCAACTGTTTTCATTATATTGGTAATCCATTTATGAATACACAAACATTAATAATATTGTGAATTAACTATTTACAAACTAGCTCCATTCATGGAAAATCTCAAGTTTTTTTGGTCACTGGGTATCCTAGAATGAATAGCAAACTCTGTTTCACTTCTATTTCTAGCATAAGCCATGATGATACATATGCGTTATTGTTTACATTTCACTTTGAAGCAGTTTTAAGTTAATGTAAAAGTCAAATAGGAATGAAAAGTAACGGAAAATCAAACGAAATATGTCCAATCTTTAAAGCGATGATACGTCCCTTTGATAAACCTTGTGGATCTTTAAATCAACAGCTCATACTCGGTCAGTTGAACAAGCCCTCAAACAAACAAACAAACAAACAACAAGAATCTTACATTGATGACTGCTTCCGTTCTCTTCTCATTGGTCCTAACCTCCGTCAAATCTCTCTGCCTCTTATACAAAACATCTCCTAGACGTTTCATATGCACTCTCAATGACTCTTGTTTCTTTTCTTCAGCCATCAAGAGATCCTCCATTTGTGTGGCTCTCTCCCCAGCAGTCAGTGTAGAATCTACGGCAGCTTTCAATTTCTCAATTAGACTCTCCCGAAGATGCTTGGCCAGCTGTAGCCTGTAGACAATCAGGTAATTGCAGTTAAATTATGTACCAAATGAAAAATTTGAAAACACAAAGAAAGGTGGTTTTACAAAGTACAGCAATTGATTAAATCGATTGATTGATTGGACAATCATCATTGCAATCAGTGAATAACCATGTGTGCTCTGATCTCTTCCTTACATAGGAAGATCTCAGATGCAGTGTACAAACTCTATAGCACCTGCGAGTGTCCTAGATTTTATGTTAAAGATATTTTGTAGGAATTTTATTTTTAATCTTTTCTAATGAATTTTTCCGGGCAGTGACTTTACAGCCAGTTCTTCTTAATTTTGAACTGCCTAGGGGTTTTTTTACGTGCTGAAATTGAACAATGGACATACATTTTATCATCTGTCTCTAATAGGACTAGGAACTTGATCTCACCCACACTGAGATCAGAGGTCTCTGGAGAAATATCCTGATGGCTCAACAAGGAGTAAACCTTGGAACAAGAGGCATGCATCTAACCTGTACGTCACAGAGACCTCCACTAAATCAATACTTTTACTAAAAGGACCTTATCAAACAATGGAGCACCTTAGAGCAGTAGTTCTCAACCTGGAAGGTGCGCCTTTATAGGGAGGCATAAGCGAGTATCGGAGGAGGCGTGAAGCGTTATACAAATGTAGTGGATTTTGCATTTTAATACGTTTTTATACTATTTGATTTTTTTCAGATAAAATACGTTTTTTTCACTAAAATTGTAAGTTCAAAATTTCTTTTTAAAAATAACCAGGAATTTCATTGAGTTTGACACATGTTGACATTTTTCTAAAATTTTTGGTCAAAAATGTTTGTTTTAAAATGTTTACATTTCTCCCTGTTAACACTATTGTGTTTAGAGGACAGTGCTTTTATAACGCTCAGTGAGAAATATTTTTCATACAGCCATTCATCATCAATTCTCTTCTCTATCTCACATATATAATGAGGGAATGGTGCTTGGAAGAAGAAAGAGAGGAAGACCTAGAAGACAACAGGAGCAAGATGTCATTGACGATCTGAGAATGACAGCTGCGGACGACTGTCAACTTGCACAGAAAAGAGAATTTTTCAGGACTGTTGTCATGGGAGCCAAGTTCCTGAAGGGACAAGTTACTTGATGAGTATGATGACAATCTCACATACAGCCATCAATTTATTCTCTATTCTCTACTTAACATACACGCAATCAATCATTCTTCATTTTTCTTTACTTGGTATTTCTCTCAACTATTTCTTTCTTAAAATGAAAGATTGCTGCTCGTGTTATTTCCAGGTCCATCGCTGTTCTGTCTACTGTGCGTTTCAGGGTGTTGGTCTGTTTTGATTTTTAAAAAAACAACAAGAAATTAGAATGATATTTATACAAGATCACTGAATCATTGGAAAGAACAACAATATCTTCCATGTTTAGTTGTCATAGACTAAATTATATGGGCATTGGTGGAGGATGTTATAATTTCAAAGACCTTCTCTATTGCAAAATTTCGGAGAGATATGAAATCTCCAAAATAATCTATGATTAATTGATTGATTGATAGAACCATCATAATTGCACTTCAGTAAGTAACCATGTGTGCTCCGATCTCTTTCTTACGCAGGAAGATCTCACTAGTAGTGCACAAACTCTGTAGCATCGTCGAGGGTCCCCATGTAATTTAGAAGATGGTGAAAATATTTTGTAGGAAATTAATTATTTTAATCTTGTTAATGAATTTTTCCAGAGCAGCGGCTTTCCAGTCTGCTCTTTTCCATTTTGAACTGCCCTTTTTGAAACAGAGTTCTTTTATGTCCTCAACTTGAATATGGAACTTACGTTTTATCGTCCATCTCTCTCTGTGGCTGAGTGGTTAAGCCCTTTGCCTTGCGAGTCGAAGGTCGTGGGTTCAAATCCGGACCACGGCCTTCTGTTCACAGTGCAGTTTTTCCAGAGACCCTAGGTTATTGCTGGAGCTATGGAGTTCGTGCTTTGTGCAATACTCTCGGTAGGTGGCGTGCCATTTCTGCGGAGTGGGACCGAGCCATATGGGGTAAAACCCGGTGCAATGAAGTCAATCCTTCGGCTTTAATACCCTTTAAACTAAACATCCATCTCTGATAGGACTAGGAACTGATCGCACTCTACACTAAGATCAGGGATCTCTGGAAAATATAAAGATGGCTCTACGAGGGAGCAAACAGAGTGCCTTTGGAATGAAAGGCGAGCACCTAATCTCTACGTCACAGTGACCTTCTGTTACTTTGGTTTAAGAATGTGTTAAAAGAAGGATATGTATGATCTATCTATATTTATATCCTCTTTTTGTCCTGTTTGACACATAAAGCTTCCACAAGAGATTTCTGTTGCTGTCGTTCTACCATATTTCTACTAATTGTTTCCTATGTACGACAACAATAGTTCAATTCTCTTTTCAAATTCTTCTTCATGTTTCTTTTGGACACACATGTTTTTAAAAATATCTGTTGTCCATTGAAGAGCTGTCTCAGCAAATGCCTCTACAGTCCTATAACATACATGTTTTTAAAAATATCTGTTGCCCATTGAAGAGCTGTCTCAGCAAATGCCTCCACAGTCATATAATATACATGTTTGTTTTATATCTGTTGCCCATTGAAGAGTTGTCTCAGCAAATGCCTCTACAGTCATACAACATACAGGCTTTTTAAATATCTGTTGCCCATTGAAGAGTTGTCTCAGCAAATGCCTCCACAGTCATATAATATACATGTTTGTTTTATATCTGTTGCCCATTGAAGAGTTGTCTCAGCAAATGCCTCTACAGTCCTATAACATACATGTTTTTTAAATATCTGTTGTCCATTGAAGAGCTGTCTCAGCAAATGCCTCTACAGTCCTATAACATACATGTTTTTAAAAATATCTGTTGCCCATTGAAGAGCTGTCTCAGCAAATGCCTCTACAGTCCTATAACATACATGTTTTTAAAAATATCTGTTGCCCATTGAAGAGCTGTCTCAGCAAATGCCTCCACAGTCATATAATATACATGTTTGTTTTATATCTGTTGCCCATTGAAGAGTTGTCTCAGCAAATGCCTCTCCAGTCACATAACATACATGCTTTTTTAAATATATGTTGCCCATTGAAGAGTTGTCTCAGCAAATGCCTCTACAGTCCTATAACATATATGTTTTTTAAAATATCTGTTGCCCATTGAAAAGCTGTCTCAGCAAATGCCTCTACAGTCATATAACATACATGTTTGTTTTATATCTGTTGCCCATTGAAGAGTTGTCTCAGCAAATGCCTCTACAGTCATACAACATACATGTTTGTTTTATATCTGTTGCCCATTGAAGAGCTGTCTCAGCAAATGCCTCTACAGTCATACAACATACATGCTTAATCCATCTCCATTTTTCTTTTTGATAACTCGTTTCTTTTGATCATTATTACAGTTATTAGTTATTGAATCGACACATGGTTACTAGCAAGCGTGTTATCAACTTCACTATCAGCACCCCACTGAAGAGGATGATACACATGTCATATGTTTCCCGCAGGAAACAAACCAAATAAGTTTGGAATGAGAGGCAAGCATCTTACCTTCACACCAAAGAGACACTTAAATATCTCAAATATATAGAATGTACACCCAATAGAGGGCGTCTGTAGCTTCAGCGATAGTGAGCTCGATCACAACCCAAGTGTACCTGGTTCAAACTCTGCAGCAGGCAGTTTGGAAACAAATTTATTTCCATGGGATTTTTAATGCAAGGTAAAAATATACCTCAACGCTCAGAAAGCAATGGCAAACTACTGAAGTGGTGCTTAGAAAATCTACGACTCGTTTACTGTGGTTGATGGCTATGTCCTGTAAAGGATATGCCATGATTTTCATTTTCACACCCCAATTTATCAACAGACAGTGCACCTTAAAGAACAATGCTACTCCTACACAGTGGATACAAAGCAAAAGGCTATCCAAGCAAATATGGACATCAGAGATAACAAAGGCGGTGAAAATCACTGTTTATGACAGCACACAAAAGCCTGTTTTAGAAATCTCTTCTTATCCTGATGGTGTGAGGTAATACAGGATTAGAGAAAAGAAGGTTCCCGTGTGTTGCTATGCTTGGAAGGGGAGTAAAGATCAGTAACACTTTGACCTACAAGGCATGTCATAAGAGGCGACTGAGGTAGGGGACTAGGAAAACTACCTAGAAATAAAAAGCATAGCAGAAATAGAATGTGCTGGCTTACTTGTAGGCGCATAACTGGCACAACATACAGCCGTTCTTAGGCTCGGATCACAAAGAGTGGTTAACAGGTGGTTGATATGGAGTGTTCGAAGAAGAAGAAGAAAAGAAGAAAAAGAAGAAGACATCCAACTTCAATGACAAACACAAAACATACTGACTCTTTCAAATTGTGTTTTCATCTTTTCTGCTTGTAGTAACTCCATTCTTATTTGCGAACTCAATCGCTCAGTCAAAGATATTTTTTTCTCATACTCAGCATTGCTTGCCTTCTCATGCTCAAGGAACTCAAACTTTTCTCGAGCTGTGTCATTCAATTTCCGAATATCCTCTTTGGTTGCAGCCAGTTTCTAAAGAGAACATAGAAGTTGATGTGTATACATGAAGAGAATTAGGAGTTTTAACTGAATGCGTACAAGATGTCTTTTTAAAGATCCAAATGGCTTATGCAGGTGATGAAACGTCGCTTGAAAGATTTGTAATATTTAGTTGCTTTTCCATTACATTCCATTTTTATTCGACTTTTATATGAACTGGAAACTACTTAAGTCAAGTGTAAATGACAATGAATACATATCATGGCTTAAGCTAGAAGTAGAAGTGAAGCGTAGTTTACCATTCATTCTAGGATACCCTGTGCCCAAACAAAACTAGCAATTTTTCATGAATAATTATGATGATAGTTTGTTAACAGTTAATAAACAATGCATCCATTTACAATTTTCCTAATGATTATGATTCTAATTGGATTACCAATATAAAGAAAGCAGTTAAACTTTTTTATTCAACCTGTTGTTCATCAAGACCCTTCATAAGTTGGATTTTGTTCCCCAATTTCAATTTTTATGAATGCTAATATGTTTCTGTATAATTAACTACTGCATTATATTTGCTAATACAGTCAATATTTGTAAAACTACATCAATTTGTCTTCAATTTGATATAAATAAGTAATATTGCAAATCATATTTAGAAACAATAATTTAGTTTTGCTAAACTTTGAGTGCAATTACCAGTGTTTAGAACTCCGTAGTTAGTCAGTTAAGAACCCAGGAAAGCACGAAGCCAATGAATATCATCAATAAATAGACAGTGAACAAGTATTAGGGGCTTCCGAAAAAAAAAATTACCAAACACAGAATTCGAACCACAAACCCTTATTTCTTATGGCACCCATTGCCTAGACAGATGAGCATTTTTAAAAACACAGCCAGCTAGCTCTCCAAAATGTGCATACATAAAGTGCTTGCTGTTTGTAAATAAAAAGGCTGCTGTTTAAGCAAAACGTCATTGCTGTTTAAACATTTTCATTTTTTTTGTTTGCCCATTATGAACTCTGGCGTAGTCAGGGCTCCTAATATGGAACCTCTGTGTGATTTTTGAGGGAAGGCTAGTTATTCTTATCAGTGTCCCTTGTCATTCAGGCAAATCTTACACCAATTTCTGAGGTACTTGTAATTTAGATATCCATGTAAAGGATCAGAAAACCTGTAGTCCAACCACATACAATGTGCACACCAAATAAATGTTTGGTCTAAAATGGCCTTGAACCCTAGAATTGTACATGAGATTACTAGCAAAGCATGTTATTGACTTTGCTATCACTGCCCTGCTGTTTATAAATTAAAAAAACTGCTATTTATACATGGATAGTACAACAATATGGAATAACTCAACTCAACCATCCGAACCAGGGAAGGTCCCCAACAGGGGCAAATGACGTATCACCGGGAAAGCCGCAGGATCCAGGGATGCCGACTAGCCTTCTTTCCTGTCGGAAAATAGCCAGAATTGGTTGCTGGAACGTGAGAACGTTGCTGGAGCAGGGAAAAAACGGCCCAGCTCGCGACAGAGATGAAAAACTACAAGATAGACATTCTGGGAGTCTCGGAGACAAGATGGAAAGGAATAGACAAAATTAAACTACACAGGCGAAATAATGCTGTCCTCAGGGCAGAAAGAAGAAGAGAGCACACACCATGGTAAAGGAGTTGCCCTCATGCTGTCCAGAGAAGCACAAAAGCATTAATAGAATGGGAAACAATCAGGCCCAGAATAATAACAGCAACATTTAGAACTAACAAAAAGAAAATTAACCTAAAGGTCATCCAATGCTACGCAATAACAATCGGGAACAAGTAGCTAAAGAGTGGTTTTATACCAAAGTACAAAGTATTATGGACAGGAAGAGAAAAAGGATATTATAATTTTGATGGGGGACTTAAATGCAAAGATAGGAGACGACAATAGCAGTTTCGAAGAGACCATGGAAAATCATGGGCTGGGTAGAATGAATGAGAATGGGGAAATGTTCGCAAATTTTTGTGCCTCAAACCAGTTAATCATAGGTGGCAGCATATTTCAGCATAAGAGAGTACACAAGGCCACATGGATATCACCAGACCACATAACAGCTAACCAGATAGACCACATATGTATTGATAAGAAATTTAGAACATCATTACAAGACGTTAAAGTGTGCAGAGGTGCAGACGTGGCATCGGATCACCACCTCCTGTTAAGTAAAATCAGGCTGAAACTTAAAAGATATTCAACAAACCCAAATTATTGAAAGCAGTTCAAAGTAGAAGAGCTTAGGAACCAGGAAGTAAGAGACAGATTTGCAGTCGCAGTATCAAACAAGTACCAAGCATTGGAACAGCTGGTAGATGATATGAATATTGAGGAACATTGGCAACAGATAAAAATATATGGAAGGATACATGCTCAGAGGTTTTGGGAGATAAGGAGCGGAAAAACAAAGATTGGATAACAACAGATACCCTTAGTCTGATCAAAGAAAGAAAAAGCAGGACAGCGGATCTAAACAGATGCAAAACTAGAGGTGCTAAAGCTAAAGCCCACAAGGTATATGGGGAAGCCAACAAAAAAGGTTAAACAAAACATAAGAAGGGATAAAATAAAATATATAGAGGAGTTGGCAGGAGAAGCAGAAGAAGCAGCAGAAAAAGGAAATATGAGGTACCTGTATAACATCACAAGGAAGTTAACAGGAAAATACAAACAATCAAGTGGCCTTATAAAAGGCAAGAGAGGCAAAGTAATTAGCAACACTAAAGAACAAATGGAGAGATGGAAAGAACATTTTGAAGAACTGCTTAATATGCCAAACCGCAGGTCCCACGGAAATAGAGCCAGCTGAAGAGGAGCTACAAATTAATTGTGAAAGACCAAGTAAAGAAGAAATAATGAAGGCCATAGAAAATTTAAAGGATAGGAAAGCAGCAGGGCCAGACAACATTCCAGCAGAGGCCATTAAGGCAGATAAAGATACCTCAACAGAGCTACTATACAAATTACTAGGGAAGATATGGGAGAGAGAAGAGATACCAGTAGAGTGGAAAGAAGGTCACTTGGTAAAACTGCCAAAGAAGGGAGACATGCAAGAATGCACGAACTATAGAGGGATAATGCTACTATCAGTGCCAGGCAAAGTATTAAACAGGATTATACTCGATAGACTTAAAGAGGCCATAGATAAACAACTGAGAGAAGAACAAGCAGGGTTCCGTGGGAATAGATCCTGCACAGACCAGATAGCTACACTGCTCATTATAGTGGAGCAAAGCTTGGAGTGGAACTCGTCACTGTACATAGGTTTTGTGGATTATGAAAAGGCGTTTGATAGTCTGGATAAGGAATCATTGTGGAAACTATTAATACACTATGGAGTTCCACCCAAGATTGCAAACCTAATAAAGAAAACGTATGAAGGAATGAAATGCAGAGTCATACACGAGGGCCAACTGACGGAATCCTTTGAGATAAGAACAGGGTGAGGCAGGGATGCTTGTTATCACCATTCCTGTTCTTGCTGGCCATAGATTGGATCATGAAATCAACAACGGATAACAGAGGGGAATACAATGGACACTGGTGAAACAACTGGAGGACCTGGATTTTGCAGGCATATGGCTTTGCTGTCTCACAACCACGCACAGATTAAAGACAAAATAAATACCCTAAATAATAAGTCTCAGCAACTAGGTTTGAAAATACACAGGAAAGAACAAGGTCATGAGAATAAATGCTGCAAATGTAAACCAGATAATGCTGGAGGAAACAGCACTGCAGGATGTAGAATCATACACATACCTTGGAAGCAACATAGACACAGAAGGAGGAACAAACAAAGATGTTAAGATAAGAATACAAAAGCAAGAGGGAACTTTATTGCATTGAGTAAGATATGGAAGGCAAGGAGATCAAAACAAACACAAAATTGAGAATTTTCCAGTCAAATGTGAAGTCAGTGCTGTTCTATGGCTCGAAAACATGGAAGACCACAAAGGAAACTATCAGAAAACTGCAGACCTTCGTAAATGGATGTTACGTAGGATAGAGGGATTGAGATGGTATGATAAGATTACAAACGAGGAACTCAGGAGAGAACAAAGCAGATACCAGTGGAAAGAGAGCTCAGGAAGAGACGCTGGCGATGGATAGGACATACATTGAGAAGACCGACCGGAAGCATCGAAAGACAGGCATTGTTTTGGAACCCGCAGGGAAAGAGGAGTAGGGAAGGCCTAGGCAGACCTGGAGAAGAGAGCTGGAGGCGGATATAAAGAGGATAGGCAAAACATGGAAGGAATTGGAAGGGATGGCAAGAGAGAGGAAGAGATGGAAGAAGTTTGTTGAAGACCTGTGCTCCGATGGGAGTTGAAAGGTGATGATGATGATGATGCTATTTATACAGAACATGGTTGCTATTTACACGTTTTAATTTAAACTAATCTATGTCAATTGCTAGATTGCAAGAGCTTGGATTGATATTAAAGTGGTCAGAAAAGAACAACACAACAGGTGAAGGAGTAGGCACATCAATCAATATTGAACTGGTACGGTTAGTCGCTGGATGTTGTTGGAGATATTTCGAAGAAGATCGGATCACCTATGGACATGTGCAATAAAGATATTCCAAAGTTAAACTTAAAATGAGTCTACAATATCTGAATCATAGGGGATATC
Organism: Arion vulgaris; assembly: GCA_020796225.1. Lineage (NCBI taxonomy): Eukaryota > Metazoa > Mollusca > Gastropoda > Stylommatophora > Arionidae > Arion > Arion vulgaris. Next base: position 28,683,803 of record CM036760.1, read on the forward strand.
AAATGACCCAGTTTATTCAGCTGAGGAATCTGAATATTTCTGTAATCATATGCAGTGTTTGTCTTCCAGTTTACTGCAGATTTTCTCTGAATAAGGATTTTGACCTCTTGCGAGGAAATTGGTTGGTAAGTTTGTTTAGACTCTGAGGTCAATAGTAGGATATCCAAAGCCAGTGCTGCGTGTGGAAGGCTGCACATTACTGTGTGGGAGCGAAAGAAGATAAACGCAACCATGAAACTGAAACTTTTCCGGGCCATAGTGCTAACCCCACTGCTGTATGCCAGCAAGACATGGACAGTGTACAGCAGACATGCAAGAAAACTAAAACACAAGTTGTTTAGGTAGACTACTAAAAATAAACTGGCAGGACAAAATTCAGGATACCGAAGTCCTCATAAGAGCCAAGATCCCAAGTGTCAATGCCTTCTTGCAGAAAGCCCAGGTGAGATGCTCACATGACTGATAAATGCATCCCAAAACAAAAGTTGATGTATGCTGAGCTTGAAGGGGCAGACGTTCAGCTGGTGGACAGAAAAAAAGTTTTAAAGACACTCTTAAAGTGTCTCTGAAATGCTTCGATATAGACACCGCATGCTGGGAATTCTCGACAAGATCACCAACTGTGGCATTGTAACAATACAAGATGAACAAGTATATATCCGAGAATCGTTGAGGCACAAAGAAATCGAGCTGTGCTAAAAGACAGAACACACAGCACCCACATGTCTAATCTTTATCATGTATACCCCACCTGTGGTAAGGGATTGTGTTAGAGGATTGGACTCTACAGTCACCTTTACTGACTGTTGTCATCATCTTTTGCGATTGACGGCTATTATGTTTGTTCTTTGTCACTGCCTAATGAATGATACTTACAAGAGCTAACATTTCCATTTCTCTGTCCCGTTTCTGCATCTGTACAATTGTGTTCTCCCATTGAGATATCAAATCCTCTCGTTCGCTGTGAACATGTCGGAAATCATCAGCAATTTTATCCAACTCAATCTGAAACAATAAAACCACAGCATTAAATCAGGGAATCTCTATCTATTTGTTGTATTTTTCTATCCCCAAGAGAATACAAGTTTGTTTATATTGTTGTGAGGAGTGTGTTTAGCCTGCAAGCAACAGGAACCATCAGTATGCATACCCTTTGACTTCTGTTGGGGGAGAGGGAACTGAGCACCTATAGTTCTGCCCAGAGTGTAATGATGTTGGTTCAATAACCAATAACCTGTATGTTTTGATCTTGATGTAAGTTTGTTCGACCATCATCAGTGCACTACAGTGAGTAACCATGTGTGTTCCAATCTCTTTCGTACACAGAAAGATCTAAGCGTAAGTGCACTAACTCCATAGCACCAGCGAGGGTTCCCCATATAATTTTTAAGGTAGTGAAGATCATTTGTAGGAATTTTTATTTTTAATTGTTTCTGATGAATTTTGCCCAGCCAGTGTCTTTCTAGCCTGCCCTTTTTGATTTTGAACTGTCAAGGGTTCTTTTTTGTGCCCAAATTTAACATGGGACCTACATTTTATCGTCCGTCTCTGATAGGACTAGGAACTCAATCTAACCTACACTGAGATTAGAGATCTCTGGAAAAATATCCAGATGGCTCCATGATGGAGCAAACCGAGTACCTTTGGAATGAGAGGCTAACACCTAACCTCTACGCCACATAGATCCCCAAATCCAGATAAAGTTGTTAAAGAAAAGACTCAAAGATATACTTACTTGTGAAGTTATCGTTGTGGTAATCTCAACATGCAATTGATGCTTCTTCTTCATGGCTTCTGCCATCAACTTCTCCATACGACAAGAGAGTTCCTACAGATGTGACAAACAATCTATATTTAGTCTAATTAAGCAGCATTAACTTACTCAACAATAGCTGTCTCATATACATATCTTCTTCTTCTTTGAACGTTCCATATCGAGCACTTGTTATACCATTCTTTGTGATCTGTATGTGATCTCAACCCAAGAGCGATTGTGCATTGTGCCAGTTATGAGCTTACAAGTAGGCCAGCACATCCGATTTCTGTCACGCTTTTTATTTAATAGGGTAGCTTCCCTTGGCCCCTACCTTAGTCACCTCTTACGACATGCCTTGTAGATCGCAATGCTACTATTCTTTGCTCTCTTGCGGTCCCAGGCAACAAACGGGCGCCATGTCAATCAATGATAGACAGTATTTTTACACCTTGTTTAATTGTTAAACAGGTTAGACACATGTTCTGACAGTGTTGACAGGTCTATCAATAACAATCAAATAGATCATGATTTGAATTTCTTATTTTGATAATACTAAAATACTAATGGTGATAATGTAAGCACTGGTGATACTTCTTACATTAACTAAAGGCATAAAGGTGAAGGATTGACTTCATTGCACGGGTTTCCGAAATGCCTCCATCCATGTCGTACAAATGGCAGAGGCCTTAATATTTGTTTACTCTCTATTTATTTACAACATTTATTGGTTTCAAAATAGGCTCCAACATCATACAGAGTCACCAACATCAGTATAAGAAAGATAGTTGGCACAGAACCTTGCTTGGATTACATTGAGAAACAAAGAATGAAGTGGTTTTCCTCTTAATATGAATGCATCCAAACTCCACAGTATACAGAGCCTTCTATAACAGGAACATCAGGGAAGAAGGCGAGAGGAAGATCACAAAAAAGAAGGTTAGATGGCATAGCAGAATTCTGTCAAAGAGCAAAAATAACAATCACCCAAGAAACCAGAACAGCACAAGACAAAAACAGAAAACCACGACACTGGGCAACAACCTGGTAGCAGTGTGATGACAAAAAAAGAAGATTCATTGGCTCTGGTGCTTCACCTGTGGTTATTAGAACTTCTTATTGACTTTTAGCAGAACATGCAACACATAAAGATCTAACTAACCTTAATCTTGACTTCATCATGTCTGGTATATCTCTGAATGGTCATAGCATCTTCATCTTTCTTGGTTGATTCCTCCAACCATGCTTCCAGAGTTTGTTGATCCCAGTTCATTTGTGCCTTGAGTTCCTCCAGCTTTTGTGTTTGCTTGAAGATATTATTCTAACACACAGAATGAACAAAATATTAACAATAAACAAATCACTGACATTTGCTAAACAAAGAACATACAGCTACTATCAGACTCCACATAACACAACTAACTGAGAAGTCAAATATACAGAAGTATTAACCCATTCGCACCTCTGAGCTGATATACTGGTTCTGTGTATTTTTTAAGATGATGCAAAACCAGTATATTGGCTATTTCAGTTATACATTGTCATATAAATGTGTTCAGGCACAAAAAAGAATTACTGAGTGAAAGAGTTAAAATTTGTGAGACTTCTTCTTCTTGTGTCTAAAGACAAAGAATTGACTTCACTGCACTGGGTTTCCTCTTATGGCTTGGTCCTTCTGCAGAAATGGCAAGCTACTTGCCAAGAGCATTGCATAAGACCCATACTCCAGTGCTGTCCAACACAGTGTCCGCAGGTGTCATGGTGCCCGTGTCATGCATTCATGGTGCCCTATTTACTCCACTGGTTTTAAGGATTTTTAAAAAACCATATATTTTCCAGTTTTTTTCATGGCACTCCCATGGACATGATCTTCACACTTTTACAATCTTGTTTTATTTTGTAAACATTCTACTGCTCCTAACCCAACTCTTTGTTTTTTCACTGAAGAAAGTGTTAACTTTTGCTATTGCTGTTAATATTGAATGAAAATAGTGGCATATCCTTTACAGGTCGCAACCATCAACCACAGTAACCGAGTCGCTGATTTTCTAGGCACCACTTATACATTCAGTAGTTTACCATGGCTTTCTGAACAGTTAGGTCTATTTTTACCTTTCGTAAAAATCCCACGGAAACGAATTTGCTTGCAAACAGCCTGCCGCGGAGTTTGAACCAGGTACGGTTGGGTTGTGATCGAGCTCATCACCGCTTAAGCTACAGATTTAACTTGATAACTAACAAGCAAATTAATTAAGTTCCTTAAAAAAATTTCTAATAATGATTGATTGATTTGATAGGACCATCATTATTGCTCTTTGGTGAGTAACTATCTCTTTCTTAAACTGGAAGATCTCAGCTGCAGTGCACAAACTCCATAACATCGATCCCAATGTAATTTTGAAGGTGGTGAATATATTTTGGTCAGAATTTTATTTTTATTCTTTTCTTTGCCTGGCAGAGGCTTTCCAGCCTGCTCTTCTCGATGATGTCCTAATGTTTATTTCAAGCTTAAAATAAAATAAAAATGTACCTCAAGTGTATTCTTTTTCTCTTTCAACTCATCCATTGCTTTCATGAGATGTGAGACTTCCACTTTCAGTCTGCTTTCCTCCCTTTCAGCAAGCTTAAGCATGTGATCTTCTGTCTGTGCTTCCTTCTCCCTTGCATTGACAAGACTCTGAAGAAGAAAAATGTGTTACTAGTGAATATTGTAATCTAATTAACACAGTTTCCTTCTTTAACTTGATATTTTCTACTTTATTTGAAAATGAACTGATTTGATTAGAAATTTAACTGAAAGACTGAAGATTGTTATCAGATTGTTTGAGACAATGTAAAAAACTGTTTATGAAGCACACACAAAATCCCGTTCTATAAATCTCTTCTTATCCTGAAGCTGTGAGGCAAAACAGGATTGGAGAAAAGAAAAAGAAAGAAAGATTAGAAAATTAACTAAATGATTAGAAAGTTAACTGATTTTTGAGAAAATTAGCCGATTGATGAGAAAATTAATAGATTAATTAGAAATTTAAGAGATTAATTAGAAGCAGCAAATAGCCCACTGCCTTCTGGGAGCCATGGAGAGGAAATGGCTATGAGAGTAAACATTAAAAAAATATGGAGTGAAAGCCTTAAGGCGGGCAGGTATCATGTGATGCCCTACCGGCAGCTAACAGCTAATGCAACCAAACTAATATCAGACGTGGAATTTGTGCTCCACTGAACTCTATCAGTGAAGTCGAGAGGGTGTAATGAACATTTGAGCAACAGCTCCTCTATAAAAATTGCCACGGCATGTGTGCCGGAGAAGTCACTGAACCAACACAAAGAACAACAGTTACGGGTTATAAGTCCAGCTATATATATATATAATAGAGCTGTCATTATGGATCATCACTAGATTGATGGAGGTCTCTCTGTTTGGGTGTCTGAGCATGAAGAACAAAAGAAGATGGAATACTACAAAAATATGGAAAATTAACTACCTTAAATGATTGCGTATTGGCGTTTGCTTTAAAGATCCACAAGGCTTATCGCAGGAACAAATGGTCATATTAAAGATTGGAATACTATGTTACTTTTCCATTACTTTCTATTCCTCTTCAACTTTTATTTGAACTGAAATTTACTTAAAAGTGAAATGTAAACAATAACGAATATATATCATCATGGATAATGCTAGAAGTAAAAGTGAAACAGTGAAAATGTATGTACCATTCATTCTAGGAAACCCAGTGACCCCAAAAAATATAGATTTTTCATGAATAGTCATGATGCTAGTTTGTAAACAGTTAATAAATAATGCATCCAATCACAATTTTCTTCATGATTATGTATTCATAAATGAATTGAGGAGAACAGTCTAACTTTTTTATTCAACCTATTGTTCATCAAGACTCTTCATAAGTTGAATTTTTGTTCTCAAAATTACAATTTTTGTTTTTAATGAATACTAATATTTCTTGTATAGTTAACATTGCATTATATTTGCTAATACAGTAAATATTTTGTGAAACTACATCCATCTGTCTTCAATTTGATATATAATAAGTCATATTGTAACTCATATTTAGAAACAATATTTTAGTTTTTGCTAAACTACCAGTGCAGTTTTTGGAAACAAAAATAATTCCACCCAGAGGCTAAAAATTATGTAGCGAATCAGTTAATCAAGGTCTCTGTCTGAGTTTCTAAGCATGAGGAACTGATTACAAAAAGAAGATGGAACCCTACAAAAATATGGAAATTAAACTACCTTAATATTTTCCATACTAGTCACTACATCGTTCTGGCATTCCAAGCATGTACACCTTGCTGAGTTAGAGACGTCTCAGATGGCTGGGACACATGTGTCGTATAGGCGATGGTAGAATCCTGATGGATATTCTATATGGTCAACTCACAACAGGTACTAGACAGCATGGCCACTCATTACTAGTACACTTCATTGATATCTGCAAGCCTGATCTAACTTCATGCAGCATAGACAAAGAAAATGGGAGTGGTTGGCCTAAGACAGGCAAGCATGGCGAGAAGCAGGGAGAGTGGCTCAAAAGAAAAGAAAAATGCATCACATATGGAGGCAAAAGAGAGCGCAAAGTTCCATTCCAGAATAGGTCGTTACAGCTAAACCAGACGTTGTGATTCAGTACAGAACAAACTACGTGACGCAAAACATATTGTCTCCTGAGACAAAAAGGCCAATGATGATGATGAGTCACAACAAAGTAAATGACTAACTTGTGTAAACTGAAGCTCCTGTCGCACATTTCTGAGGTGTTCAGACATTGAGCCGATGCGGTCTTCAGTCTGTGCCAATTCATTATTGTTGGCAACAAGTGAAGTCTCCTTTCTCTGGATCTAAGACAAGAAAATAATGTATGTGTGGTCAAAATAGTTGTGTAAATAGAAAACAAAATTGCATGTTCAGCAAATGTAGTTGTTTAAATAGAAACAAAAAATGTCTTCACTGTGAAAATAGTTGTGCAAATAGAAACAAAAATTGTCTCCACTGTAAAAATAGTTGTGCAAATAGAAAAAATGTCTTTACTGAAAAAAATAGTTGTTTAAATAGAAACAAAAATATCTTTACAGTAAAGGCAGTTGTGCAAATAAAAACAAAAAATGCATTTTACATTGAAGAGAGTTGTGGAAATAGAAACAAAATATCTTCACTGTAAAAATAGTTGTGCAAATAGAAACAACAAATGTCTACAGTAATGATAGCTGTGCAAATAGATCACAAAAAGCACTATTTTTAGTTGAGTTCACTCTGCCCTCAAGGTTCCAGCTCAAGTTTGTCTTGAGAGACAATGAAAGTAGCGTCCATTGCGGATGTTATTTCTGCTTTCTCCTGGCCAGTTTTTATGTCAGCACGTTGTCCTAATCTGGCTTGTGGTCAAGCGCAAGGAAGGCGCGCCAGGATTAGGAGATGGCTCTAATCCCCTGCTCTCACCTCCAAGTGGTGACCCTGGTAACAGACGGTAGTTCCGGTCTGGCTAAGAGGGCAGGTGCCGTGGGAAAGCTACTCTGGGGCAAGTAGAGATGCAAAGGTAGTCATGCTTGATGGGATCTGCTCGCAACATAGACGAGCGAACTCCCAGAGTGACTATTAATGCTTGCCTCTCCTGACCGATGGAAAAAGCTAGAAGGATACATGTGGAACCTCGCAGGGAGGAACTCGGTGTCCATGCATTCTTTCTCTTGAGTCTCCTCTCTTGAACCGATGAGTATGCTGAGTGATGAGTTGGGTCGCACGTTGGTCCACATAGGTCAAAAGTCTAGACCCCATCCCAGAGATGGGGGCACGAATCAAAACCATCGAAGGGACGTTGACCAGTGTGTGGCGAAATTCAGAGCCCGTGCATGCTCTCTCTTGAGCCACCTCTCTAGGACCGATGAGTATGTTGGGTGCAGAGTTGAACCGCAAGCTGGGTCACATATGTCAAAGCACTGGCCCCCATCCCAGAGATGGGGCACGACCCAAAGCCATCGAAGAGACGTTGACCCATGTGTGGCGAAATTCGGAGCCCAAGCATGCTCTCTCTTGAGCCACTACCCTAGAGTCGATGAGTATGCTGGGAGTTGAGTTGAGTTGCACATGGGCATCATGGGGCGAAACTTGGCTTTTGCCCTCTCGAAGTCGGACAGCCCAGTGGGAATTGACGGAAATGGTGAGGTAGGCAAAAGGGCAGAGCGAGCACGCATACGAACGTTGCAAAGGTGGCACCACATGGGGCGAAACCCATGACCCCATCTCATGGGTGGGAACCTGGTTGAGTCACAGACGGTGACAGCCCAGGCAAATGTGAGCACGATACGGAAGGCACGAAAAATGTGAGCACCGAAAAAGCTGATGGTGACCAGGCATCAGGGCAGAGCTAGAGCGCACGCTGGTAAAACCATAGTGGGCCCCACCGAGGGACAGGCCGATATGGCAAGCGAGGCAAGCACTGCAGCGGCGAGCATGGCAGGCAAGAGGGTGTGCGTCCCACCCAAATGTGCAGAACAACTGGAAAGCCCAGCAGAGGTAAAGCCAATGCGCGTTTCCGCTCGCAGGAACTACTGCTGCCTTGTAGTTTGATTGGGGACAATCAACGGCTAGCGGAGCAAACCGTACATAAACCTGAACGGGTGGCAAATCAAGGTGTTCATTAAAACGACCTATTTTGCTGGGCAGATGGCGCTCATAAACCTGGGAGGGCAGGTCGTCTAAGAGTCACTGCCCTAAAAGAAAATGGCAACCCGCTGCCTTGTGGGTTTCGGCTGGGAAAAGCCAAAGGCTAGCAGAGAGTGAACCGCACACAAGCGCTGGCTGAAATCGAACACCCCACACAAGGATAAGCAACTGTGCTTTAATAAGTGCAGAAGGCTGGTGCATGTACATCACGTTCTAATGTTTGGCTGTTTATATATCACAATAGAATGATAAAAATGGCTTAAGAACGATCGCGAGAGTCTGGCTTCACCAGTTCTCAGACCCGTTTTCAGAACTTGTCTTCAGCTGAATGTGTCTAGGGCAGACTTTTCCTCACCTTGTTTATTCATGTCAAGTGTCTTCAAATCATAATAACGATAGGTCCATCATCATTACACTTCGGTGAAAAATCATGTATGCTCCAATCTCTTTCTTACACAGGAAGATCTCAGCAGCAGTGCACTAACTCCATAGCACCGATGAGGGACCCCAAAGTAATTTTAAAGATGGTGAAAATATGTTATAGGAATTTTACATATTAATCTTTATAATCAATTTCACCCTGGCAGCAGCTTTCCAGCCTACTCTTCTTGATTTTGAACTTATAAGGGTTCTTTGATGTGCTCAACTTGAATACAAGATCTACGTTTTATCATCAATTTCCTAAAGGACTAGGAACTCGATCTTATCTATACTGAGATCACGGGTCTCTGGAAACCATTCACTCAAAGCTACTATGAATGAAGTATGCATGCTTGTTATATGTGTAAACCTGTGTGTATGTATGATGTGATTTTGTTTCAAATATACAAGGACAATAAGCTTATCGCATGTGTTTGTGCAAACACTGTTTGATCACATCTGGCCTGACTATTTTGGTTTCTATAAATGAAGCATTTATGAAAGACACTCCTCAATAAAGCAATTTTAAAAAATCGCTAGCTGGGTGTGTTCTTAAAAGTGCTTGTATTGTAGAGCTAGACAATTGGTACCGTAAGAAATAAGGGTGTGTGATTCAAATCTTGTGTTTGGTTATTTTTGTCCCAGAAGCCCATAATACTTGTACACTATCTATACATCTTTGTAACAAAGGAAGGGATGCTTCACTGTTATTTCCCCACAAGCCAGCTTTTAGTATAGAATAGTTTTAGGGATCCGGATATCATCCATCTGGGTCAGGTGAGCCTGCCATCTTATGCAGTGTTGGTGGGGAAAAACGTAATTATGCTAAGAATCTCAACTTATTCTACAGGGTATTCAAGATAAAAGCAGCCTGAGTGACAAAACAAAAGTTGCCAGTTACTTATTGCGTTGTGTTTATTTACTATTTAAACCGGTTCTGACTAGCTATCCTACGTCACATTTGTTCATCGTCCCTTCCCGCACTACAATTACACACCATTACACAACCTTGACTTATACTATGTCATAACTGAACTTTCTCATTTTCATAAACATGTGCCAGATTAGCTTCCTTGACGACGATGCTTCCTTGATGACAAGGCTGCTTTTAGCTTGAACACCCTGTATTTCTATCACATACCACAAGTGGTGTTCTATGAACTTTTGGAAGGAAAGAGGTACCAAGGCAGACCACTGCTCAGATATAAGGATGTCTGCAAGATCTGAATGAAGAACTTTTCTATAGGTCCCAACAAATGGGAAAAACTAGCTGATAACCAAGTTAAATGGAAAACAACATTATGCAAAGGTACAGAGTCTTTTGAAGCAGGACTTAGGAATGATCTGTAAGGCAAGAGAGACAAGAGCAAACTTAGAAGTTGTTCACAGTAAAACACTTGCCATTTGACCATTTGTAAAGACGAAAATATCAAATAGAAATATTTAATACCTTCTTATTTGTTGCTCTGACACACAGAATATCCTGAGTAAATGCCTCAAGCAGAGCATGTGAAATGCATTCATTAAATTCATTCGCTAGTTAGTTATTTACCAACAAAAGGTGACAGCAGGTAACAATAATAGCCACCCATCACAAGCACTGATGACAGCATCATCAGATGTGTTTTACTACACCTCTCGACATGTGCAATTGTGACTGTGGAGTCTAATCCTGGGAAGCAATTCCCTACCACAGGCAGGGCATACATGATCAAGGTTGGCCGTATTGAAGTTAGATGTTCTGTTTTTTTGCACAGCTTGTTTTCTCTGTGCTTAAGCAGTATGAGGTTTCTCAGATGTGCTATTTTATCTTGTGGTATTGCAATGCCACATTTGGCAATCACAAGCAAGTCCCAGCACATGGCATCTAGATTGAAGCATTTTAAAAACACTTTAAAAGTATATTTGAAGGTTTATTTCTGTCCATCAGTTTGTTGTTTGTCCCATCTAGCTCACCATACACAATCTATTTCAGGAAGCATTTATCAGGCATGCACTTAACGTGGCTATCCAATTTCACATTGTGTTTTTGCAACAGAATGTGAATACATAGAATCTTGGATCGCATGAAGACTTTATTATCTGGAATTTTATTTTGAGCCATTTGTGGGGACAATTTGTGTGGAAATAGTTTGGCTTTCTTTCTTGGCTGCTTAAAAATTGTTTATGTCCATGGTCAAGGGTGGTGAACACTATTGTTAGGTGCACTTCCAGCTTTGTCTTCTTTCTTTCTCGAATCCTGTTTGCCTCACAGCATCAGGTCAGGAAGAGATTTCTAAAACGAGCCCTAGTATGCGCTTCGTAGATAGTCTCTTTCGTCGCCTCTGTTAACTCTATCTTTTGCGTGGCCGGCCTTTAGCTTTGTACTCATTGTATTGGAGCAGCATTGCTTTTTGAGGTGCAGTCTGATGGTAATCTGCTTATGTGGCTGAACCATTTAATTTGTTCTTTCTTGATGAAGTCTAGTACTGATGTTGTACCCACTTTTTTTCTGATGTCTTCATTTCTCAACCGGTCTCTTCTTGTTACACCCAGCATTCTGCGTAGACACTTCATCTCTGTTGTGACTAGTTTTCTTCTATCGTTTGTTGTCAGCGTCCAGGTTTGACACTGGTAACATAATGTGGGAAAAGATTGCGTTGAACATTGCTTTGTAGCTTTGTGGTGACGTTTATTCCCTTCCGCTCTCACACAGTCTTCCAAATCTAACACTAGCTTTGAATTTTCTATTGTTGACCTCAGAGTTGATGTTTGTCGCTCTGGATAGGACACTGCCAAAATAATCAAAGTATTCAAAGTGATGTCGACTAGGTTAACCTTGAATACAGAACTATTAAAAGATCAACACAACATGCACTCAACTTCTAGGATTGACCTGAGGAAGATTTTCTATTCTACACTTACGTAAAACTATCTTATTCTGTGTTTTGATATTCCACCTTTAGTTCAAAACACGTAATCATAAAGTATTGTAGTTTATTACAAATACAGCAACGTTTTGACCAACAAGGCCTTTATCAAACAAACGAACAACAGAAGTGACAAATTTAAAAACAAATGGACGACCAAATACAAACGTTTCTAATTGTAACATTATGTTTCATTAGAAACGTTTGTATTTGGTCGTCCATTTGTTTTTAAATTTGTCACTCCTGTTGTTCGTTTGCTTGATAAAGGCCTTGTTGGTCGAAACGTTGCTGTATTTTGTCAATGTTTTTGTAATTTGTAAAACTACAGTACTTTGTGATTACTGTGCCAATCAAATAGTTTTACTGCAGTCTCATCTATTTTGTGAATATTTCGACACCTTTAGTTCATATTTTCTATATGGCCTTAGTCTACCAATTATCGATCATATTGTTTCTATACGGCCTTACTTAGTAACTTAGTCTACTAATAATCGATTGATCAGTCTGAGTCTTACCTCATTTTCCAGTCTCTTATTTTCCAAATTGGCTACTGGCATAGAGAGACCTTCGTCCCATTCAATTTCGTTCAGGACGCTGTTGTTGATATTTGGCATTATGAATCTATATACACGCTAATAGGACTCCTTCAAAATATAAATTAAATCTATCAAATTCTGCATGAACCGCAGGCAAGACATCCGTTCATCCACTGAGACGGCGAAAGGAATGAATGTTTACAATCGCGTTGGAGACAACGTTCCCGGATGTTAATTACATAAGGGACACAATTCGTGTTTAACTTTTGCTACATTTGCGATGCATTAGTTCCCATTAAAAAAAATCCCACACCTGTAAGCTGTTTATATATTTATGCGTGTTTAACCAGCGAGTCACAGGAACCATCAGTAAGCATATCCGTTGACATCTGTTGGGAGAGACTGAGCACCTATATGTCCGCCTGGAACCAATAAACAATAACAGATATGTCTTCAGCGAGCCACATTATATCGATGATGCCAATATATGCTTCGTTCCGCTAGCCAGTCGAGTCTATAAATAAATTGTAAATGGTTAACTACCGTTAATTTTACCACAGCCAGTTCTAAATTGAGAAAATGAAAAATATGGCTATCGGAGGCTACGATTTTACATATGATGATGATGGCATTCTGGTAGACTTTAGAGACAAATGGATGTAGTGTCCATGATGGATACAAACATTTTATATTCAGCTTTCTCCTGGGACATTTAATTTTTAATTTACTCACTCACTTTTTTTTATTCATCATCATCAGATGCCGTGCCGGCTGGGGTCGGCGATCATGGATCCCCACAATTCTCTGTATTTGGTGTTTGCTATCAACTCAGATGTTGACCTTCTACCGTGCCATGAAGTCAGGCTATCCAAAATTTTCTCTCTCTCTGTCTTCCTCTGTCTCGTCTACCCTCGATTTTACCGGTTGCCACAATATGTTCTAAACCTCCACTCCTTATCACATGCTTGAAAAATGATGACGGCTTCTTTCTTATATTAATGATAAGCTTTTTCTATGTCTTTACCTAATTCAACACCTCCACATTAGTCATTTTAGCAGTGCGTATGATTCTCATCATTCTTCTGTAAAACCACATTTCTGTGGCCCTCAGAGATTTTTTGATCTGTGTGTTTATTGTCTATGACTCGTATGTCAATATTGGTTACATGTAGCACTGAATAACTCGCATTCTGATCTCAATTGACAGGGACTTGTTGCATACAATGCTTCTCATTTCCTAGAACGATGTTTCCGCAACCCCTATTCTGCTCTTTATTTCTGATCGGCATCTGATGTTACCAGGACTCTGAGATATTTAAATTGCTGTACTTGTCTTAGCTAAGTCCCATTTACTGTGATGGTGCATTTTGTAAAAGTCTGCTTTTTAGATATGATCATAACTTCTGTCTTCTTAATATTCAAACTGTCATTTGTTGTTAACTTTCTGGCACAACCTTTTAACTAATTTCTGAAGCTCTATTTTATTTCTTGTTATTAAGTTCAAGTTATATCAAAATAGTTAATTTATCTATTGCAGATGTTATACAGAGAATATAAAATTAGCAAACTATTTCTTTTAACATTGTTTTAAACATTAATAAAATATTTCAAATTTGTGATGCCTATTCAGCGGTAACTCAGTTGCTGCGAACTGTATTATTTGTATCTGTTCCTTAGCAACAGCATTTCGCCCAACAAGTCTTAGGCTTCTTGTTGGGAGGGAAAGAAGGGTGACAGGATTGTTCATTTTCTGTGGTCTCAACTCGCCATGGCTTTGCCATTTTTACCTGGAAATTCTTTTAATAAGAATGTAAGTGCTTCATATTTTATAACCTTTATGATTTTAAGGATGCAACAACTAAAACAACTGACAACAATATTAACGGTTAGAAATACGAGTTTAGTTTAGCTTAGTCGTCGGATTATCAACAACCAATTAGTTCATTAAGTACTCCGATATCCTCCTCAGTGTCTCTTAGCATGTGGCGACTAAAGACACAATTTCTTAGTTTAGTCATCGGATCATCATTATTGCACATTGAACCAATTAGTTCATAAGTGCTCCCATCTCCTCCTCAATATGATGTCTCTCAGCGTGTGGCGACTAAAGACATCAGTTCTTAGTTTAGTCGCGGGATCATCATCACTAGCACATCGAGCTAGTTAGTTAATAAATTCTCCGATATCCTCCTCAGTATGTCTCTCAGCATGTGGCGGCTAAAGACGTCAGTTCTTAGTCAAGTTTAGTCGTCGGATCATCATTACCACACATCAAACCAATTAGTCCATTCGTGCTCCGACTGATCTCCACCTTAGTATGTCTCTCAGCGTATGGTAACTAACGACACAGTTTCTTTGTTAGTTTACTATTCTTCTTTGACTTCCAGTATAGTGCTCTTGTCTAGCTACACGATATTTGACTTGGTATTATTGCAGTCTGGTTAGGGTTTTACGTGCATACTGTATTATAAGATGTACACGACGTATTATGAGCATTATTGTTATACATTGACCAAACCGAAGTAATGACAGTCGCTAGTGAGGAAAGCATGTCATGCTTGATGTTTTTACACATCACGTTTTCTCTGCATCTTAGCAATATGATGATCTCAGCTATGTTAGTTCCTCATGCGCTGTTGCAGTGCAACATTTAGCAATCTTGTACAAGAGATTTCCAACACTGGGCATCTATATCAAAACATTTTAGAGGCACTTTAAGTTTTTTAAAGCGTTTTTGTAATCGTAATTGATAATGAAGTTTATAATACTCTCATCTAGAGACCATGAACAGTGGAAATTTCTAGGTTCAAAAACTCTCGGTGTAGACAGGGTATGTGATTGATTACAGGAGATTCTGATCCTTTACTTGGTGATCTAAATTGTAAATACTTCTCATTTGGAGTAGGGCTCGCCTGAATGGTGAGGGACAAAGGTGATAAGGAATGCAAGCTTTTACACAAAAATTAGTCAGAGATGTCATATTAGGTGCCATGACTACGCCTGAATGGTGAGGGACAGAGGTGATAAGGAATGCAAGCTTTTACACAAAAATCAGTCAGAGATGTCATATTAGGTGCCATGACTACGCCTGAATGGTGAGGGACAGAGGTGATAAGGAATGCAAGCTTTTACATAAAAATCAGTCAGAGATGTCATATTAGGTGCCATGACTACGCTTGAATTCACAGCAGGTGAAAAAACCCTTTTACTGTCATTTGCTCCCATTAAGCTCGCCATACATAAATGGTTTTGGGATATGTTTATCATTTCACCTGAGCCTTTTGCAACAAAAGGTGGGGGAGGGGGCTACTTGGAATCGGGGATACAGATAAGACTAATTTGTATCTCCATTGAAGTATTACTTGTAAGGGGAAATGAAGGTGCCAATAGGCTTGCAGGTATGGCTGCTGTAAAAAGCAGACAAGCAATGGACCAGGCTGATATTCTAAATTTTCTAAGGGAGGGAGGTTGTGTAAATGATTCAAGTAGTCATGGTGAATCTACAACTCTAACCAGACTGCAAGAATTCCAATCAAATGTGGTGTAACTAGACACGGGCACTATACTGGAATTCAAAGAACAATAATAAGCCAACAAGGTGTCATTAGTCGCCACATGCTGAGAGAATCCTAAGGAGGAGATTGGAGCATTTATAGACTAATTGGTTTGAAGTGATGTTGATTCGATAACTAAACTAAAACTCAATTATTACTTATCAAGTACCACTAATTTTATACATGAAATACATTTTTCACAGGTAGGTAGAACCAAGTTCCACAAGTCACACCATTTTGACTATGAGAATGACACTGCCCTGATGGTAGGAACATTAAAACCTGGCATTGGAGGTGAACCTCTATTAGGTCAGAAGTATAAACCTCGCAACACAGTATTTCCCAAGGGAGAGGGAAGCAATTTGCCATCTTGGATTGCATTTGATAGACAGGTATTAGTTAGTCACCTGGTCTTGTAGATTTAAATATGTTGTTGCTGTGTTTTTCCCGAGGATACAAGGAGATATGGCATATTCCCACCATTTCTCCAAGAATTTTGTTAAAGTGTTGTAAAATTTTTTAATCTATTAATTATGGATTAGAGTGTGAGCTCCCATTCGGGAGACTCTAGTTTGACGCTTTGTAAGGCCAAGGAGTTTTTTCATAAAGAAAAAATTATAACCTGAAAAGTTTTGCAGTGACTGCATTAGAAATGCGACCATTACATTTCTCAGGTTCATTTCCTCCCTCTCCTACACCACCATAAAAGGTGGTAACACAGGCAGTAAAGATAATTTTTGTGTGTTTTTTAAACACATGAGCCATCTTTTCTTCCTTTCGTTCACTTAACATATTGTCTATATATACAATGCTCTTTTGTGTATGAATGTGAATAAAAAAGTTGGTTAAGGACAAATAAGAACAGGACAGAAACCCATTATGACCCAGGTCAAGAAGATTAAATGGTGTTTGGTCATGAATACACTGTTTAAGACATAATTAACTGATTGCATACGAGCCAGATTCTAAATGCTTATCGCTAGGACATATCGTCTTTTGAAGGATGGGACATATTTATTTGCTTCTCCATTACTTTCCGTTCCTATTCAGATTTATATTAACTGAAAACTACGTAAAGGGGAAGTGTAAATGATAACGAATACATATCATCGTGGTTTATGCTAAAAACTAGAAGTGAAACTTACTTTACCATTCATTATAGGATACACTTTGATACAAAATAACTAGAGAATTTTCAGGAATGGTCATGATGCTAGTTTGGGAACAGTTAATAAACAATACATCCATTCACAATTTTTGCAATGTTCACGTATTCCTAAATTAATTGCCAACATAAAGAGAGTGGCCGGATTTGTTTATTCAATCTATTGTTCATGAAGACTAAGTTAGATTTTTGTACTTTCAATTTTTATTTTTAATGCATGCTAAAATATTTCTTGTATAATTAACACTGCATTATATTTGCTAATAAAGTAAATATTTTGTAAAGCTACATCCATTTGTCTTCAATGTGATATATAATTTCATATTGTAAATCGCATTTAGAAACAATATTTTAGTTGTGCTAAACTACGAGTACAATTTTTCTTGAGCTAAAAAATAATTCTGTCCAGAGGCCCAAAAAAACTATATATATCTGGGTGTCTATGGTGAAGGAATTAAGCAGTTTATCTTATCTTACTTAGGTCATGAGTTTGAATCCGGACCCTGTTTTTTATTCATTAATGTATTTTTTCTGAAGATCTCTTAGAACTGTTGCAGGAGATATGGAGTTGGGGCTTGGAGCAAAACTCTAACTGGCGGATCAGTTATGCAGAGAGGGACCTAGCCATGAGGGTAATCCCAGTGCAATGATGTCAGTCCTTCACCTTTAGCCCCCTTTTTAAATAGTAAATATATCAAAGTGACCAGAGTACTTAGGATATCATGGACAGAAAAAATAACAAACGCTTCTGTTCTGCAACAGCTTGATATTAAATAGAGTTTGCTATTAAAGAGCATAAGAACAAGGAAAGTTATAAACTACGGACACGTAAAACAACATGAGTGCCTGGAGAAAATATTTTTGGAGGGGAAAGGTGCCTGGAAGAAGAATGAGAGGAAGACCTAGAAGACGATGGGTGCAAGTTGTCATTGACAATCTGACAATGACTGCTGCTGACAATGATCAACTTCCACAGAACGAAGTTTTTTCAGGACTGCTGTCATGGGAGCCAAGTTCCGAAAGGGACAAGCTACTTGATGATGATATCTAAATGATATATCAGAAAACATAAGCATCTGCTGCTTAAGCAGTAGTGAGCTCAGTGGTGACCTGTGGTATTTCATAAGGTAATAGGAGGTCCAGTGACCCCCCTGTATGATAACAAACACAAACTTCAACAACACATAAATGCATTGCAAGCGACATGCGAAAAATATGACATGAAAATTAACACCTCCAAAACAGAAGTCTTGACAATAAGTAGGCCAACAGGCCAACTAAACATACATATGAATAATGTAAAACTACAACATACTCCAGAATTCAAATATCTCAGAGTATATTCACAGCAGATGGAAAGATGGACAGAGAAATAGAGACTAGATGCCAGAAGGCAAATGCAGTGACATACCAACTGTCACCACTATTAAAACATCCAATCATTAACATGGCAGTCAAATGACAACTGATAAACTGCATATTTATTCCAACTCTCTGCTATCAGTGCCAACTATGGCTCCTGACTAAGATACAAGAAAGAAAGATTACAACATGTGAACTGAGATGTCTACAAAAAGCTGTCAACGTTACAAGGAGAGATAGAGTGAGAAACGAGAATATCAGAAGCATCGTTGGTACTATACCATGCATACAGTACATCAAGAAGCAAAGAATCAAGTGGTTCGGCCACCTAATGATAATGAAACCACATTTACTACCATCACGTGTCTACAATAATCGGCACAGCAGAGCACGAGGCAGGCCAAGAACATGATGGAGAGATCATTTCTCAGAGTTCCTGCAAACGCATGGACTGGCAACGTCAAGCGCAACACACCTGGTACAAGATAAAAAACAAAATCTCCCCACGACGCTTCGCGGCAAATGTGGTTAAGATAAGTGACCAAATGTAGGTAGCAGGGAGAGGAGGAGTGGGGGTAAGACAGGAAGGATAAATACATACTTTGATTGTCTGAAACTGAAAAAGAGTTCCATTTATTTACAGGTGCTGTGCTTTGATGCCTATTACCAAGAAGGCGTACATGAAAAGAGAGAGGAGCAATTTAGAGTCAGGGCTTGCAAAATTTTCTTCTATCTCGAGGACGACTCTATTCAAGTTCTTGAACCACGACTAAAGAATGCCGGCATCCCTCAAGGTTATAAGCCAAGATAGTTTGTTATAAACTAATAATAATTCCTCTCATACATTATGTGTTACATAGAGCCTGTAAGTAATTTCTCCATACTACTCTATCCTGGGTAGCTCGCTCAATCTCTTCCATGGAACTGAGACTGATATTTCTTGCCTCTCTCAGCAGTTTGGTTCAGGGTCTCCATAGGGCATCCTCTCTTTCTGAAACCCTTTGCATCCTACTTCAATGCCTGCTTTAGTATTCTTCGATAATTTCTTCACAAGGTGTGTTCAACATATCTCCATCTTCTCCTTCTTATAACAGTTGTTACTAGTGGTTGACCAGACTTTCCTTCTCAGAGTATGCCCAACATATCTCTCTTCTCCCTCTTTTTTTTTTTCCCGATCCAGAAGCACTTGAGCTGAAAGCTCTTCGGCTCGGTGTCATGGACATCGTAACCCTTCGGCTCGGTGCCACGAACACCGTAAATCTGGGGAACCTGTAGCTTTTCTGCCAGTCCGCAGAGTTGAACCCGCACTTACAGAGAACTAGTCACCCGTAGTCCAACGCGCTACGAACACGCTGGGCATCTTCTCCCTCTTAAAACAGTTGTTACTAGTGGCTAACAAAACATTTCTTATCAAAGTATGTCCAACATATCTCCATCTTCTCTCTCTTATAACAGTTGTTACTAGTGGTTGGCCAGACATTTCTCTGTTTTTATCAATCCCCTCCCTCCTCCTCCCTACTTATAACAGTTGTTACTAGTGGTTGGTTGACCAGACATTTCTCTGATTTCATCACTTCTGAATTCTTCCCATAATCATTATAAACAAATCTGTACCTTTTATTTCCATATTTGTTTTTATACAAAGAGTTGTAGAGGCAACAAACCCACAGCAATCACCCACATGATCTCATCAGCAGATTTAACCTGTTCTTATCCACAGGTCTGATTTGATCATTACCAGTACTTAATTAATTTTTTTCATATTCTATGAGCTTGTGATAAAAGTGTATTCAATAACCTGCAAAATTACATGACTTTAATCAATTTTGGTTACAAAATGAGAAAACTACAGCTCAATTTGTACATTCACCTGCGGAGGGAAATCTTTGAAAAAATTAACTCCAGTGAATTTTTCAATGCAGTAGTCAATGTGTTAATTTGGTAGGCACTTTTATTTATTCTTCTTCACCTTTCAACTCCCAACAGAACACAGGACTTCAACAAAGTTCTTTCAGTTCTTAATTTCTCTTGCCATCCCCACAAATTCTTTCCAAGTCTTACATATCCTTTTAATATCAGTCTCCAGCTCTCTTCTCCAGGTATTTCTAGGTCTTCCTCTACTCCTCTTTCCCTGTGGATTCCAAAACAGTGCCTGTCTTGCAATGCTTCCGGTCGGTCTTCTCAATGTGGGTACTATCCATCGCCAGCGTCTCTTCCTTAGCTCTTTCACCACTGCTCTCTGCTTAGTTCTTTATCTGAGTTCATCATTTGTAATCTTATCATACCACCCCAGTCCCTCTATTCTACATTAACATCCATTTACGAAAGTCTGAATGTTTCTGGCGTTCTCTTTTGTTGTCCTCCATGTTTCTGAGCCATACAACAGCACTGACTTCACATTTGATTAAAAGATTCTCAGCTTTGTGTTTGTTGTGATCTCCTTTGAACTTTTATTTACTAAGTACTTTTATTTGATAGGTACTTTAATCAGACGTCACAGAATCCAGCGACCGATCCCAAATGAGAATGAGTTCTATACTGCTGAAGACTTTAACATTGGTGCAGAGGTCAACCTTTATTCTAGAGTATTCAAAATTACAGATTGTGACCAGTTCACACAAAATTTCTTGCGAAAGATGGGTACAAATGTACAACGTCCAAACAAACCTCCAGAGGATCCATACATGAACTACAGGAAGGCAGTAAGTAGTGTATAAAGTTGTATGTACATGAACTACATGATGATAGTGATCCATCATTGGCCTCTTAGTCTCAGGATGCAATACATCTTGCATCACATAGTTTGTTCTGTGCTGAACCACAACGTCTCTTGTGACTTTAATGGCCTATTCTAGAGTAGCAATCCTTGCCACAGTTGTTGCAGGTGAAACTGGAGACTGGATCTAATACATAGGATGGTCTCTCTGTAATATGCACTCTCTTTTGCCTCCATATGTGATGGTGTTTTTTTTCTTTTCTGCTTTTCTATGTCCCTCACTGTTGCTCGCCATGCTTGCCTGTCTTTGGCCAACCACTCCCAATTTCCTTTTTCTATACTGCATGAAGTTAGATCACGCTTGCTGGTGTCAATGAAGTTTAGTAATGAGCGGCTATGCTGTCTAATACCAGTTAAGGCCATGAATAGTGTGTAAAATTGTGTGCATATCTTTAACAATAATGGAGACTGTACAAAAGAAATCAGAAGGAGGTTGGTTACGATGATTCATATGCTAAATAGTATGAAGAATCAATCTCTCTCTCTAGCCTGCTTAGGGCAGCAACAAATGCACGCTTTACTTCTCTGTTCTTAGCCGTCCTCCGTATTTTGTTACATCTTGTTATTAGTTTCTTTCAGCTTCTGTTGTACTGTTTTCCTTCAATGAAGAACCGATCATTCTCGCTAGCCTGTGTTATTCATGATGCTTAGAGATACAACAAATACATGCTTTTATTCTCTATTCTTGGTCATCATCTGTATTGTATTCCAGCTGTGATTCATTTCTTTCAATTCCTTTTCTATTGTTCTTCTCCAATGAAGAACCGATGGTATAACGCAATCAAGGAAAAAAAAGTAAAACTTCTGAGAACATGCATTTCGTCTGGGGTAATATATGGATAAATCATGGAACATTACTGAAGTATTTTTAAAAATATCTTTTTTTGGAACAAAGTACTAATGCGTTCGACAAAGAATAAGAAAAATAGACACTCTTCAAGATCTGAACTACAATTAACAGTAACTATCACCAAAAATGGAGTTAAATGAACACTGACAGAGCAGCTAGATGATCTGGAATTTGCTGAGGATGTAGTTCTCCTGTCCCGCTCATGTAAACAGATACAGGATATACGAACACACTTGAACAGTGATCACAACAGCTAAAGCAAATTCATAATGGAAGACAAAGGTGATCTTCTTCTTTGCGTTCGATCTTTACGACCAATTTTAATCACTCTTTGTGACATGTTTGATCTTTGCCAAGAATGTGTATATGTTGCACATTGGTTTGGTACGCCCCTAAACACAGACTTGTACATGTTTAGAACATGAGCATCCGATTTCAGCCAAACCTCCTAAGTCGACTCTTATGACATGCGTGGCAAGTAACAGTAGCTCTATTCTTCATACCCCAAATTTGGGCCCCAGTAACCACTCGGGCGGACAAAGGTGATGAGAATTAACTAAGTAACCTGATTTCCCTGTGTGAAACCTTACTTTAAGAGATAGAATCATATACATACTTGGGCAACAATGTAAACAAAAAGGGAGGATTGACTGATTGGACCATCATCATTGCATTTTGGTAAGTAATCATGTGTGTTCGATCTATTTCTTACACAGGAAGATATCAGCTTCTATGCATGAACTTTGTATCCCCGGCAAGGATCCCCGATGTAATTTTGAAGATATTTATATGTAGGAATTTTATTTTTAATCTTTACTAATGAATTTTGTCCGGGCAGGGAGGAAGAGAAACAGATATCAAAATAAGAATACAGAAGGCAAGAGGAGCTTTCATCGCACTAGGAAATTTGTAGCAGTCTAAAGAAATCAACTATAGAACCACAATTTATATATTCAACTCCAATGTTAACTCTTTCCACTCCAATTACCACACACTGCGCCACAGCGTATTCTGTTGAACGCCATTCGCAGTACACTGTGCCATTCAAATTGTTTCCCTTATACAAGTCTTTCTAATTTTACTTCTACTATTTTACTTCTACTACTTTTTAACCTTGTTATTCTAATAGGTTGTCCAGTTTTCTTAAAATTAGTGTATGATAAGATAAATATATGTTTTATTTATTGACGAGTAGTTATAATTTTTTTTAAATTGCTTTTTTTTGCCTGCCTTGAATTAACTGTGTAAAACTAAGGAAATAAACTGTGTCCAGGAAGAGTTAAAGCAGTTCTGCTGTATGGATCCAAAACATGGAAAACAACTAAAACAGTAACTAATAAATTGCAAACATTCATTGATTGGTGTCTGCTTAGAATAGAGAGACTGAGAGGATATGATAGGGTCACAAATGAGAAGCTTATAGAGATCATGACAGATCTCAATGAACCAAGAGATGAAGAAAAGATGAGTGCATCAGTAGTGAATGTGTTAAACTACTACAAAACAAAGAAAATAAGAATGTTCTGAACACTTTCTGTCTTTTGCAATATATAACTGTTTGTTTGTATGTTGCATACATTGATTGATTGATTCATTAAACCATCATCATTGCACTTCAGTGAGTAACCATGTGTTCTCTGATCTCTTTCTTACACAGAAAGATCTCAGTGGTAGTTCACAAACTCTGTAGCACCGGCAAGGGACGCTCGATGCATATTTTTAAGATGGTGAAGATATTTTGTAGGAATTTTATTTTTAATCTTTCCTAATGAATTTTGCCAGGGCAGCGGCTATCCAGCCTGCTCTTCTCGATTTTCAACTGTCAAGGGTTCTTTTACATGCTTAACTTGAACATGGACCTATATTTTATTGCCCTCTTGATAGGACTAGGAGCTCGATCTCACCTACACAGAGATAAGGAATCTCTGGTGGAAAAATATCCAGATGGCTTCAAGAGGGAGTGAACCGAGTACCTTGGCATAGAGGCAAGCACCTAACCTTTACGCCATAGAGACCCCTATGTTGCATACAACTATATCTGTTGTGATGTATAATATATTTCTTGTATTTCAGTTGGACGAGTCTATGCAACCTCTTAGACCCTATGAGAAATATGACACGCTCAAGCAATTTTTGGACCATGATCATCATGTTCTGCG